>CM022948.1:76577989-77009775 GCA_012931725.1 Litsea cubeba
TCATCAGATGGAAAATTGCTTGCTAGTGGTGGTCATGATAAAAAGGTCCAAACTATAAGTTAAATGGATTATATGTTTTGGGTTTGCTAAACATGAATATTGCTGGGAGAATACTATTACTATCAGCGATTCAGTTTTCTGTATTTGAAGAGGGTATTGAGTCAACTGTTGATTGATGGTTTTGGAATGCAGGCTGTATTATGGCACACTGACAGTTTACAGCCAAAGCATTCATTAGAAGAACATTCTTTGCTGATTACCGATGTCCGATTCAGTCCAACCCTGCCACGACTAGCTACATCTTCTTTTGACAAGACCGTCAGGGTTTGGGATGTAGACAATGTTAGTTGATCAACCCATTTCCACTTTATTACTTGTTAGAATCTTTGGATGGTAATTCTGCAAGTGCTTGTTTAGGAAATGTTTTATCCTAAAGCTGCTTAATACTGGTTTTCTGCTTTATGTTCTGCTAATTATCGCCTTTTCAGATTTTTTGATTTCATTGCGAAAAGTATTTAATCTTAATGCATTAATCGATATAATTCCAATATGAACCCTAAATGAAAAGAACCCTGCCAACGTCAAGGTGACAGACTGACTAACAGATGCACATCTTTTTATGTTACACTATACACACAACCACAGTAGATATGTGAACCTAAGTTTTCTTTGTTTAAAGGTGATGAGGAGTATATCCATTGTGTCTTTGTTTAAAGGTGTTGTAGCAACAAGGTTTCTTTGTTTAAAGGTGTCAACAAGGTTAATGTATTTCTTCCATTGATGTGCAAGTCCAGATTTAAATGGTGGAACCTGAAAGGTGATAAGCAACTAGCTTTAAGGGAAAGAGTACTAGAGGAAGACGTTTGGGCGACAGAAGAGAGTGCAAATAATATGTGGGATAAGGTAGCAGAGTGTATTAGGAGGGTAGGGAAAGAAGTCTTAGGAGAATCTAAAGGGGGTGCTCCGGTACAGAAAGAGGCATGGTGGTGGAGCGAAGCCGTCCAAGACAAGATAAGAGTTAAAAGAGAGTGCTTTAAAACTTGGCAAAATGATCGAATTGAAGCGAACTTGGAGAGGTATAAAGAAGCAAAAAGAGAAACCAAAAAGGCAGTTAGTGAGGCCAAGGCAAAGGCATTTGAGGAGCTATATAGGCGACTTGACACTAAGGAAGGCGAAAGAGAGATATTCAAGCTTGCTAAAACTAGAGATCGGCGGACCAAGGACTTAAACCAAGTTAAATGCATTAAGGATGAGGATGAAAAGGTATTAGTAAAGGAAGAGGAGATAAAGGAGCGTTGGAAGAGCTACTTCTACAAGTTATTTAACGAAAGCAGTAGTAGTGACATACAATTGGGGCAGCTTACCATTTCTAGAGAAGAAGCGAATCATATGTTCTATAGGAGAATCAGTAGGGAAGAAGTTAAAGAAGTATTGAAAAGAATGAAGAATGGGAAAGCGGTTGGGCCAGATGGTATCCCTATTGAGGTCTGGAGGTGCTTGGGGGAGGATGGTATTAGTTGGTTGACAAAGTTTTTTAATGTAGTGCTAAAGAGCAAGAAGATGCCTAATGCATGGAGGAAAAGTATTCTTATACCCATATACAAGAACAAAGGAGATATTCAGAATTGTGCGAACTACCGCGGGATTAAATTGATGAGCCATACGATGAAATTATGGGAGAGAGTTATTGAGAGAAGACTAAGAAGAACAACAAATATTTCAGAGAATCAATTTGGTTTCATGCCTGGGAGATCAACCATGAAGGCTATCTTTCTCCTGAGGAGGTTAATGGAATAGTATAGAGAAGGTAAGAGAGATTTACATATGGTGTTCATTGACTTGGAGAAGGCCTATGACCGGGTTCCTAGGGAGATTCTTTGGAAAGTTCTGGAAAAGAAAAGAGTTTGTGTCGCTTATATTGAGGCGATAAAGGATATGTATGATAGAGTCGTGACATCTATAAGGACGACTGGCGGCGAAACTAAGAAGTTTCCTATCACGATTGGTCTACACCAAGGCTCAGCGTTAAGCCCGTACTTGTTTGCCCTAGTTATGGATGAGATTACAAGACATCCAGGATGAGGTGCCGTAGTGTATGCTATTTGCAGATGACATTGTTTTAGTGGATGAGACGAGAGAAGGAGTGAATGCTAAACTTGAATTGTGGCGGAAAACATTAGAGACAATGGTTTAGGCTAAGTCGATGCAAAACGGAATATATGGAATGCAAGTTTAGTCAAAGTAGGACACCTGGTAACATAGAAGTAAGTTTGCGCACACAAAAGATAGTAGAGAAAGAAAACTTTAGGTACCTTGGATCTATGGTGCAACAGGATGGAGGGATTGATACTGATGTAAGTCACATGATTCAAGCCGGGTGGACCAAATGGAGGAGTGCTTCGGGGGTCTTGTGTGATCGGAAAGTCCCCCTCAAGGTCAAAGGAAAGTATTATAAGGTGGCGGTACGGCCAGGGTTGTTATATGGATCAGAGTGTTGGGCAGTAAAGCATAATCATGTCAAGAAGATGGAAGTTGCGGAGATGAGAATGCTAAGATGGATGTGCGGGATCACAAGGAGAGATAGGATTAGGAATGAAGAGATTAGGGGCATAGTAGGAATAGCACCGATTGGAGATAAAATGAGAGAAAATCGACTGAGATGGTTCGGCCATGTTAGAAGGCGTCCAACAGAGGCACCTGTTAAAAGGTGTGAAAGCATAGAGTTTGCCAAGAGTAGGAGAGGGAGAGGGAGATCCAAGAGAAGTTGGAAAGAAACTATTAAACATGATCTTGCCTACATGGATCTAACGGAGGACATGGCCCTAAACAGATTTGATTGGCGTCGTCAAATCCATATAGCCGACCCCACCTAGTGGGAAAAGGCTTGGTTTGGTTTGGTTTGGTTATGTGCAAGTCCAGATTTAGGACCACTGAATCGTTCCAACACTTTTTAAGTTTGGAGATTTTGCCGGTTCACATATCCACTTGCATATGTAGATTGGAAGAATATAGTGGAAAGTGTTTGTTCATGGTTATATATTCGTATACAAGGGAGCGTGTGTATTGGAAGAATATATTGTAATTGTAATGCTACAGCACATGTCAATTCCTAAAGTTGATAAATGCAATGGTGACCTTCACAAGTTGCTTAGTTTATCTTGTCTGTTTGGGCATTCCACTATTCTGAATTAGCAAACAATTGACAGGTGGTAATGCTCAACTTGTTGAACAATCCAAGCACTAAGAGAACTATGTGGTCTTGATTCATGGCTATGTTGAATTGCCATGTGTTTATTTCAGTAATATGTAAGCTGTATCTCATGTTTGCCAATTTTTTTTTTTTGTTAGAAATTTGGCAGTCCACCATGCATATGGTGTGCCTGCATGTGAACTAGACTGTTCATCTATCAGGCTTTAATGTGTATGTATCATTTCTGGGAAGAGCAAACCAGGTCATTTTTTTTTACTGCAAATCGGAGGATATTTCCCAACAAATTTTCTTCTTTTAAGCTTTAATATTCTCTAAACATGTTTAAGAGTAGCTCTACAAGTTGAGATTTGCACTAATTCCATACTAGTGGAGCCCATCAGATGAATGTCGCAATGTTGTACATGTGTGACATTTTTTGGGACAGTGCCTGATTTTAAAGTGGAAGCTACTAGATCATACATGCTGTGTATATTTAGCTGTTTGTTTTGATGTCATTTATATTTGAACCCATGAATATATACTTTATGAAGTTTAATAGTTTACTGCAAATTGCATATTGTTCTTTATATGATATTGACTTGTCATACAAGCTAGGAAGCACGGATACATAAAATAGGGTCCCGAATCCGTATCCCGGACGTATCGGACACGGATACGCCCGGATACGCCTTGGATACGACCAGGATACGTGAAATTCGTATCCGATTTTTTTTTTTTTTTTTTAGTGCCCGATACGTGAGGGACACGTGCGGGATACGCACGGGACACGCACGTGTCCCGCACGAGACAAGTTAAGTGGAATATAAAGAAAAAAAAAAGAAGAGAAAGCGCAGAGAGGAAGAAAGCGCAGGGAGGAAGAAAAAAAAGAAGAAGAAGAGAGGGAATGGAAGAGACGTCGTCGCCGTGCTTCTCACTGCTTCTCGCCACCGTCGTGCCTTGCCGTCGTCAAACCCTCCATCGCTGTTGCCGTGCGAAATCAAACTCAAACCGCTGCTATTTCTTTGTGAAATCAAACCCAAATCGCTGTCGCCATTGCCGTTCCATCTCCACCTTTAGGTTCTTTTCTCTTCTTTTTTTCCTTTTGTTTCTTTTTTTCTCTTCATCTGTATTGATTGTTTTTTATTTGAAGGAATGCTCTTCTGGCTAGTGGCTATTCTAATCTAGGGTTTTTTTTTTCTTCCCTCTTAAATCATTTGGATTTTAGGGTTTTTTTTTTTTCTGTGATGCTTCGTTTGATGATCTTCTATCCTTGCTTTTGATTCGCTGTTGCTACCTCTTTTTTTTTTTTTTTTTTTTGTAATGTGTTTGTTTTTTTTTTTTTTTGCTGCTGCTGTCAACTTCTCCTAGCTCCAAGATATATGCTGCTGCTGTTTCTTTTTTCTCCATTTTTTCTTGATGCTATGCTGCTGTTGCTGTTTATTTATTTTTTTTATTTTCTTTTTTCTTGATGCTATGCTGTTGCAGTGCTGCTGTAATGTGTCTGTTTTTTTTTTTTTTTTTTTTTTTGGTTTGTTGCTGCTGTCAACTTCTCTTAGCTCCAAGATATATGTTGCTGCTGCTGTTTCTTTTTTCTCCATCTTTTCTTGATGCTGCTGCAGTGCTGCTGCTGTTTATTTATTTTTTTTCTTTTTTTCTTGATGCTATGATGCTGCAGTGCTGCTGCTGTTTTTTTTTTTTTTTTTTTCTTTTATCTTGAGTTATGCTGCTGCTTTATTTTTCCTTTTTTCTTGATGCCTTGCTGCTGCTGCTACTGCAAGTGTCTGCAAGTTGTCACCTGCTGACACCCAATAACCAAATTCTTCAAAAGCTCCACATTTACAAATAGTGTTAGATTTTTATTACATGGTCATATAAAAAATATTTAAAAAAAAAACTTCAACGTATCCCCGACGTATCGTATCCTAGTTTTTTGAGAAATGGCGTATTTGCGTATCCGTGTCGTATCGTATCCGTGTCTCGTATCCGTGTCCGTGCTTCATAGCATACAAGAGCCAACCCGCTGATGGTTCAGTGGTATGGCATCTCCCTTTCCACAGGGACAACCAGGGAGCAATACCTTGTTGTTACCCTGTTGGTTAGGGACTTGAGCAGTATGTGTGAGTACATGCGTGAATATTTGCCACAGGTAAAAAAAAGGCAACTTGTCATACAAGTGCTCCTTGGCTACCATCTCTCGAATATGATAGATGTTCTCATTGGTAGTCTTCAATGTGCAGCAAGGCTATTCATTGCGAACTTTTACTGGACATTCTGCATCTGTTATGTCCCTGGACTTCCACCCAAATAAAGAGGATCTCATCTGCTCTTGTGATGGAGACAGTGAAATTCGTTATTGGAGTATCAACAATGGCAGTTGTACCAGGGTGTCTAAGGTATGCAACAGAACTGTAGGTTTTCAAGTTAGTCATTTATCTGAGTAGTGATTTCATTTCAGTTTGCGCATGGTAGTCCCTTTCTAACTTTTAACTTTATTTGTACATAGGGTGGGACGACCCAGATGAGATTCCAGCCTCGTCTAGGCCGTTACCTTGCAGCTGCTGCTGAGAATGTTGTATCCATACTGGATGTTGAGACTCAAGCTTGTCGACATTCACTACAGGTAGGTTTTATTCATATGCAAATGCATGGGCATTTACAGGAGATCAAAAGTTCAAATATCAAGGACAATGACATTGAAAAATAAATATCAAGGACAATTGCCATAAAGCTTAATTTAATTTTTTTTAAATTCACTGTTACAAGCAAAGTCATCCATAAACCTACTCATCTCCCTTTGAAGCTCGAGGACTTGGGCTTTCATCATAGTTGTCAATTTCATTTCGGACCCTACTCCGGTCCGACCTCCAAAATGAAATATTTTGGCATTTCTAAATTTTGGCAAAACGTTTCGAAGTAACTTTTCGAAAATATAAAAAAAAATATGCAAAAAAATTAAAATAAATATTAATTTTTTGTGTTATACAGAAATTTGGCTAAGGTCATAATACAACCATACACATACTACACAAGGTCCCACGGTGTTCCAACTAGGGATGGTTAAGTCTTTACTCAGAGGCAGAGATAGCCATCCCTGAGGTCTTAGAAAAAAATAATAACGTAAGTCTTTACTCAGAGACCAGCGAATGGCAGTAGCATAGGGCAGCAATGGGTTCTCACCGAATAATCCCATTTCGCCATTTCACCTCTAACAGCGCCAAGTGTTTACCCTAGTTTAAAGATCAAATTCCAAAGCAGAGCAGTTGTTTCACTTCTCACATTTTTACTTATGAGGTGCTGTTGTTAGTTATGAAATATAGCACGAGGAGCCCAAATGGGACTACTTGCCTAGGGAAGAAAAAGTACCAGGACCAAGGATGCAACTTGGTTCGGCCAAACCTGAATCCCCATATCCCAAACAGACCAAAAAGTGAAATTTGGAATGGGCCTGTTTGGGTTCAGGTTAGGCTTGGGGTTGAATTTTGAAATTTGTGTGGAATGGGTTTGGATTCAGGTTTGGGCTTCAGGTACCTGAACTCAACATGGGTATGCTACTGCATAGCATATATATATATATATAGGGAGGTGCTCCTATGAGAGGTGCTTTCACCTTATTATGAGAGAGGCTCTCATAGGAGCATCTCCCATACACACACACACACACTTTTTCAAAGTTTTGTACCCTTAAAACCAAACAAATCCAAAAATTTGGGTAAACCTGAATCTCTCTTGTAGTGAATTCACAATTGGAGCCGGGTTCGGTTGGGCATGGTTGGGTTTCATTCAGGTTGAGGTCAGATTAGGGTTCACCTATATTTCACTCAGGTTGGGCTTGGGTCAAATACTTGACTTGGCCTACCTCACTTGCATCCCCTAGCAGGAGGCTATTTCCCTTTTTCTTGCTTTCTTGATTTGCTTTAACTTTGTCTGGAATGGAACTCTCAACACGACTAGTAGCTAGACTTGGGTCAAATACTTGACAACTTGTGTTGTCAGTGCGCATTGTTTTATAAACTAGTAGCTAGACTAGGAACCTGTCTAAGATACTCCACTAGGGGTGTCAATGGGTCGGGTTTAAGCAGGGGCCTGTCCCAACCCGTTCCTATTAGGGTTAGGTTTGTCAGTGGGTTGGTTGTATGGGTTTCAAAATTAGGGGTGTCAATGGGTCGGGTTTAAGCAGGGGCCTGTTCCAACCCGTTCCTATTAGGGGTGTCAACGGGTCGGGTTTAAGCAGGGGCCTGTCCCAACCCGTTCCTATTAGGGTTAGGTTTGTCAGTGTGTTGGTTGTATGGGTTTCAAAATTCTGACACGACTTTGGTTCAGGTTTTGGTTGCGCCCTCAGGGCCGGAAATTTTCACTAGCACAAGTGGCTGCGAGCAGTGACATACTATTAAAGGTCATGGGTTCAAATATTAAGGGTTGCAATTTTTAATTTTAACTAAAAAAAAAAAAACCAGCATGAAACCTGACCCGACCCATACCTGTCATGAGGCGGGTTTGGTATCAGAGGCCCTGAACTTGCCCATGAGCCCATGACACAGTCAGGTATGGAGCGACTCGTGTGTCACTTGGATTGGCCTAAACCCGACCCATTGCCATTGCTAACCCCACTAGTCACATGCTTGGTGACTGGGTCTGGTTGAACTCATTTTTTATGTCAGCCCACCTGGCTGGCTCGTGACTTAGCTTGACTCGTTAACTTAAGAATAGTTTTGTCCTCAGATATTGAAACAACGGGAACTATAAATAAGTTTTACATCATCTGAAGGATATATAATTTAAAATATACTTAAACAACCACTGAAATTTAAAATTCAATTCATATGAAATCTATGTGGATTTTCTGGGTAAATGTTCTCTTTGTTTTCTTTTACATATTTTGTGCATGTAGTTAATATGAATATATGCTTTTTATAAGAAAAATATTAACATTAATGGCTTGCCTGGTCAACCTGGGGCGTTTTTGAGTGACCAGGCATTTTAAGTATGCCTAGTCAATTTGGGGTACGACAGGCATCTTTGGGATGCAAAGCTCTCAGGCAGTCGGGCATACCCAGGCACACCTCAAGGCATATGGCCCAAATGATTTTAAAAAGAACAAATCAGAATTGCAAAACCGTGGGCCTGTTGGATGGTAATTGAATAATCTAGCACACCTGATTTGGTGTATTGGACATTGTTTAACACATGGGATATGGATCTCTAAAAACATGGTAAAAAGGGGTACAAGTGCTATTTAATTAATTTGTCACATGTGGGTCCCTTGATCAGGTCAGCCCAAATGCTTTGAGAGAACCAATTAAAAAAAAAAAAAAAAATCTTGGACCTGTTGTTGGATTGTAATTGGATAACCTAACAGTAACACCTAATGTGTCAATTGGACATTGTTTAACACATGGATTTTGGTCTCTGAAAAATTGAGGCAAGGCCTATTGATTAATTTGCCACATGTAGGTCCCTTGACCAGGTTGTGGGCCCACTTGGATGTCTTCTTCATGAAATTGCCTCTAAATAATTGTCCTTATTCTATTGTAGCATTAGATAATGCTAGCACAATAATCCATCCTGAGCGTGGGTGTGACCCACTTGGCTAATCTAACTACTTTTTGACATTTTTCTGATAAACGATTACATATTGGTACTGTGTGGTGTAGTGGTTAGGTTAGTTATTTAAAAAGACAAAGGTCATGAGTTCAAATCTCGCAACTTATGCATTTTTAGCTTTTTACCAAGGCTCAATAAAAAAAGTTAAAATCGAAAGGAATCGGTCAAAATTGAATCCCAAACTCTCAGCTTTAATATATTATAATTGGGTCTTAAAGAAAATACTAGTATTCTGCTGAAATTGTCATTTTTATGCCAGCTAGTTAGCACCTTGAATAATGGTATACTCATAGATCATTTATCACCATTAACTATTTTTAGTTATTAAGGCATTTTATGATGGGAAATATTCAAGTGCATCTATCCCTCATTATAAGGTTAGGGACACTTCCCTTTTTGGGAAGTTTCAAGTACAAAAGTGACTTTTATATAGGAATACTCCCTATGTACTTGAAACTTCCCAAAAAGGGGAGTGTCCCTCACCTATGGTGAGGGATAGATGCATAGGAATACTCCCCTTTTATGATTGTTAGATCAGTCACAAAAACATTTGCTCGACTCAATACCTGTTTATTATATTCACAGCTTATCACCGATTATCTGCACTTTTATATTATCAGCATCTCCACGCGTGAGATCTGATCTTATTCATTAATCTTTCTTACATTTTTAATTATAGGGACACACCAAGCCAGTCCATTCGGTGTGTTGGGATCCATCAGGCGATTATGTAGCTTCTGTGAGTGAAGACTCAGTTCGAGTCTGGAGTCTGGGCTCGGGGAGCGAAGGTGAATGTGTTCATGAGCTGAGTTGTAATGGCAACAAATTCCACTCCTGTGTCTTCCACCCCACCTATACTTCTTTGCTGGTTATTGGCTGTTATCAGGCAAGTTACACCCTTTTGATTATCTGATTGCTAGAACTATTAGAAAATCATTGTCATTTTAAGTAATAACATTTTAGAAGGCTGTCATTCTGGAATGACTGTCATGGAGAAGAAAGAGTCTTCTGTTTGGTAGGCTCAAAAAATTTCTATTTTTCTTTCAATTGGTTTTTAATTAAATTTTAAATTTTTATTTTTTTACAAAATAGATGTATTTTCCAATTGTTATTATAATTGAATGCAGAAAATTAAAATAAATTAGTAAGATTCTTCTATAAATGTGTGGGGCCCGTTATGAACATTTGAGATGGCCCACTTATTCTATCAAATTTTAATAATTTTGAATCTTCTCAAATATGCCGTAGAGATAAATCCTAACTAACCATTATCATCTTCGTCAAAGCCTTGTCCCAACTATGTTGGGGTTCAGCTAGTGATTAAAATATACCTCTCATTAAATGCAAATAACCAATAGTTAAGTTGCCCGCCCATAGATAATTATGTAAAAATAGGTGGGCCCCACGCATACAGAAGACTTCATTCCCATTATAGTCCATGCCATATCTGGGCCTAGGGACATCCATGGACCCCTGGTTTCCTGAAGGGCCTGACCTGGGTATTGGCTCTTTTCCAGGACCAATTGATTGTCGGATTAGGGTCAGGATCAGGGTCCACAGTTTCCTCTGGTTAATAATCGGTCCAGGTCTGGGTCAAATTAGGTCCATACCTAAATACCAATGTACCTGAGTCTTATGTGTATGTAGTGGTATCTTATAATATATTATTATGCAGCATTCATGAAATATGTTAGCAATATTTACTTGAATATTATTAGATTAAGAAATGTCATCATCAAAGCCTTGTCTCAATGATGTTGGAATCAGTTACATGAATTCATTTTGTCATTCCAGTCTATCTTGGGCCAAATCCTTGGATGGGTTGCGCCTTTTCAGGTCTATCCTTACTACTATCCATGTCCTCTTTGGCCTATTTGTCATACCCCCAAATCAGACCACCAAAAACCTCTCAGAATTTAGGGGTGGGACTAGTGTGGGGTCTACAAAGATGGCAATTTGCCCCACTCCTGTGTTCCCACAAGTTTCCACGTGTGAGGATGTGCACAAGTTTCCATCACATTTATATCATGTTTCAGCAGAAGCATAATTAACTAATGGTATCAAGCAATAAAGCCTGAGAGATCAACCTTGGAGGCTATTTTTCTCCTGAGGAGGTTAATGGAACAGTATAGAGAAGGTCAGAGAGATTTACATATGGTGTTCATTGACTTGGAGAAGGCCTATGACCGGGTTCCTAGGGAGATTCTTTGGAAAGTTCTGGAAAAGAAAAGAGTTTGTGTCGCTTATATTGAGGCGATAAAGGATATGTATGATAGACTCGTGACATCTATAAGGACGACTGGCGGTGAAACTAAGGAGTTTCCTATCACGATCGGTCTACACCAAGGCTCAGCGTTAAGCATGTACTTGTTTGCCCTAGTTATGGATGAGATTACAAGACATATCATGGATGAGGTGCCGTGGTGTATGCTATTTGCAGATGACATTGTTTTAGTGGATGAGACGAGAGAATGAGTGAACGCTAAACTAGAATTGTGGCGGAAAACATTAGAGACAATGGTTTAGGCTAAGTCGATGCAAAACGGAATAAATGGAATGCAAGTTTAGTCAAAGTAGGACACCTGGTAACATGGAAGTAAGTCTGGGCACACAAAAGATTGTAGAGAAAGAAAACTTTAGGTACCTTGGATCTATGGTTCAACAGGATGGAGGGATTGATACTGATGTAAGTCACAGGATTCAGGCCGGGTGGACCAAATGGAGGAGTGCTTCGGGGGTCTTGTGTGATCGGAAAGTCCCCCTCAAGGTTAAAGGAAAGTATTATAAGGTGGCGGTACGACCAGCGTTATATGGATCAGAGTGTTGGGCAGTAAAGCATAATCATGTCAAGAAGATGGAAGTTGCGGAGATGAGAATGCTAAGATGGATGTGCGGGATCACAAGGAGAGATAGGATTAGGAATGAGGAGATTAGGGGCAAAGTAGGAATAGCACCGATTGGAGATAAAATGAGAGAAAATCGACTGAGATGGTTCGGCCATGGTAGAAGGCGTCCAACGAAGGCACCTGTTAAAAGGTGTGAAAGCATGGAGATTGTCAGGAGTAGGAAAGGGAGAGGGAGACCCAAGAGAAGTTGGAAAGAAACTATTAAACATGACCTTGCCTACATGGATCTAACGGAGGACATGGCCCTAAACAGATTTGATTGGCGTCGTCAAATCCATATAGCCGACCCCACCTAGTGGGAAAAGGCTTGGTTTGGTTTGGTTTATCAAGCAATAAAGCATATAGGCGTCCATGTAATACAATAGGATGTCTCATCATCAGAGCATAAACGAGTCCATCATAAAAGTGCAAAAGCTTAAAGGTTAAACCAATATTACATGTTTTAGACAAAATTCAATGCCCACTAGGGCTAAAGCAACTATCACTAATGGAAAGATAACAAACTCCACGACGCTCAAATGTATCGCCCCTCTTGCAAGCTAATGTCTACACAACATCGTCTGGGATCCACTCAACTAGGTCTGACGGCTTCTCCTCTGCCGCCTTTGGCTCCGTGTCAAGGGGGGTGACGATGTCTCTCCTACAACGCTAAGGGTAGCAAGTTATAGTAAGTAAGCAAATATAATAAACATAGTCATGCTGCATCAAATATATAATTAAAGACAAGTAGGTCATAAGAATAACAAGAAATATGAATATCTAGGCATGATTGTGCAATAAATAGATCAGCATATGTGAAACAAGTCTAGACAATTTTAAATTAGCAAAATGGCAATCCACATGGCAAGCAGCCCGAGAAGACAAAACCCGCAGTGGGGATTTGGCCGAATCCAGATGGATTCTCAAAACAGGCAAGAATGCACTATCAAGAAGCCACTAAACCGAAGCCAGAAATCTTCTATTCAATAATAATAATAAGCGGTGTCTATTCGAGAAGGGGATTTACAAATTTTTAGAAAAGATCAATTAATATTTCCTACCATTAGGACTCTAATTGCTAAAACTTAGAATTCCTAAATTAATAAAGAAACCTACTAATCCAAAATACTAAAGCAATTAGGAAACTAAATATCAAGTTCCCCACAGAATAACCGGCTGTTCCCCATTAGGATTTGTGGGCTAATCCAATGGGTCGGGTCAGGTTGACCCACTAGCTCATGGGTCTGGCCCAGTGGACTTTGGCTTGGCTCGACCTGCGCCACATGGGCTCCTTCTCTCAACTACACGTTACAAGCGAGATGTCCGTGGCGAGAGCTAGATAATATGTAATAAACAAGGGTACCACAAGTCTCCATAAATGAATCTATATATGTGTCCATCAAGTATGTTTGAAGGATAGTCACTCCCAAGCGAGGCTAATCTGCAACTAGCATAAACAAGGCTAAATCACCAAGCCTGGTCTGACTAGAATGGGGTCGAAGCTAAGTGGTGCCAACACGAGAATCAATGGCAACTCTACTTGGACATGGTAACGACATACGCTACAATATACCAGCTCATCTAGCAAGTCACATTCTCAAGAGGTGTAGCCTTACACTTCCAAGTCCTTTTAGCTATAGGTCATCATGGCATACAAAGTAAAGGAAGAAATACAGCAAGTCCGTTACAACAAGGGTTACTAGGTCTATCTAGGTATAAGGTACAAGTCCAATACACAAAGGTTACTGGGTCCATCCTAGGCAAATGAATATGATACAAGTCCGTTACATCAAGATATCAAGTATAGACAAATAGAGATGCATGTACAAGCTATAATTCCCAGATACGAATATGGATACGGACACTGATACGAGGATCAGGGATATGACTCCTCACTTTTGAAAATCTAGGACACAGATATGGATACAGGTGTCCTAATTTTTTTTTATAGTTTTTTCATCAGATGGCTACTATGAGAAGCATAGTGAATTTCATTGGAAAGGTGCGACGAGATGGTAGAGTTCTTGATAGTCCTCCTGAGATCAAGGATGAGGTTGCCTGTTTCTTCGAAGACCTTTACAAGGGTGAGAATTTTCAGTAGGCCTAAGCTTGATGGTGTTTCTTTTCCAATAGTTCCATTGGAGGTTAAAAACTTGTTGGAAGGAGAGTTTGAGGAGGAGGAGGTATCTAAGGCATTAAAGGAATGCGATGGATATAAGGCCCCGGATCCGGACGGTTTCAATTTATCCTTCATTAAAGCTGGTTGGGAGTACCTTAAGGAGGATGTTAAAGATATGCTCTATGAGTTTCATAGGAGGGGTAGAAATAATAGGGAGATGAATGCAACTTTTATAACCCTCATTCCTAAAGTTCTTAATCCGGTGGAGTTACATGATTATAGACCTATTAGTCTTGTGGGCCGTCTTTATAAATTATTGGCAAAGATCCTGGCTAATCGGCTTAAGGGGCTTTATAACCCTCATTCTCCTACTCATCATCAGTCCTACTCAAGGGGCTTTTGTGGCAAAGAGGCAGATTCTTGATGGTGTGTTGGTTGCTAATGAGCTCATTGATTCAAGAAAGAGGTCTAAAGTTGAGGGGGTTATTTTCAAAATTGATTTGGAGAAAGCTTATGATCATGTGGATTGGAATTTTATTGATTACATGCTTCTCAGATTTGGTTTTGGAGAAACCTGGCAAGGGTGGATGCGAGAGTGCATTTCTACTTCTGTTTTCTCCGTTTTAGTCAATGGCTCTCTTTCAAAGTTGTTTAAAGCCTCTAGAGGTATTCGCCAAGGTGATCCCCTTTCCCATTTTTTTTTTTTACAATTGTGGGGGAGGCTGTGTCATGGGTGCGCGCTTTTGACAAAAGCAAGAGAAATAGGACCGATTAAGGGTTTCAAAGTTTGCAGAAATGGTGAGGCAGTTTCTTACATACAGTTTGCGGATGACACTATTCTATTCAGTTCAACTAGGAGGGAAGAAGTTATGGCTCTAAAAGGAATAAATTTTAAGGTGCTTTAAGTTGGTCTCTGGTCTAAAGGTTAATATTTCCAATAGTAAGTTGGTTGGGGTTGGGTGTTCCCAAGAGATTACTCAGTCATTGGCAGCCATGATCCGTTGTAAATCAGGAAGTCTCCCTTTCATGTATCTTGGTCTTTCTATAGGGGCGAAGCAGAATTCAAAATCTTTATGGGATCCGGTTATTGATAAAGTTTAAAAGAAGTTGTTGCCCTGGAAGAAACATTACCTATGATCACGTTGATAAAAGCATGCTTATCTAACATACCCATCTATTTTATGTTGCTTGTCAAAATGCTGAAGGAAGTGGTGAATAGGTTGGACCGGATCCGGAGGAGATTTTTATGGAAGGGTTGGGGTGATAAGAAGAAATTACATTTACTTAAGTGGAGTGAGGTGATTAAGCCAAAGTATAGTGGGGGGTCTTGGCAGTTTAGAGAACAAGGACATGGCTTTATTGGCTAAGTGGTGGTGGAGATTTGGGGATGAGAGGGAGTTTCTTTGGGGGAGAGTCATTACTGATAAGAATGGTGAGGACCAATTGGGGTGGTGGCCTACTTCCGGTCCGAGGTACCATAGGTCAGCTTTGTGGGGTGCTATTGCTTCGGTTGTAGATTCTTCTTCTGTTAGTGGGGAAGTGTTGTCCAAAGGTGTGGGTTTTGTTGTGTGGTAGGGGAGGACTGTTAGATTTTGGTTGGATGATTGGTTTCCAATAAGGAGGCTGTTGTTAGTGATTGCTATGAGGTGAGGGAGGGTCCATATCTAGGGAATTCTCAGCAAAGACTTTTTACATGGCATTGGAGGGGGAACTACTCTCTACTACCTCTTCTCTTATTTGGTTTGGGTTGGTTCCTCCCTGGGTGGAAGTCTTTTGTTGGTTAGCAATTTCAGGAAAGGTCTCTACAGTAGGCAGCTTGAGAAAAAGAGGGCTAACGTCGTCTAGTATCTCAGACCTTTGCTCGATGTGTCAATGAGAAGGAATCAGTTAACCACCTTTTTCTTCACTGTGAGGTGGCGGTCAGTGTTTGGTGTCATTTTATTGGTAGGTGCAGTGTTGCTTGGTGTTGCCCAAGGAAGATTACAAAGGCGGCGAGTCGTGGATGGGATGACATTTTCTTGGTAGCAGTCGTACTCTCTAGAGGATGCTTCCCTTTGCTATTTTTTGATCCATATGGGGGGAAAGGAATGACGTGATTTTTAAGGATGACGTTTCTTCCCTTCCGGTGTTGATTGATAGAATAACTCTGAGGATCGCTAAGTGGGCCTTGATTAGAAAAGAGTTCTCCAATTTTAGTCTTCATGTTATCCTTATTAATTGGGAAGCGTGCATGGGATGCAGACCAAGTAAAGTGAGAAGAGTTGTTCTTTGGTCTCCACCCTCTCCTAGTGTGTTCAGGTTTAATGTGGATGGTGTTGCAAGAGGTAAACCGGGGTTGGCAGGAATTGGAGGTGTTCTTTGGAATAGCAAGGGAGAGGTCTTGTTTATGTTTTCAAAGCATGTGGGTGTTTCGGATGTTTTGGCTATCTTGGAAGCCCTCCGATGCTTTTCGAGATGCTTCCAACGTGATCTTATGGTGGAGAGTGATTCCTCTAATATGATTGCATGGGTGTCTAATAGGAAGCCTTTTCCTTGGAAATTCCAATTCCTCTTTAACGAAATTCGATCTTTCACTACCATTAATGTCGTCTTCCATCACGAGCTTAGAATGGCCAACTGTATGGCCGATGCAATAGCCAAGCAAGGGGTGGAGAGAAGCTATCCTTGGGAGGGTTTTATTATGTAATTAGGGTAAGGGTGGGGTACAATGCTCTTGTACCCTTTAGTTTCATTTTCTGTTCTCTTTCTTTCCCTGTGTTGTTGCCTCGTTTTTCCTGTTGTATTCTCTCCTCTTAATGAAAGTTTCAGTTACCGATAAAAAAAGAGTAGGATATGTTAAATTTGTTCCATATAAGTATTGGTGCAGTATTAGGTACCAATACAAGTGTCGTATCAGTCCGATACGGATACGTTGGGCTTGTACAAGTATCCAAGTATCATAGTGTACGAGTCATGCGAGTAATGAGATACAATAGGATGCATCATAAGACAATGTAAGTCAAGGACAAGATACAAGAACCAACCTATGGTTTAGATTGGCCTTGGACAATGCCAGCCAACCGTGTAGCCTTAAGATTCCTGATGTCTACGTTATAATGAACCTTGGCGTTCTGAAGTTAAATGACATCGAAGGTCCTAAACCTTCGCACACTTGACCTAGCATTTGGCCTCAATGAAGTCGGGGTAATCCGAAGGTGAATATTAGCTCAAACACCACCTACATTGGTCTCATAAGTGAATTACAATGGGGCATGGTCAATGGGTCCCAAACTACCTCCAAAATCCTAGGTTAGAAACAAAGGAAACCTGGAAAGCTACGGTTAGCCATGGGAGCTCCACGGTTAGCTTTATATGTATTACGGTTGGCCGTGGGTTACCTCATTGTTAGCCGTAAGTGACCTACGGCTAGCCGTGGGTAGCCCTACGGTTTACCGTAGAAGAAGGTTTTGGCTAGCAGAGAGATCCTCAAAAAACACTTCTCTAGAATTTGTAACCTTAGAAGACCACAGGGAGCTTCCCGAAGCCTTATGGCTAGCCATAAAAGACTGACGATTAGTCGTAAGCTTCAGGTCTGCAGGTTGATGCGAATTGATCTAAATCATGGGGGTTTCCATTCCAAACTCCAGATCCTCTAGAATTCCACCATTTTATGTGTTTCCAAGGTTCAAACAATCACATGCAACACCTAATTCTAACATATTAGTCATTAATAATCCAATTAACATGTAATTAACATCAAACCACCAAAAGAGCTTGAATCAGGGCAATCTAGAGTAGATCCATCATCAATTCAAGGAAAACTAGCATGCGTGTTATGTAATTATAAATGTTTACTTGCCTTCACTCAAATCTAGGTGAAAACTTTCCAAGATCTTCATGTCCTCTCAAGATCTCTTGCTATTCCCGTGGAACTCCCCAGATCTAATTGGGGCTATAGGGTTTGCATCCAAATATCCTTGGAAGAGGATCCTACAATTAAGTAAGAGAAAGGATATGGGAAGGAAATTGCTTACCAAAAGAGATCAACCCAAGAGAATTAGAGAGGGGAAGGGGATCTTGATGAAGAAAGGTGATGATTAAAGGTGCAAGAAGCTTGGATTGACCATCTCTAGCTTGGATTCGATGAAGTTCTTTGATCTCTTGAATGCAAGGAAGGAGAGAAGGAGAGGAGAACTTTGTTGTAGGAGAGGGGAAATGAAATGGAGTTGGGTTTATATAGTTTAAATGAATCTTTGGTATTTACAAGTCCTTGGCTTTAATTTATCAAGCAAATGAGCTTTACAAGGATTTTAGGTCCAACAAAAATTAATTTCTAGGAAATGAAGGTGCCCAACATAACTTTCCTTGTCCAAGGAGCCAAAGACCATCAAGTTTCTAAAATTGCAACCAAACCCCCACACTCTATAATGCTTACAACAAGGTCCTTCTAGGTCGCCAACTCGGTCCAAACTCAAAACCATCTAATCTCTAATCCACCCCCCGGAAAACTGGTTAAATAACCACTAATCATACTTAATTAGCAAAAAATCACATAAGCAGGGATGGGACCTTACATTACCCCTTTTCTTCGAGGGGCTGGCCATCAACCTGCATAGTTGTGACAAAAGTTCTATGCCGGCTGTCAGCGTACGTGAAGCAATTCCCCTTTTTTTGGGTTTGGGACCAGCAGTTACAACAAACCGGTTGAGTTATTAGATGAAGAAATATACACTATATAATATGCTTGGGTTTTGAGTCAAATCTAGGTCCAGTTGGGTCCATCAGAGTTAGGGGCGGTTGGGTCTGGATACTGAAACCTCAATCGGGTTGATTTCGAGTTCCACAATGGACCTGACCCTAACCAACCAAGCGGCATACCTATGTGGGCCCCATGGCTGGTGCAGTAACTCACATGGTCAGCCTGGGTCAGGTTCACCCTTTGTCATTCATAAAAAGAGGATGGAAAAGGGTATTATGGAAAGACGGAAAGTTTAAGAGTTTCAACATTTCACAGTACCTGTTTTCAGGAATCCCTCCCCACCTGACAAGTCATTTTATATATAGGGGTGAGAATCCTTTTAAACTTTTCAGAGTCCATCTCAAAATCCAGCCTACCAAAGAAGCCCTAATTATGACGCTTGAGTAAGATGAGAAAGAAGTTTGAGGAATGCCATCCATTCATTAGTTTGTCGCATTAACTGTTTAGTGGCATAAGGGCACGTTTGTGTAACACGTTTTCCATGGTAGCTGAACGGAACTGCTTTTCAGCGTAGTCTGTTTTCCATCATCTGGTGCTGGCAAGTTTCCTCGAGGGAGGGGAGGGAGGGAGTTCTACAGAAAAGTATTTCCAATAGACAGGAAAATAGTTCTGATTTTCTGTGCAGCCCACTTTTTCATTGTTTGGTGCAA
Organism: Litsea cubeba; assembly: GCA_012931725.1. Taxonomy (NCBI): domain Eukaryota; kingdom Viridiplantae; phylum Streptophyta; class Magnoliopsida; order Laurales; family Lauraceae; genus Litsea; species Litsea cubeba. Next base: position 76,597,173 of record CM022948.1, read on the forward strand.
CACATTTTCCTTGTGGGAAAAGAGAAAAGTTAACGGGTTTTACTTGATAGAGAGGGTTTCATTTTCCTATGGGAGGGGTAGGAGTGAAGGATTCCTCTCTCCCGTGGAAATGGAACAACAAAGAATGCACATGGACTTTCTTTCCCGAATCTCCATGTGGGGTATAATCAACTCTCTTTTAAATATGTATATATTACTAATTAGTGATATTGTGGAACTTGATCTGAACTATAGCACTGGGAATGTTACATAGTTGAGACAATATTACCGTTTTAAGTGGAAAATCTAATTGATTGTAATGTGGAACTTTGTGCATTGTACAGTCTCTGGAGCTTTGGAACATGGCAGAGAACAAAACTATGACCCTCTCTGCTCACGAGGGGCTAATTGCTGCCTTGGCGGTGTCAAATGCAACAGGATATGTGGCTTCTGCAAGTCATGACAAGTTTGTTAAACTTTGGAAGTGATTTTCATCATTTTGCCATGGAGTGTAAACTGCTCAATTTCTGGCAGGTCTAACATCTACTGTGTTTTTATTGCAGTGGGTCTAGTTGGAAAGGGTTGCTAGACTCCCATTATATATACTCTAATTCTGTCCCTGCTAACCACACAAATCGTTTGATTGCTTTGCGTAGGAACCTGTACGCCCTTCTTGTTTTTGTAGCTCTTATATTAATGATAGGGATACATGTTTGGTTACTGATCATAGGAAATCCACCAAGTACTCTTTTGTGTTAACATGACAAGTGACTGCTGCAAAATACTTTTATGTATATTCTCTCTAATTATATGTACTTCATAGTTTTCTCTTCCTATTGGGTCCCCAAATGTTGATCAGTTTGCTTGTAGAAACCTGTGCTGGGAACATATTGGAGAAATTATAAGCCTTTATTATAGCCGTGTATATTGAATATAGAGGAATGATATATTGTACAGAAATATAAATAGTTGGGTCTGGCATTATAAGGTGTATGTGGTTTCCCATAAATAGTGGCTTTGACCACTGGATAAGCAAGACCCAACTTGGATTGCTTGTAGCCTAAATGCCACCTTGATTATTTTGTTAACCATTCTTTTTTTATGCCCTTTGATTAGTGGGGTTTTTTTGGGTAGCAGCTCACTTTCTGTATAGTAACAGGTTGAGCAAAAGCTTGAACCCATGTCATCTCTATCAAGAGGGAATGCCTGTGGCCAACTAGTAATCCTTTGGTTCCCCTTATCCACTTTGTGTGCACTATATCATTCCTCCTGGGATTTGAAGATTACATGTTCTCTACAGTGGAAAGTGCCGAATTTATCCAGCATCTTTGCTAGGGCTGCACAGAATCGGACAGCAAACCGGACCGGACCGGACCACAAAACCGGACCGGACCGGACCGGATTTGCGGTCTTAGTGGTCCAAATCCGGTCCGGTCCAAGCCTTTTGTGGTCCTGTCTGGACCGGACCGGACCGCATTTCTTAAAATAATAAAAAAAAAATTTTCATATTGATGAGCCCATGAGGCATGAGCCCAACACTCATTTGTAAAACCCATCATTCATTCATTTGACATTTGCCCACTTTTTATATGTGGTGAAAATGAAAAAAAAAAAAAAAAAACGAAAAAAAAAATGAAAAAAAAAAAAAAAAGGAAACTGGTCCGGACCACTTTAAGTGGTCCAACCGGACCGGTTTGGACCGGTCCGGTCCTTCATTTTAGGCCGGATCGGAAATCCGGTTGATCACCCCTAATTATGTGCAATTCATTTCATTCATGCTGTGTGCATTGATCGGACTTTGCATTTGGTTGACTGGGAGAAAGAGAGATTGAATGCAGCTTGTTTTGCTGGAATCATCATCGTTGTCATCACCGCCATCATCATCATTAAAGCTTTGTCCCATTTATGTTGGGGTTGGCTACTTGAATGATATGGATTGGTGGGATACTTCTCATGGCCCAACTGACAGACCCCTCAGCTGTTAATTGTGTTTGCATGCTTAATGCATTGTCTTCTGCACCAATAAGGCTTGCAGAAATGATGGGAGATGGCTTCATTTTGCTTGATTCTGTCATTTGATATGATCACCTGTGCGCACTTTCAGTGAAGTTCTGATAGGCCATTCTGGTTAAACTATCAGATTCAGTGACCAGTTCATCCAGTTCTCTTATCTAACGGGTAGTTTGCTCAAGTTCTGAAGTCCTCACTTGGAAAGACAAATATACCATCTTCTGTTCTGATAAGGCCAATATGAAAAAGGTGTCCCATCATTTTGAATTTTGAGCGGCTGATCTTCGATTGTGCACAATCAAGAAAGCCTTGTAGGCCCACCTTGGACCTGTGGCGAGTTTTTACCCCAATGCGAGTTACTGGGTCGGCAAATAAAGTGATTTGGACAGTCTTTTCTACAACTTAGAAATGCTCTACAGAAATCGTAGAGGGCTGTTCTTTATTGCTTCATGAACTTATAAATCCAACTGCACTACATCAATGTAAGAAAGTGGGGAATCAGATACATAAAGCCACCTTGGCGACAGCTTCTATGATAGCAACAGCAGTGGCAATAGAAAGGTATACTTCAAGGTAAAGCATCTGTAGAAGAAAGGATTAAAAGGACTTGGATGTTGTTTTATAAAAAGTTTGCAGCATAATAATTATGTGATGAATTCAATGCAAGTGGTAGGAAGTAGATGACTGATTTGAAAAGAAAATCAATAGTAATTATCCTCAAATCTTTGAAATAAAATACAATGTAGGACATTATATTATTGGTTCGAGAGGAGTCTGGTTAATTCATGCCATTATGACTAAGTAAATGCGTTCCTCCAAACATGAACAAGAACATGAACATGTCTCAATGGAGGGCCTACATCTACTTTATGAAATAGCTGCAACTTTTGCCATAACTTTTGGAAAAGGATTCAGATAATAGAGGGGCTGAATACAAAATCCACACAGATCAATTGTTTGTTGACAGCTTTCTTCATCTGAATAGGAGTAGGGTTACACATGGGCGGTTCGGATCGGTTACGAGGGGAAACCATCAACCAAATCGAACCCATCGGTTTTGTATTTTCTCAAACCGAACCAAACGGTCCATGTGCTCAAACCGAAAGGAACCGGTTTGGTTACAGTTTTTTTTCTTCTTTTTTTTATTTTGACAAAAAATTGTAGTTGAATTGATGAGAGACATTGGACTTGTAACGGAGTGAGGGTTCGAGTATTCTTCCAATAATTTTTCATATTCCTTTATATATTTTATAAAAAATATATATTTATATTATTGGTTCGGTTCGAGCGGTTTAAACGCACCTTCAAACCGAATGGTTTGAAGGAAATCTGAACCGTGACCGAACCGATCTACTATAAAACCGATCCGAGCTGCCCAGTTCAGATTGGTTTAGCGTTTTTTTTTTTTAGCACCCCTAGTAGGAGGTGCTCATTGGCCGAAGCTTGTCGAAGCCCAGCCAGTTTAAATTTTGGGCCTGATACTTAGGGAAGATGTAGCTTAGAGGGCTTGGTTTTGAACTCAGTCTAGGCCCAACCCATATGCACACTTTGTCTTAAATAGTTTAATATGACAGGCTGCTCTGGGTCTTCAAAAAACAATAATTGCCCAAGCCCTGTGCCATTTAAGAAAGAGGCCTTGAGGTTAGGCCCAAGAACAGCTCAGCCCAATTCTCGCCTGGCGTGCACCACACACCACAGCCAGAAAGAAACGGCCCAAAAAATAGAAAAGAAAAAAAGAGGTCTGTGTCTGAGCCGGCAAAGATTAAAAAAATAAAATATATTATACTAAAAAGTCGCCGTTGCCGGGGATCGAACCCGGGTCACCCGCGTGACAGGCGGGAATACTCACCACTATACTACAACGACAGAGTTGAAAGGAATTGACATTTCTAACTTAATAACAAATAGAAAGAGATTGAGTATTAACTTTATTTTACTCTTCTTCACCCTTTTTCTTGTTAGAATTATTTCTATCCTTTTTTTTTTTCTTTTATCATGGCTTTTATATGTCAATTTTGTCTGATACAAAGCCAATGACCTACCTACCCTGTTGGGAAAGATGTCGAATTGCCGGGGAATCACAGGAGGGATGCTATAGCTGACACCCACACTGCCAACAGTCCTGGCCACTAGGCCAGCTTGGGCAGAAAAAGAGAGTTGAAAGACTTTGGAAAAGTGGTGGGATATTTCACAAGTGGTGTAACGGTTCGGTTAACCGTGGTTTTTGGAAAAACTGTTAATCGAACCATATTTCACGGTTTTTGGTTTTTAAAAATCGTAATCGTAACCGAACCGTGAAAAACCAAACCGCGGTTAACGGTTCGGTTACAATTAATTGTCACTAAAAAATAAAACTATGAAGATTTTACAATTTACCAATCAAACTTAATGTGGGAAAAAAAAATCATAGTTGGAGAATGGCATAATATGTTACTGTAAAAAGAAAAAAAATAATTTTCATTCAGGCCCTTAGGTTTTTTAGCGAAACGGTTCGGTTAACTGTGTGTTTTAGGAACACGGTTAACCGAGCTGCAGTTAACGGTTCTGTTCGGTTAGACGGTTTTTCGATTTTCTTTTATACCCCTACATTTCACTGAGAGCTACTGAAAAGTTTGGGTTGTTTGGCTGCAAACACTCTTAACAAATTTCAATATTTTCTGGATTGGAAGCCTTTAACCTTTCTCGCATATTTTTCTTGGGCAAAGATTAATTAAGGCACATCTGTGCATAGTCATTTCCGTGGAAACAAAATGGGCATTTCTCTTCATTTAGCCCCAGAAAATGCAAGAAGGTTGGAAAGCTCCCAACTCTCTCAAAGTCATTTCGTTTTAAATTAAGACCAAATCAAATATGGGGTAGACTTAGCTAAGTCACCTCATTTTAATAAATTTTGTTTACGTTCTAAACCGTTTGATAGGAGGCTTTTATTTTAAACAATTAATGTTTAAGTAAATTATAAGTGAGGTTTGGAGTAGGCAATTTACAAATGATGACCGGAATGTAATATGAAACTTACATTTGATCTTTTACATACAGTGTTTGGACTAACAAAATATGTAATATGTAATATTCTTTCTTTTATTTTCCTCATTATAGTATTTTTATTGAGTATATAGATTTATTAATTTAAACTAATTATCATAAATACATATTTATATTTTCTAAGTTTTACATTCGTTTTTAAGTATTTTTCCTATTATTTTTTTTTTTAAATATGATGCTAGAGTCTCTGAGTTACTGTAACTGTTCTTCTTTCAGTACAAGTCTCGTGCCGTTTTGCACTTCAGTGAATTTAACTATTAAAAAAAAAAGGTCTCTGAGCTGATCCGTGTTAACTTTTTTTCTTCTCTGAATCTGAATCCCCCCACAAAACAAGCAAAAGCATCTCCAAAAGGAAAAACACGGCTTTCCTTTTCTATGGAAACACACAAACGTGCCCTTACGACAAACCCATTTGGATTTTGATCAACCAAGTCAAAATACTCATAAATGATGGTTTGTGCAGGCCTGTGTCAATTTGGCCCTTATAGTGAGGGCTTTCATTTTTAAGAATAGCCCCAATGGCTGGGCTTGGACAGATTTTTCGTAGGTGAGGGCTGGTCTTGGACAGTACTAAGCCCGGCACGGCCCGACACTCCAGTTTTTTTAACATTTTATATAATATTATGTATATTTAAACATACGAAAATACCCTTTGTCCAGTATTTCTTGAAGCTTTGTGATTCTAATTCTTTTTAGGATGGGAAATAATGGATTTATATGAAATATGTTCCTCCTATACCTCTGAAATGAATCTATATTTGTTGATTGACATTTGGCGTTTTGATATCTTTTTGTTCTAACATCTCTTACATTTAAAAAGTAATAAAAATAAAATGGTACATCAACTCCCAATGTCTTCTTGTTGTAATTTATATAGTTATATTGAATATGGTTTGCTTGTGCAACTTATATGAGAATTTGGCTCAAGATACATCGGAAGGGAGAAACAAAACTCATATAACCGACCCCAACATAATTAGGATAAGGCTTTGTTGATGACGACGACTGAATATTGCTTACTTGTAAAGGTAAATAGACAATGGCAGCAGTTAGGAAATATGTAAAGACTTGTGATTTATGAAGCTAAATCTTACCTCTTATATAGCTAATTCCCACTATTAACCTTTACTCATATCACCCAATTCATCTTACATTGTTTAGCTCTCTATTGCTCAACTGCATTCCATCAAAACTGGTTGCCAGATCACTCCAGGATAACATTTCATATAAGTATACAGCCGTCAAGGATCCAAAAAATACTCAAATCATTGGTGCCAAGAAAGTAGGGGGTAAATGGGAGACATTGTTTCAAAACTTGCGATGCCCAGATAATTCAAAATAGGAAACATACGGTAGATGTCTCCAGTACTTGATTTTTTTTATTTTTTTGTGGTTCTTTTTTGTGAAATCAATGCCCCCATCTATCCATAGTATGCTTCTGCCAAACCCATCCCGTATGTGGGCATCGTAGCCCCAAACTCGTTGGAAACAAGACAAGCATTTGTGACTCGAACTGCAAAATTACTTCACATTCAAATGACTCCTATATTTTAAATTCTAGTTATACGCCGAACGTGAAGCAACATGTGAAAGAAATTTGGGTAGTTAATATAGTAACCTTCTAAAACCCAATACAACTATGTTCTCCAAAAAACTTGAAAAAGAACAGTAACTGGAGTTCGAAACTTAAATAGTTCAAGCCACAAAAAGATTATAATCAAAGTAAAAATATTCTCCAAAATGGCTACAAACAGGAGCGAGGTCGAGAGACTGATGGCCTCTTATCATACCTCTCTTTTGCCTTCACTATTTGGGTTGGTTGCCTGGGCTATCGTTCTAGTGTCTCTGGCCGGTCTGACGCTTTGGTGCCCCCCTAGCACCCATATTATAAGAAGTTGTTAACTGGTTATAATCAGCCCATAAAAAAAAAAAAAAAAGATGCAAAAAATTTGGATATAAAAATGATGAAACATGGGCAATCCCCAGTCATTGCATGATAAGGTTGAAGGATTACCAGTAATTGAGATTTGTCCACCTTGACTGAACCCACCTGAAGTCCCCATGGCAGAGGGCCTGCCATTAATATCTTGTGAAAATGCAATGCTTCTTATACCCATCTCATTCTCTCTTCGAGGAACGTAAGCTTCAGTGAGTGGTGGACGCACATTCGATCTTGGCAGATAGGTTGTCGACCATGACCCTCCACTTGATCCAGCCAAGGCCATTATTGCATCAGCCTGTTATTAGCATAAGGACAGCACCAGTTCTTAAGTAAAATTATCCAAATTATGTGACCCACGATTGGGTGTAAAAATCACAATAAGAGAAGATCCTAATAACTTATGAAAATGGGAAGGCAGAAGTCCTGTAAGTACAATTGCGTAGGCTTCATTCAGAATTTCCTTAATGATGATGACATACAACTCGAGCATTAATGAATCAAAGAAATATATCTTTGCTAAGAGCCAGTGTGCATGTACCCAACTCACTATTGGATTTGGAATCCATTCGGAATTAGGGGGATAAGAACTGCCTGGGTGCCCTTTGGGGAAGGTGCTTTGTTTGAAACCACAGCATCAAAAGGGAGTAATGGACATCTCTGCTCAGAATCACAGTCCAAAAACAGCAAGTTATCTGGATGCCACAATTTGGTTGAAGTTCATCCCATCTACCTGGAGAAGTGGGAATAAGGGCAATAAATCTGTCTTTCAAGTAACCATTATCCTTGAATACACTGCTAGCTGATCTTCAATATGAATGAACATGAATTAGGGTCTGTCCTGAAGTTAATCATCATAACCAAAGCTTTATCCTATCTGGGACCGCCATCTTTGTGAGTTCTCTTCCTTCCACTCAACCTCTATTCAGCTATGTTTTCAAGGACATAATGCACTCATTGTGTGAAACACAAGTCTTACATCCATATGTATATTCATAAGATCATAAAACAAAATCATAGGTGTTGTGTGGGTGTAGGTGAGCTGCATTAACAGTACTTTCTTTTATGTGTGTGACATGCACGCGCGCACGTGCTCTGAGAGAGAGAGAGAGAGAGAGAGAGAGAGAGAGAGAGAGAGAGAGAGAGAGAGTTTGTAGGGCCCACTTGGATACAAGGGCAATGGGTGTGAAGGTCTTGGTGTTGAGCAGGAGCAGGCCAAAAATAATCTTCCTCAGTTACTTGGTAGTGTGAATCCAAGTAATCATTTTGGGTGAGTGTTCACCCCTAGTTCATGTGTGAATGTTGTGTAGCATTCAAGCTTATAGGATATGATGTGTAGAAACCATGGATCAAGTTAATCAGCAATGTTGCTAAGTGTGTAGTTAGTGGAGCACATGAAGTTTTCATCTCCTTCATTGGTCAAGTTGCAAGACAGCTCGAAGATGCATCCACAAGGGTTAATAAAAGTAAAGTTGGCAGAGTACCTCACCAAACCAATTGCAAAAGGAAGCAGAATATGGTAAGCTGTTACATAGTATCTATGTATCACCTTGATGGGGAGTGCAGAGAATATTGAGAAATATTTAGGTTTACTTCATTACTTGTATTTTGGGTCATTAGATTTATTTAGTGTCGAGAATATTGAGAAATATTTGGGTTTATATTTCTTTTGGGTCATTAGGTTTATATAGAATTTTTGGGTGTTACTTTGGGATGGAGTTAGGATGGGATGAGGATTAGGTTTGCTGATTAAGTTTCCTAGTTTGAGTAGATATCTTAGGTTGTACTCTTATAAATAGCTATGGGCTATTTTTAATTAAATAACCCAAAGAGAAATGAGTTCAAATTGTTCTGTCAAGATGTAGCCCTAAATTTCAGCTTGGTATTAGAGCTTAGAATTAGGTTTATGTTCCTTTCATTTTCTCTTTTTGTCCGCAGGAGAGAGCAAAAGGCAAGAAAAAAAAATCTTACTAGCATGGAAATCGAGAGCAGCAACAGGTTCCCTCTTCTGCATTCTTATACTAGCGATAAAATCTGTGCCTCAGATAGAAAAAGCTTCAGGTCAAGTTGGACCTGGCCCAGCACAATTTGTTGCAATTCAGTTTAAGAACAGGTTCGAACTCCGCCTATGTTGGGGTATCCTTGACATAGCCGGTCCCAAGCCCGGACAAAGGAGGAGGGTTGTGCGTTAGGTAGCCGACAGCCAGCACAATACTCAGTCGGATTTTTTATGGATTTGAGACCTAATGAAATTTCGTTGGGGCGTCCCCTACTTAGCGACGCGCTGTATGGTCCGGATACAGTGATAAATGAGCAAGGACCGCTGCATCGGCGCCCGGGTGCAGTGCTAAATAGGCAAGGGTCCTCACACTTTATTGGACGAGTGTGGGGGGTAAGGAAGCTAGTCCAAAATAGAAGGCTGAGATTGGGCACTTGGAACATTGGGAGCCTAACTGGGAAACTTATGGAAGTGGTGGATACAATGGAAAGGAGACGAATCGCAATTGCTTGCTTGCAAGAGACAAGATGGGTGGGACACAAAGCAAAAGAGATTGAGAGGACCGGGTATAAGTTATGGTATACGGGACTTAATAGATCGAGGAATGGGGTCGGCATAGTGGTAAACAAGGACTTAAAGGAAGATGTAGTGAATGTAAAGCGCTATGGAGATAGGATTATTGCAATTAAGTTAGTATTAGGAGAAGAGATAGTGAACGTAATTAGTGCTTATGCCCCCCAGGTGGGCTTAGGAGATGGACATAAGGAGAAGTTTTGGGAAGACTTGGAAGGAGTGCTACTAGAGATACCCCAAGGAGAGATGGTCTTCATAGGAGGTGATTTGAATGGTCATGTAGGACGGGACGTAGATGGATACATAGGAGTACACGGGGGACATGGGTACGGTAATAGAAATGAAGAAGGGAAGGATATCTTGGAGTTTTCAGTGGCTTATGATCTCATGGTAACTAACACATTTTTTAGAAAGAGAGAGGAGCATTTGGTGACTTATAAGAGTGGCTCATCGAGGACACAAATTGACTTCTTCTTAACTAGGAAAAGAGACCGTTTAGCTTGTAAAGATTGTAAGGTTATACCGGGGGAGAGCTTGACTTCCCAACATAGGTTGTTGATCATAGATGTGCAGTTACAAAGGTGGACTAGAAAAAAAGAAGTTGTATAGATGCTCAAGGACTAAATGGTGGAACCTGAAAGGTGATAAGCAACTAGCTTTAAGGGAAAGAGTACTAGAGGAAGACGTTTGGGCGACAGATGAGAGTGCAAATAATATGTGGGATAAGGTAGCAGAGTGTATTCGGAGGGTAGGGAAAGAAGTCTTAGGAGAATCTAAAGGGGGTGCTCCGGTACAGAAAGAGGCATGGTGGTGGAGCGAAGCCGTCCAAGACAAGATAAGAGTTAAAAGAGAGTGCTTTAAAACGTGGCAAAAGGATCGAATTGAAGCGAACTTGGAGAGGTATAAAGAAGCAAAAAGAGAAACCAAAAAGGCAGTTAGTGAGGCCAAGGCAAAGGCATTTGAGGAGCTATATAGGCGACTTGACACTAAGGAAGGCGAAAGAGAGATATTCAAGCTTGCTAAAACTAGAGATCGGCGGACCAAGGACTTAAACCAAGTTAAATGCATTAAGGATGAGGATGAAAAGGTATTAGTAAAGGAGGAGGAGATAAAGGAGCGTTGGAAGAGCTACTTCTACAAGTTATTTAACGAAAGCAGTAGTAGTGACATACAATTGGGGCAGCTTACCATTTCTAGAGAAGAAGCGAATCATATGTTCTATAGGAGAATCAGTAGGGAAGAAGTTAAAGAAGTATTGAAAAGAATGAAGAATGGGAAAGCGGTTGGGCCAGATGGTATCCCTATTGAGGTATGGAGGTGCTTGGGGGAGGATGGTATTAGTTGGTTGACAAAGCTTTTTAATGTAGTGCTAAAGAGCAAGAAGATGCTTAATGCATGGAGGAAAAGTATTCTTATACCCATATACAAGAACAAAGGAGATATTCAGAACTGTGCGAACTACCGCGGGATTAAATTGATGAGCCATACGATGAAATTATGGGAGAGAGTTATTGAGAGAAGACTAAGAAGAACAACAAATATTTCAGAGAATCAATTTGGTTTCATGCCTGGGAGATCAACCATGGAGGCTATCTTTCTCCTGAGGAGGTTAATGGAACAGTATAGAGAAGGTAAGAGAGATTTACATATGGTGTTCATTGACTTGGAGAAGGCCTATGACCGGGTTCCTAGGGAGATTCTTTGGAAAGTTCTGGAAAAGAAAAGAGTTTGTGTCGCTTATATTGAGGCGATAAAGGATATGTATGATAGAGTCGTGACATCTATAAGGACGACTGGCGGCGAAACTAAGGAGTTTCCTATCACGATTGGTCTACACCAAGGCTCAGCGTTAAGCCCGTACTTGTTTGCCCTAGTTATGGATGAGATTACAAGACATATCCAGGATGAGGTGCCATGGTGTATGTTATTTGCAGATGACATTGTTTTAGTGGATGAGACGAGAGAAGGAGTGAATGCTAAACTTGAATTGTGGCGGAAAACATTAGAGACAAAAGGGTTTAGGCTAAGTCGATGCAAAACGGAATATATGGAATGCAAGTTTAGTCAAAGTAGGACACCTGGTAACATAGAAGTAAGTTTGGGCACACAAAGATAGTAGAAAAAGAAAACTTTAGGTACCTTGGATCTATGGTGCAACAGGATGGAGGGATTGATACTGATGTAAGTCACAGGATTCAAGCCGGGTGGACCAAATGGAGGAGTGCTTCGGGGGTCTTGTGTGATCGGAAAGTCCCCCTCAAGGTTAAAGGAAAGTATTATAAGGTGGCGGTACGGCCAGCGTTGTTATATGGATCAGAGTGTTGGGCAGTAAAGCATAATCATGTCAAGAAGATGGAAGTTGCGGAGATGAGAATGCTAAGATGGATGTGCGGGATCACAAGGAGAGATAGGATTAGGAATGAGGAGATTAGGGGCATAGTAGGAATAGTACCGATTGGAGATAAATGAGAGAAAATCGACTGAGATGGTTCGGCCATGTTAGAAGGCGTCCAACAGAGGCACCTGTTAAAAGGTGTGAAAGCATGGAGTTTGCCAAGAGTAGGAGAGGGAGAGGGAGACCCAAGAGAAGTAGACCCAAGAGAAGTTGGAAAGAAACTATTAAACATGATCTTGCCTACATGGATCTAACGGAGGACATGGCCCTAAACAGATTTGATTGGCGTCGTCAAATCCATATAGCCGACCCCACCTAGTGGGAAAAGGCTTGGTTTGGTTTGGTTTGGTTTCAGTTTAAGAACAGGTTCGGGTCAGACCAGGTCGGCCCGACCCAAAGTGGAGAGCATCCAAGCAAAGTGCAAGATAGCCACATCTTCAAGCAGTAGTCGGTCAAATGTAATTTGATCAATCGAAGGGTTGGTGTTTTTTTTTTTTTTGGAGCCATGCAAACTCGGATTTTAGATCTGTTTTGGCTTACACACTCCTGATGATTCGATCTACACGTCAGGACAATCAACACAATCCAATGGTTCAAAAAGGTTTTCTTTTATACTCATCCGCACATTCATGAAGCTTTTCATTCTCGTCTTGTTTGTTGAGCCATATGATCTGTATGTTTCTGGGAGATCATGACAAATCTGATCTAGTGGGCCACCTACTCCGACAAACTCAAGAAGAGCGAGAAGCAATGGAGATGGACCTAGGTCCTAGAGACAAACGGTCACCACCAATAAAGTATAATGGAAGTTGTGGCAAGACATCAATTGAGAAAAAAAGAGGTATTTCTTATGAACAATTCAAAGTGGTGAAGCAAAAGATTGTTCAGGAGTTCGAATCTACCGTATCAGGTTGTTTCTTCTCAACGAAGTCAAGTTTATAAGATTATTCAACTCAGAAGGAGAAGAAACTCTACGAAGACTCCACAGTTAATTGGTAGTGTGAATCCAAGTAATTATTGTGGTTGCAGAGCAAGTTCCTATCGTTCTTGTGTAGCCCACGTGGCAGGTCAGTCAATGAAATCTGTTGGGCCCACACGTGAGGGTGAGTGTTGGGAAAGTTGCACATCCCACCTCGCCCAATTAATGGTTTGACAGAGATTAATATACCTGTTTGGGCCTTCTACCTATCAAAGTGTTCACCTGTTTAGGCCTTCCACCTATCAAAGTGTTCACCCCTAGTTCCTAAGTGAATGTTGTGTAGCATTCAAGCTCATAGGATATGATGTGTAGCAACCATAGATCAAGTTAATCAGCAATGTTGCTAAGTGTGTTTGTTAAGCACATGAAGTTTCCATCTCCTCCATCAGTTAAGTTACAAGATAGCTCAAAGATCCATCCACAAGTGTTGAAAGCCAAGCTGGAAAAGTTCTTCACTAAACCAATTGCAGAAGGAAGCGAAATGTGGTGTTTAGTACAAGCTATTACATAGTGTCTGTGTATCAACTTGAGGGGGAGTGTTGGGAATATTGAGAAATAATTGGGCTTATTTGTAATTTGGGACATTGGATTTATCTGCAATTTTTGGGAGTTACTTTGAGATAGAGTTGGGATGGGATAAGGATTACTGGATTAGCCGATTAGGTGTGCTGATTAAGTTTCCTAGCTTGAGTAGAGATATTCAATTCGTTCCGTCAAGATGTAGCCCTAAATTTCAACTCCTTCCATATTACATCAAAGTTGACATGATGATGGAAATGATCTAGATCCAATATTTACACTGGCTGAAGCATATAACGAGAGGTTTGATCAAGCCAATGGGTGCATGACCCGTGCGAAAGAATGCTTGAGCCTTGTTTGGGTCATGGACAGATGGTCCACATGTTAGGAACTAGTGGGGCCACATATTTGCATGTTTTGGCCTACAAGACTTCAACATCCTGCCCTCTGAGTTAGTTAGCCTTTGTTTTCACAATAAGCAACAACTTAAGTTGAATGGGCATATTAGTCATTTTACCTTTTAATTAGTTTAAATGGGTAAGATTGAAACATCTATAGTAAGTTTATTGCTCGATAACACCCCTTATCATGTTAATGGCATCTTTTGCTGAATCCAGATGAGCCGGAAAATATCAAAGACATATAAAAAAGATTATTTGTATAACATAACGCACCAAGAAGACCAATAAATAAGTTTTTCTTTTTTCTTTTCCTTTCTACATGTTCCAATGAGTAGCAGGTGCTTTAGAGTTGTGACTTTATGTAAACTCATGGAGCATAATGTATGGTGCATGCATGGTCAACCTTCTAAAAAGAAATTCAATGAATGCTTATTTCCGTAAAATACATTGTAACGTTCATTGAATAAGATAGCATACATCTGTTTTATGCATATAACTCATTTTGTGGTCACTGGCATGGTTTTAAAAACCGGCCGATACCGGTTCGTATCGGCCATGGTTTAAAATCTCGGTATCGGTCGTGGTATCAGCCGGGCCGAAAACCGATACGCCGCGGATATCGTCGCGGATATCGGTCCGTCGCGGTCGTCGCGGTGTGAATTTTTTTTTTAATCCAAAAAAATCCGCAAAAATATTCAAAAAATCCAGAATATTAGAAAATGTTGGAAAACAATATTTTTTTCCATTAGTAACAACAATAAATCAAAATCTCGGTCACCTTAAGTTATGAGTCTTGTCTGTATCGCTGTTCGCTTTATTCTCCAGTATTTTATATAATGCAACCATTATTGATGCTCATGATCAATAAGATGAAATATCATAAATTTGACATAATGCAACCACAATTTTTGGCAAAAACTCATACTTTTTTGTTCCAAAAGTATAAATCTATTTTAAACTAACACATTATCAATGCATTTGAACACTAATGTTAAAAAATGTAATTGATTTCAAGAAAAGCCCCAAATTTTGGAAATAAAAAAATTTAGATCTACACTTTAAAATACTAGATCTAGGGAAAAATAAGTGAGTAACATCGAATCTAACTCAATATAAAGCCTTTTGGTTCATGAATTAGCGTATTACACAATCTTTACTACTATATCATTCCAAACATAATAAAATATGTTTATATCATATCTAGCAGTTTATGATAATAATAGACATTTAAGCACAAAAAAAAGAAAGACAATTAGCAAAAGAGTCATAGCTATCATGGTCAAGTAGATCATTTGTTTTCTTGAATTTTGATTGCCACTTATCTAAAACATGCGTTTCGCAGAGGGGGTCCGGGGGTATCCCCCGGCGGGGGTCGAGCTGACCGGTCAGCTCGCGGGGGTCCAGGGGGCAGCGCCCCCGAAAAAAAAAACGGCCGATATTTTCAAAATATCGGCCGATATCTCGCGATATTTTGGCGATATATTATCCGGTATCGCCGATACCGATATCTCAGCGAGATATCGGTTCGGTGTCGGCCGATACGAACCGGTATCGGCCGGTTTTTTAAACCATGGTATCGGCCGATATGGTGTTCATAGGCCGATACGAACCGGTATCGGCCGGTTTTTTAAACCATGGTATCGGCCGATATGGTGTTCATATCGGCCGTGACGAGATCTCAGCCAATATTTTCAAAATATCGGCCGAGATCCCTTAAAAAGCCCAAAACCCTATTTTTTTCCCATTCTTCATCTTCTTCCCCTCTCCTCTCATATCCATACTCCTTAGAGCAGCAGCCACAGATTCACACATCCCTCTAGCATATTTTCTTCAAGAAAATATTATTTAAGGTAACAAAAAATCAACTTAAAACATTTTATTATGTATTTATGTGTTTTTTTTTTAGATGAAGCATGGAAATCATGAGAATGTCACTTGTGTTGTGTTCTTCACTTAGAACTAAGTTAGATCTATATACTTTCATGCTAGATCTACTCATACACATGATTTTGTATTTATTTTTTTTTTCAATTTTTCTATTTCGGATTTTTTAATATTTGAATAAAAATATATCATTTTTTTGAAATTTCATCACAAATATGTTCTTTTAATGATTTATGATCATTGTATGGTATGTAAATGATTGATCTAGGTACTTTTATGCTAGATCTATATATTTAGGATTTTGAAAATGATTTTATTAAATCTTTGTTTTTTCTAAAAATAATTATTGTTACTTGTTAAGGTATTTATGATACCAAATGCTTATTAATAGTGTGTAGATGATAGATCTACATCTACTCATAGTCATAAACATGATTTAGATTTTTATTTTAATTATTTTATTTTCTGATTTTCTAATATTTGAATTATAATATATCATTTTTTTGGGATTTCATCATAAATATGTTCTTTTAATGATTCATGATCATTGTATGGTTTGTAAATGATTGATTTACATACTTTTATGCTAGATCTATATATTTAGGATTTTGAAAATGATTTTATTAAATCTGTATTTTTTCTAAAAATAATTATTGTTAATTATTAGAGTATTTATGATACCAAATGCTTATTAATAGTGTGTAGATGATAGATCTACATCTACTCATTGTCATAAACATCATTTAGATTTTTATTTTATTTTCGGATTTTCTAATATTTGAATTATAAGATATCATTTTTTGGGGATTTAATCATAAATATGTTCTTTTAATGATTCATAATCATTGTGTGGAATGTAAATGATTGATTTACATACTTTTATGCTAGATCTATATATTTAGGACTTTGAAAATGATTTTATTAAATCTTTAGTTTTTTCTAAAAATAATTGTTCAAGTGTATTTAATATTTATGATACTTTAACTACCAAAGGCTTAGGACTTTGAAAATGATTTTATTAAATCTATTATTGTTGTTAGAGTATTACTAATATATGAATTTCTTATTTTATAGGAACAATGGTGCGTGACATAGATCCGACATGGAGTCACGGTGAAGCAGTAGGAAGTAAAAGCAAAATAAAATGTAAATATTGTGAAAAGGTTCGCAATGGGGGGATTACCAGATTGAAACAACATTTGGCACATGTATCAGGACAGGTGATAAAATATCCGAAAGTGCCACCAAATGTGAGAGCTTAAATGCAGGGGCTCCTTAAGGCAATTGCACAAAAAAAAAGTAGTACAAGAAAGAAGAAGAACCGAGGAACTTGAAGCATGCAGAGGAGAGGTATTTGGTTCCTCTGATGATGACGATGAAGACTCGGAAATGACAAGGGCTAGGAGAGAAAGTGTAAGGTTACTTCAGGAGGAGGAAGAAAGGAGAATAATGCAATATGAAGCAGCAACTAGAGGTAGCCAATATGAGCAGGGTGGTTCATCCGGATCTGGGAGAGCGAGTTTGCGTCAGGCATTTAGTCATAAACAACCTCGTCAAGATCCAGACATTGAGGAGGTTGAAAGACCTCCTACACAGGCACCTCGTAGGCCAGATGTGGTGGGGCCAACTGACCCATTTGCTTATAGAAAACCAACATCAAGGTAGCCAGGCATCATAAAAGCACTAAAGGGCAAGTTTGGTAAAGCAAGAGATAATCTAATGAGAGCTACTGGGAAGTTTTTTTTGGATGGAGGCATTCGACCCGACAAGGCATCTTCTCCTTATTTCACCACCATGTTAGATGCAGCTGCAGAACATGGTCCAGGTATAAAGGCACCCACCCCTTATGAGATTGGGCATGTCTGTGTTGAGAAAGAGTATGAAGAGTTACAGGCTTGGGTGAAAACTTTCAAATGGGCATGGAAGGAAAGAGGTTGCACACTAATGTGCAATGGGTGGACGACCATCACACATCATCATCTCTTGAATTTTCTAGTCTACTCGACTGTGGGCACGGTGTTTATCAAATCAGTTGATGCAACTGATTACATCCAAGATGCAAAATATATTAATAGATTATTGAATGAGGTGATTAAAATAATTAGGGCAGATTGTATAGTTCAGGTGGTTACCGACAATGCTGCAAACATGAAGGCTGCAGGAATGATGCTTATGAAACAAAGGCCAAGGATTTTCTGGTTTCCATGTGCAGCACATTGCCTGGATTTAATGCTTGAAGCTATTGCAAAAGGAAAAGTCATGAAGCAAGTGATTGGTAAGATAAAGCGGATCACCAATTTTTTTTATCAGTCATATAGACTCATTTCCATGATGAAAACACATACAGACAACCATGAACTATTGCAGCCTGGCATCACTAGATTTGCCACCCACTTTATTGCCATCGAAAGTGTTTACAAGTATAGAGGACTTCTGCAATTAATAAAATCACAAGAGTTAATGAATTCAAAATGGGGAAAGAGGCCAAGTCCCATTACAATAGAAGTATGTAAAACAATTGAGTCCAACAAATTTTGGCCTCATTTGAAGGGTGTTTTGAATATTTTTTATCCCCTAATAAAGGTTCTTCGATTGGTTGACAGCGATGATAATCCAACAATGGGCTTCTTACATGAGGCCATGGAGAGATCAAAGCTGGCTATTCAAGCAGATTGTAGATATTACAAAAAGTATTGGAAGATCATCGACGATCGATGGGGACGACAATTGAAACATGATTTACACATTGCTGGTAAGTAAAGGCTATTTCCTTTAATATTTGAATTGTTGTATTCAATTTGGCCTCACTATATTAATTTATCATTGACTAAAATTCATTGGTACTTTTACAGGATACTTTTTTTATCCACAATTTTCGGATGGACGTATATATGATGAAATCCGTTTGGGATTAAAAAATGTAATTGAAAGACTGGCAGCGAATACAGATGAAGCAATTTGGACTATTAATCGGGTAGGCTAATTAAGAGAAAAAGTATAACATTGTAATTTCTCCAATTTATTTTAATATGTTAATGTCTTCATATTGATATATACAATATACGTGCTGGAAGCCTTGGAACGACGACTGCGCGGAGAGCTATCACACAGACCAATCCCAGTATTGATTGTAAATTTGTAATGTCATTTCTATATTATTCAAGGACTTATTATTATTTTATTGACTCTAATATCATTTCTATTTTTTTTTTTCAGTTGAATGGTGGTTGAATTATGGAGAGAGTGCTCCTGCAGTAAGGATGATTGCTATTAAAGTCCTTAGTCAAACAACATCGTCTTCCAATTGTGAAAGAAACTGGAGCACATTCTCCTTTATCCACACAAGACCAAGAAATAGATTAACAATGCTGAAGCTAAATAAATTGGTCTACATCCACTACAACCTCAAGCTCCGGAGTAGAAATAGAAGGAGAAGACAGTTTGAGGATCACCGGGATTATTTTTGTCTAATTAATTTGGACTATATCTTTTCAGAAGAGGATACTATGTTAGGTCAATGGCTGGAGGAACAAGAAGAACCGGTGTTAGACCAAGACCTAGAGTTAGAGGGGTTGATGGAGGACTTGACTAGGGATAGGCCTGAGCCGGTGAGGGCCTCAGAAAGGTTGGAAGAAATAAACTTGACAATGCAACAGGGGCGCGCGCCTGATACAAGTGAGCCAAGGGGACAGGACGTGGACGAGGAGAGTAAGTCAAGTATTTCTACTTCTTCATCATCAGCAGGAATTCCACCTGACTCTCCCGGGGATGAGGGTCACTATAGAGATGATGAGCCTGTCACTTATGAGATAGTTGAGCATTTTCCTACAGCTACCGAGTTAGATCCTCGCCGTGGCTATGTCAGACATGTTAGACAGACAAGGAGTAGAAGTGACGCTGTTGGGCAAAGAGTGGGGGAAGGTACTCATGGTCATCATGGGGGTTATGTTGGCCAACAAGGTGCAATGTATGGACAGCATATGAATTATTCATATGACCCTAATTGGATACCCCCTTCACCAACACCGATAATGTCTATCGAACAGATATTAATTGAGCAAGGGAGGCTTCCCCCACCACCACATGATCCCTAACGACCTTTATATGCCCCTCATGGCTATTTCATGCCATTTCTGCACAATAATTAAGGACAATCTACAGGGGATCAAGATAGTTCATCATCTTATCAAGAACAATCTGAATATGGTCATGGGTATAGTAGTGCTGCACAACAGTATGGAGCATATCTTTTTAACCAATACCGAAGAAATGATGATGATGATATTGAGCCTGAGCGACACTCCACTTGGTATTAGGTTGTCAATCTGTCATACACTCATACTCATCAATCTCTCTCTGTAGTTTCTACTCTCTAGTCCCCTCTAATTTCAGGTAAACCATGAACCTTTAGATGCCCAAGTGCTTTATGATTTATCTATCTCACTGTCATGTTTCAGATTTTAATGTGTTATCTTCATGGTCATGAATTTCACAACTTATTTGATGATTGAGTTAGTATTAAATGATGATTGATATGTTATCTTTATTTTCTTATATTTTACACTAATAAATTGATCATGAGCATCAATAATGGTTGCATTATATAAAATACTAGAGAAGAAAGCGAACAGCGACACAGACAGGACTCATAACTTAAGGTGACCGAGATTTTAATTTATTGTTGTTACTAATGGAAAAAAAATATTGTTTTCCAGCATTTTCTAATATTCTGGATTTTTTGGATATTTTTGCGAATTTTTTTGGATTAAAAAAAATTCACACCGTGACGACCGCGACGGACCGATATCAGCGACGATATCGTTTTTCGGCCCGGCCGATACCGCGACCGAGACCAAGATTTTAAACCATGGACTCACTGGTCAGTTCAATCTACATGATTTGCACTTACATTCACAGTGATTAAAACAACAAAAATACTAAACAACCCGATTTGTTTGCTATATCAGTTCAGTTAGTGAAGGAATTTGAGTAAACTTGGTGATTTTTCTAATATGAGTATAAAAGGGTAGTAGAGGATGCCCCTATCTTTTGAACACAAAAATTCTTGATGAATAAAAAGGGAAAGAGCAACATGTAATATAGACGATGATAACTAGAGCATACATATCAAACAATCTAAGGAATCAACTACATATATTATGTCATTTTTTTACTCTTCTAATGTAATACATTCACCGAATGTAAGAACGACATGCAGATTATTTATGAAGATCAGTGCACCAAGGTCAAGAGTAATAATTAAAAAAAAAAGAATATTAAATAGTTGATAAAGATGCAGAACAATTGAGAAATCTTACTAAAAAAAAATTTTCATGGAATCTTCACTATTATTTTCTATGCTTATAGAGCCAGGCAAATAGACAATCATGAGCTAACCTTAGTTGGATGAACGTCATCGAAAACGTGTGCTTGGCCTGCATAGAAAATAGTCATCTGCCGAGTTGTGGATGCTAAGCCTTGGCGACTGGAAAAATGGACAAAATACAAGACAGCATCAGTCTTCCAATCACTTGAATGCCACACCCACATTCCAAGCTTAATAGTATGGGAAATGACTGCAAAAGATAAGACTCGCCTAGTTGGAGTAAAAGGTTGTGTTTCACTGTTCTGCGGATCAGCCTTTGATCTACTGCTACTGAGCAACACCCCAGTTGGATTTCTCTCTGGAGCTCCACTAGTGGCATTAGTGACATTCAAAAGACCAGAGCCTTTAATGCCTGTTCTAGAACCCTCATCTGCTGCAGGTTGAGTAATGTGTGAAGTAATAACACTGGTATCCTTATATCTGTTCGAAGAAAATTTATCCACATATGCTGCAAATTGGCCAAGGCGGGAAGGGTGGTGGTACATTATTGGACCCGCATTCACTGGTATAGACCTTTCCCTATTGGAAACAACCAATTCAGGTCTACTACTAATGGGTGGTTGTGGTATGAATGGATTAGTGGAATTTGGCCTAGGTAGTTGCATGGCAAAGGCTGACTCATCATTGTGTGATCTTCTGAATCGCTCACCCCCTGCCTCATTCTGGAACATCTGTTTTCAAAGTTCAGAATTTAGTGTAATGATGAATGATAGCAAGTAGGTATAACAGGAAAACTGGAAAGAAAAAAGTGATGAGGACAGTGATCATGCAGATGCTGCTATAGCAATGACGCGTGGTCATGTGACATGAAATAATGCCATAACACCATCACTAGGATGAATTGTTTTACATAGAAAGAAGATTTACAGCAAAACATTTTATATACCTTCAACAAGCGCATGTTTTCAGGAGACAATGGCTCCGTCTGGTGCATCCTATCTCTCAGTGAACCCATAAAAGCCGAGTCTGAGCTGGTCCGCTTTCTTCCTTTACTTATCTCGGGCCCAGAGATATCACTCTTTGAACCTTGAACGCCATCAAGATTGTTCTCTGCCTGCCTCTCTACCAAAAAGAATAAGAGAGAAAAGAAAAGAATTGAGACCCAGACTTTATTGTTCAAGCCTATCCAGGGGATATAAACAGTCACTCAACAATATTTCAATCCATCCTTGGGAAAGAAATCAATCAGTTCCAAACTTCCAATTACGACACATTAATACCATTCCATAAGTTTTATCCACACTAAAATCACACATGTTAGTCAGTGCGCAGAGAGAATAGGATGCTATGATTCCCAGATACATATATGGATACGGACACTAATTCGGGGATTGAGGATACGACTCCTCACTTTTGAAAATCTAGGACACGGATACGTATATGAGTGTCCTAATTTTTTCTTTAGATCACTTTTGAATCAATGAAATTATCATTGTTTTCGTCTCTTTCTAGCATTTTTTTATGGTGAGAAGTAAAAATATTAAAAGAACTATATGAAATAAAGACTTTTTTTTTTTTGATAAGTATGAAATAAATGACTTTACAAGTAGGATGTGTTAAACTTGCTCCCTAAAAGTATTGATGTAGTATCAAGTACCAATACAAGTGTTGTATTGGTCCCATACGGATACCTTGGGCTTGTACAAGTATCCGGGTATCATAGATGGGATGACACAAAGGAGTATACGATGAAGGGAATGGTGTGGTTAAGCTAGTGATCACCAGATAGAGGGATATTCAAAGCCGTGGATTTTACTTTTGCCTTTGTCAGATCTTCAGTGTATGCATATCGTAGAGGGAAGATGACAAAACATAAGAGGATTGGTGAACTGATCAATAATACAGAACTTCTTTCTAGAAGATTTAACTATCATCTGAGGGACACTATGGGGTCCATGGCTTGATTGGCTTTAATAGAAGAGACCTTTTTTTATAGTGTATTACCAACGGTGGATGCAGGCGTTCCGGGGAAGCGATTCACTTCATTGCAACATCCTCTGGAGACAGAGTCGGGGTTATTGAGGGGTCTTCGCTCCCTCAACAACCCAAGACCAAGTCATCTCGGCAGGCTATGGTCCCCATGGTGGAACCCATAGGAATGCACCAACAACAGAACTTTCTTAATATGCAAAGTATGTGTGCCAACTGCTCATTCGATAACATATCCAGGGAGATCACAATTCAGATATATACACCCCTTATGCATCGTTTGGGAAGGAGCTCTTCCAAGATTTGCATCCTTAAACATATGGTTGTCCATCAGAGCACATCCTGTCCACACCAAAAGGGTAAAACATCGAAACTTGCCCTATAAGAACAAAGAAAACTAAGATGCTAAGATTCATAAACTATGCAACATATCATAACACTTGGAACAAGTAGCTAAGGCCCTGACAAACTGTTTGCAAAAATAGAGGGGTGGACTTCCACATATTCCTAACTTACCGGAAACTCCTCATTCAAAGATGATGACTCAATTTCCATCCCACAAGGATTCAAAAGTTCCCATCCTTAAATACTCAAGGACATCTCCCCCAAAAATCCACCATGATTGTAAGTAGCAGTACAGCCATGGTTTTAAATTCCAGTTGGCGCCGGGTTGACTAGTTTGAGTCGACTCGGTGTCAGAAGGTTCTGAGCCAGGTCGTGGTTCAGAATGGTACGTCTCTTTTGGGTGTCTACGCATTGCAAATTTCGGGCTTGTCATCTTTTCTTCAATGCAGACATCCCCATCATGTGCATCCAAACACATTTAATATGAGGAGAGAGGGAGAAGGGCAGGCATTGTTGGAATTTGCATCGAGGTCTATTGTGGGTGGGCCATGGTCCATATGACCACATTTCTCAATCAATTTTAACTAGAGAAAGTTTGAACTTACTCTACAATATATATATATATATGGGGGCCTATTGGGGCAAGGCTCAAATTCCGTAAGCTCACGCTTGTGGGGCCCACCCTTGGTCCATCCAAATGGACCAAACACACGACCCCCTTGAATTGCACATGTCCACCAACTTTCGGTCAAATCCAAATTTACTGGACTGTTGGATCGACTGTATACCGATCTAAATGGACTGTTGACCATTAAACTTTTGGGCCCCAAATGGAGATGATAGAAATCACGATTGTGGCTGATTTTTTGCAAAGAGGAGAGTCCCAGGGAGTTCTTGAACTCCCCACCCCCCCCCACCAAATCCCCATCCCCATGTGGGTCCCACCACACACTTAAGCTTACTTTATCCTGAGCTTGAGCTTGGGAGAGCTGCCCCCTATATATATATATGTGTGTGTGTGTGTTGTCTGGTGTGTATTCCTTTGAGAAATGCTCTACTAAACATTTGATCATAATCATGCATAGATCCGTTGTATTTGTGGCATTGAGTCATCCATGAAATTCATATTGTGGGTCCACTTCAGATGGGGCATAGTTCATTTGACCACATCGACCAAATAATTTTAAACTAGAGAGAGAAGAGTGGCCATATCAAGCATGGTCCATATCATCACATTGATTATTAATTTATTTCAGCTATTTTAATTTATTTCATAGAAAAAGAGACAAAAGAAGTTAATTACTAATTAGTACTACCAATATATTGGATGACAAGAGGATGGGTAAAAGTGTGAAATTTGGCGTAATTCAATGTGCATCGAGTCACTATATTTGAGATAGAATACTACTTATAACTTTGGGGTCATTTGTTTTCTGCAAAATTGATTTGCATGAGTAAATAATTCACGTGTGTGAAAAAGACTCAAATGTGAAACACAATCCACCGTTTGTCAATTTAACACATGTGAATTAAAGTACATGCAATGGTCATCTGTTTTTCACGTTTTTCTCTCACAATTCATGATGGATTATGACCTCAAATTTCATTTCATAGATGTTCTAGACTGATGAACAGTTCGGATCTTGAAAAGGGGCCCCACAGAAACCCAGATCTAATCGTCTGGAGTTTTCCACAAATTCCTTACAATCTAGGACAGTCCAACGGCTGAAAATTTACCTCCTAGCCATTTTTTATATTACAACAAGGATAGACGGTTCAGATCTTGAAATAGAGGCCCATAGAAATGAAAAAAATATTGAAAAAAAATGAACAGGGCGGACGTCACAAGTTCATCACGTCAGGTTCTAAGAGTGAATCAACTGTCATAGTGTTTTTCACGTTTTTCTCACAACTCACATGGAATCATAATCTGAGATTTGGTCCTCTTGCCATTCTTGGCTTTTTAAAGCAGATGAATGGTTGGGATCTTGAAAAGGGAACCTATAGAAGTCTAGAACGCTGATCTAATGGTCTGGTGTTTTTCCCAAATTCCTCACAATCTAGGAAGATCCAGCAGCTGAAATTTAATATCTGGGTCGTTTCTAGCTTTATTATGATGATTAACAGTTTGGATAATGGTTTGGGGGCCAGAAGAATGAAAAGAGAGAGAGAGTCAATAACCCCTATTTCGCTGATCCGCGGCACCCTAGGGCGCGCACAGTAACAAGAAAATGGTTTACCACCTGTGGAGATAAGAAAATGAATGTCCCTTTTTTACTTGATTTCCATACCATTTTCATACGACGTTTACGCATGCGAATCGGATTCACACCAAACAAACATGATTTATACATAATCATTATGCATGTGATTCAATTACATGTGTAAATGGGCACAAACAAATGACCACTTAATTTGCACATTTTCTATTATTATTTATTTATTTTTAGTAATTTTTTTACACTTTTCAGGATTGGTGTGGCCGTACCTGTCCGGCACGAATGACACGGAGCAGCGGCGGCACCGCCTTGTCCCAGCCCCGGCTGGCAGGAAGACTGGCACCAGAATGAAAAAACCTTGAGTACAGGCGTACAGCCCCAAGAATAGTCTTGAAGTTGCATTTGGTACCTTGCAAATCCATTCATATCACAGAGTTCTTCTTCCTTACTAAATAACTAACCATTTCATGAGGAGAAGGCATATGAAATGCACCCTTCATGTGTCAAACACATAACAGTAGAGTTGGGCATCATTCCATAATGATCACCAACACTACTTTACTTAGGATATCCAACACTACCCAAAGCAAAAGATAACATTTTCACCAGCAAAGATCTGTTCTTTGGGAAAAGCCATCTTTCCCCCTTCTTTCCTTATACCCAACCACATGAATGAACACCAGAAGCCAAGGAGAAAATCTCATTTCATTCTCCCATTAATGGAGAACAATAGAAACAAAACAATGGGAGAAAGAAACAGATGGCTAAATCAAACAATGAGAACACTAAACAAAATCTTTAAAAGAAGATGAAATATATATATACACCTCTAAGAAAGCAATTTACGATAAGAACATGAACAACCCATCAAACACATCGAACAAGTTCAAATAACCCACCAAACAACAAACAGAAACTACTGCGCAAAACCCAACTCAAAAGTAAACTGTAAGAGTACCCAACAACAAAAGCAAAAAGAAACCCATAAAAATTCACCTGAACCCAGATCAGAACTGGCCGAGACAAACCCATGGGCTCCCGAAGAAGCTCCAACTGACACCGACGCAGACGCCTCAGGCGCTCGAATCTTCGCCGGGACTGTAGCAGATTCCGAACAGCTTGTTCCCAAGAAGTCGTGGAAGATCGGGTTATCTTCGTCATTAGCCATGATCGAAATCGCCATTACCTCAAGAAAACCAAGGCCTCTTCAATCTTCATGCTTGAAAGATAGAGCGCTCCAACTGTTCGACGAAAGTCCCCAGAGAGTAAAAGAGAACTGAAAGGCTCGGATTTTCACAAGCAGAAAGGGTAAAGCAGGAGAGAGTGATTAGACGCCTTTATCAGAGCTCTATGAACGCATTGAAAAGCAAAAGGTGGGATCTTTCATCTCTCTCTCTCTCTCTCCTCTCTTTTACTTTTCATGCGCTGTGTGTTTGTAGCGGCTGAGCAAAACAGCATTTGCAGAGCCTTGAGACAGAGAGTGGAGTGACAGTGCTGTCGGCTCTCGCACGCGAATGTTCGCACGGTCGAGGAAGATAATTTTGGAATTTTGCCCAGTCCAGTTCCTCCGGACTTTACATTTACATATGAACATTTGAAGTTTAAATATTTATTTTTATATTATATATATCATAAAAACGTGTAATATCACACTTTTATCATAGGAATAACTTCAAGAAAAATATTTTTCACTTCAGACTTTTTAAAGGCAGATATCAGTAATAAGGGCAGCCGCACGGATAAAATCCCAAAAATAATTTGATTTTGGAGCACTTTGGATAATGTTTTTATGAGCGCCACATCCACGCCATGGTTTGATCGTTGTCGTTCATTGATCCTGGCCCACTATGGTGTAACCACATGCGATAAGATGCTATCAATACGTGAGAAATGCAAAATATATATTACCTATTTTTGGTTGATCACAAGAATATATATTTACTTTCTCGGCCTCCAAGTAGTTTTACTCCATGAAACCAAGTGATTAAGATCATGGGTGGCATGGTCAAAATATTAAAAAAAAAATTAATGAATTGAAATTATGGGAAGCTTTTGACCCCACTCAGTGCCTAAGTTAATGGGCCATCTGTCTACCAAAACAAAACAAAAATAAATAATAGGCCCAGCTTTTTATTTTTTAAAGAAAATTTCTTTTTTTAGACATTCTGGCAATAACTCTTCATTTACCCTAACTTAACCTCTAAATACGATATTATCCTCATATTAGAAGGAGAAAACCATAACATTCAAATTCAGGCATATAGACTCCCATCCATTCAGATTCAAAACTACATTACTGATATGTGCTACAAGATTTTAGAACTTAAATGAATTTGTGACATTACTAGAAAATCAGTGGAGATGAAGAAGGATATCGTATACTCATCTGTTTATTTGATTATAAAATTGGCGTTGATTTTACTAGTAGCGATTGAAACGGTAGAAAGACATTTTTTAGCAAAGAAGTACGTAAAGAATATGTTGCATAACCGAATGGGAGATCAATGGATGAATGACTGTTTGGCCACATATATTAAAAATGATGTGTTTGCTAGTATTGATAATAAAGATATTATGCAACGATTTCAACATATGGAAACCCGTCGAGGGCAGCTGAAGGAGTTTATGTATTTGGATTTTCCTTTTGGATTAATCACTATTAGTAACAATGTATTAAATTTATGTTTGTTTTTGTTTGAGAATTCAATGTTATTTTTGTTGGATTGTTGAAAATAGATTATTTGAGGATTTTATATTATATTTGTTGAATTATCGAAAGTAGATGACAGATGTTGATAAATGGAAAAATAAATTTATTCAATTTGTGGAAGATAAGTCTTTTGTTGACCCCACTGACTTAAATTTTTGGAGCTACCACTGATTAGTGTGACTCGAACACCCAACATGCTACAGGCCCTTATACCACTTGTAGGATCTAAACCCCATTGAGCTACCACTTATCCCAAAACTAATTGGTAATGGGAAACGGCACAATAATGATTTTATGGTGAGGGTGATTTTATGGTGAGGGTGAGGGTAAGGACTCGGCTACAATTATGACCGCTCAAAAGCGATGGTAGAGATTGACCTCAACAAATGTTGTTACCATGTTAGATGGACATTCTGATGATGACCCCATACCTTCTGGGTGTGATTTCTCCTCCAGGAACAAGGGAACATCTGAGGGAACAATTATTTTTAGTATAAGAAGTCGACAAGCTTTTCAGTCTAAAACAAAAGGAATCAACTTTTATCTACTGATTTTGTCTCTTTCTTGTTTTTAAATGAATGATTGATTGTGAGTTATTCATCTATACGTTCAACTACTTGTCAGCTAGTAAAAAAATTTCCATTTCCCTTCTGATTGTGGTTGGAACTTGGAAGGTATAACTTCCCATGTCAATAGACACAGGCACGTTGGGAAGGCCCACTGACCCTACAAACTAGAAGGGAGAAATTGTTTTTTTTTTTTTTTTTTATAACATAGAAGGGAGCAATTGTAGAATAGTCATTTATAAAATGTCATTTTATTATATATTTATAATAGAAGATGTTTCTATGAGAGATGCTCTCACCTTATTGTGAGAGATAAGGTGGGGGTCTTTATATCTATATCCAATCTATATTACTAAAGGGATGTATACACTTCATGAGAATTCCTGGAGGAGGACATCTGGCATGTCTTGGAGAGGGACACGTGGCAGCAGCCAGCCTAGAATGGTGTTCTGCTAGAAAATAGAAATTGCTTGATTAGAATTTAAATTATCCTAAACTCTCTCAATGAGATCCCTATTACCAATAATAATTATCCTAAAATCTCTCAATGAGATCCCTATTACCAACCAAAATAGAAATTGCTTGATTAGAATTTGAATTATCCTAAACTTTCTCAATGAGATCCCTTTTACCAATAATAATTATCCTAAAGTCTCTCAATGATGGTGGACCCCATTCATCTGGGTCCCACTTAAAAATATTTGGTCAATTTGTTAGGTCTACGATCATTTGATTATTTGATCTTTCTTAATCAATTCATGGGTCTCATCCAACATAATATAGTTTTATGGACGGTTAGAATAGAGATGGTGGACCCCATTCATTTGGGGGGTTCCACTTAAATAGGTTAGGTTTGGTCAATTTGTGAGGTCTATGATCATTTGATCATTTGATCTTTATCAAGCAATTCATGGGTCAATCACGCATCATATTGTTTCATGGATGGTTAGAATATAGATGGTGGACCCATTCATCTTGGGGGTCCCACTTAAATTGGTTAGGTTAGGTCAATTTGAGAGGTCTATGATCATTTGATCATTTGATCTTTATCAATCAATTCATGGGTCCCGGCCCGCATCATTTGATTTTATAGACGGTTAGAATAAAGATGGTGGACCCCCTTCATCTGGGTCCCACTTAAAAATATTTGGTCAATTTGTTAGGTCTACGATCATTTGATCCTTTGATCTTTTTAAATCAATTCATGGGTCTCATCCCGCATAATATGATTTTTTAGACGGTTAGAATAGAGATGGTGGACCCCATTCATCTGGGGTGTTCCACTTAAATAGGTTATGTTTAGTCAATTTGTGAGGTCTATGATTATTTGATCCTTTAATCTTTATCAAGAAATTCATGGGTCCATCCAGCATCATATTATTTCATGGACGATTAGAATATAGATGGTGGACCCCATTCATCTTGGGGGTACCACTTAAATAGGTTAGGTTTGGTCAATTTGAGAGGTCTATAATCATTTGATCATTTGAACTTTATCAATCAATTCATGGGTCCCGGCCCGCATCATTTAATTTTATGGATGATTAGAATAAAGATGGTGGACCCCATTCATCTGGGTCCCACTTAAAAATATTTGGTCAATTTGTTAGGTCTATGATCATTTGATCATTTGATCTTTCTTAATCAATTCATGGGTCACATCCCGCATAATATGATTTAATGGACGGTTAGAATAGAGATGGTGGACCCCATTCATCTGGGGGGTTCCACTTAAATACGTTAGGTTTGGTCAATTTATGAGGTCTATGATCATTTGATCATTTGACCTTTATCAAGCAATTTATGGGTCCCAGCCCGCATCATATGGTTTTATGAACGGTTAGAATATAGATGGTGGACTCCATTCATCTTTGGGGTCCCACTTAAATAAATTAGGTTTGGTCAATTTATGAGGTCTATGATCATTTGATCTTTATCAATCAATTCATGGGTCCCGGCCCGCATCATATGATTTTATGGACGGTTAGAATAGAGATGGTGGACCCCATTCATCTGGGTCTCACTTAAAAATATTTGGTCAATTTGTTAGGTCTACGATCATTTGATCTTTTTAAATCAATTCATGGGTCTCATCCCGCATAATATGGTTTTATGGACGGTTAGAATAGAGATGGTAGACCCCATTCATCTGGGGGGTTCCACTTAAATATGTTAGGTTTGGTCAATTTGTGAGGTCTATGATCATTTGATCATTTGATCTTTATCAAGCAATTCATGGGTCCCAGCCCGCATCATATGATTTTATGGACGGTTAGAATATAGATGGTGGACCCATTCATCTTAGGGGTCCCACTTAAATAGGCTATGTTTGGTCAATTTGAGAGGTCTATGATTATTTGATCTTTATCAATCAATTAATGGGTCCCGGCCCGCATCATTTGATCTTATGGACGGTTAGAATAAAGATGGTGGACCCCATTCATCTGGGTCCCACTTAAATACATTAGGTCAATTTGTTAGGTCTACGATCATTTGATCATTTGATCTTTCTTAATCAATTCATGGGTCCCATCCCGCATAATATGGTTTTATGGACGGTTAGAATATAGATGGTGGACCCCATTCATCTTAGGGGGTCCCATTTAAATAGGTTAGGTTTGGTCAATTTGAGAGGTCTATGATCATTTGATCATTTGATCTTTATCAATCAATTAATAGGTCCCAACCCGCATCATATGATTTTATGAACGGTTAGAATAGAGATGATGGACCCCATTTATCTTGGTCCTACTTAAATATATTAGGTCAATTTGTTAGGTCTATGATCATTTGATCTTTCTTAATCAATTCATGCCTCACCTAAAGAATAAAACATTTGGAAAAAACATAAAGATCAAATTAGCAACAAAAAAAAGGACTTACAAGTTTACTAATTAAGAAATTTATTAAAAATAATTCATTATGTGCATTTGGTGGTTTCATGGTTATCTACGGGGTTTTGCTAGTGCCAACAACTTAAATGTGAGGGCCCTCACTCCTATCTCTCATATAAATTAAGAGATATATCTCGTAAGAGCATCTCCCATTTATAATCGTCTAATTTATAAGATTGATAGTTAATCAAATTCGGTTGGCACCACGATTTGTTCTCTTCCCACCGCATTTCTCTCCACACCGATGTATAAAGTATGATTATTTACAACTTTTTCTCTCTGCACCCATCAATATACCCAAACTGCCCATTTCATTTACAACTCCTCTCTTCTCTTCCCACACATCTTCTCCAAAAATTTCTCCCCTTTCTCTATTCATACTGTCACCGGAGAAGGCTCTTCCACTACCTATTTAGACCTACATTTTTGTTGGACGATTAGCCAAGTGAAAGGATAGAAGCAGATAAAGAAGAAGGAAGACCTCTTTTGTCACATAAACCTCCATTTTAGTCAAGGTAAGTCACATTCCTTCTTCACCATTCTCATTGTGCTACTTGAGTGAAATAGGCTAATGTAGCAAATATCTTACATAAAAATATGTTCAAAGGTACATTCTCAGTAGGTTTGAGTTGCTCAAAATCGAATTTTTTGCACTGGTTGCAGTTGTTCAAATTTTATTTATTTTTATCATTGCGATATGTTCGGTCCTGAAATTCGGACATCCTCAAAATGTTTGAACATTTACAGCTGAACATTTTAGGAATGTTAAAAATATATTGCCCGAACATTTTGGACTTGTTCGGCTATTACATGACAAACATTTTAGATTTATTCGAACACATAGTACCGAACGGTACATATTGAATTTTTTTTTTAAATCACTTGTTTTCCAATGTTTCAGAAATGGATAGGCCAAGCAGTTCCCGAGCAAGACCGACAGCTTCCAACAGGAGGCGTCGTGGAATAACTGAGGAGGTTATAGAAGAAGCACGAGAAGGCAATGAAGAACTCAATTTGCAGTGCTAATTATGAGTGTTGTGCTTACATGGGATCTTCTGTTAGATAATACATGAACTCTGCCATACATGTGGCCAAAAAAAAATTTACAATCTCCTCAGTCCAATGAGACGGTCTCACATGTTGTTACATCTGGACTTATAATCTCTTTAAAGCGCCTGATTCGATCTTCGTATGCTAATTCCCATTGGCTTACGCAAGGAAGATGGAATTCTTTCCATTTATTGGCAATAGGTGGAACAGGATGATTTGGGTTCATGAATACCTGCAAAAATAAGAAAATTTTCAATTTGAAACATATTGCAATTTTGGAAACAAATAAGAAAATTTTCAACAGGATGATTTGGGTTCATGTTAACATATTGCAATTGGAAACAAATAAGAAAATTTTCAATTCAATACCTAAACGAAATGGCAAGAAACCGTCTCGGTACCATTCGGAATCATAAATCCGGACATAATACATATGTTCGGATATTTATATCTGAGCATTAAGGAGTTGTTCGGTACCATTTGGCCGAACATTATACATATGTTCGGTCATACCAGTTCGGACAAAACGCGAACATCTACTATACAAAACTTGAAAAAAAATTGGCGAAAATACTGAAACAATAAACCACACTTACCTTTTTGTTGCTAGTAGGAATGAAA
This sequence comes from Litsea cubeba, assembly GCA_012931725.1. NCBI lineage: Eukaryota > Viridiplantae > Streptophyta > Magnoliopsida > Laurales > Lauraceae > Litsea > Litsea cubeba. The sequence goes on from CM022948.1 coordinate 76,630,613, forward strand.
GACACGATTTCCTTTTTAATTTCCTTGTCCATTGCAATGTTTGGTTTGATTGAACTAAAAAAAAATGATGGGAGCACAGGGAAGAAGGAAGAAGATGATGTGTGGGAGAGTGGTACAATACCGTAAAGAGAGTGAAGGAAGAAGGGAATGCAGGAAGAGATAATGCAATGTGGGGAAGAATGAATGGTAATGTGAAAACCGGTGCTGAAGGAGGAGTGGAGTTATGTGTGTGAAGAGGGGAGAGATGAGAGATGAGTTATGTGTGTGAAGAGAAGGAATTGATTTTCAACATGGATTATGAGATGTCTCTTTTAGTTATTTCACATAATAATATTATTGTAAAAAAAATAGCATAATAATTACGGCGGGAAGAGAAGAAATCGTGGTGCCAACAGAACTCCCCTTATTTTAATTCTCAATTTGAGGGTCTGAATCTGATTATCACGAATGTTTGGCCCTGCCCAATTTTTGTTGGTAGTTGACATCCTTTTCTTTTTCATATTTCATGTCTAATGGATCTTAGATGTGGCCACAGTCAATTGCTTAGCTTGCCACACTTTTCCATATGAAGCTCCTACCTTCTGGTTATTTATTTATTTATTTAATTTGCTACATGGGGTATGATAGGAGATACCCCTTTCCACTGACCTCATTCAATAAAAGGGAGTTCACATTTAGGCCTTTGTGTTTTATGCATCATTTCAAGAGTATCATTAAGACATTAGCAACCTACTTTCTTCTTTTGGGTTACTTGTGCAGTCTCATGTAATTGAATTGAATATCTAAGATTGTATTTTTTTAAGTGATTATAAATAAAGATTAAAGGTGGACTTTATAATATGACTCGGAAACACAAGACACTCTGGTCATCAACGGTGTCTCATCTCACATAGCTGCCCATGAATCGATCCTTTGGCATATAAGTCTTTACAAAGTACTGTACCACTCGTCCATCTAGAAGAAAAAAAAAATCATATGACGACCATCAAATAACTTTCCTTTCAATGGAGATTAAATCAGGGGAAGATGGAAAAGTAGTACCTAACCACCAATCATGCTAGTAATTCAATGCCTCATAAAGTTAAGTTCTCATCTACATCTCCACCTCATATCATTTAAAATTTAATCCCCCTCTCCCCCTCGCAGTGAGCATTAGGGTCACTCGCATGGTTGTTAATTTCGTTTCAGACTCCATTTGGTGCGGCCTCCAAAATGAAATGTTTTGCCCGACTAAATTTTGGTGAAACATTTTGGAGTATCATTTCGGAAATGAAGAATAAAATATAAAATATAATTTATGCATTTAACTCATTATGATAAAAATAACACTTAACATATAAGTATAAAATCTAAGCTCATTCTTAACATAATAAATTTTAAACACAATTTCCATAACCATGAAAGTTAACTAAATATGATAAAAATAATTTTCATAACCATAAAAGTTAACAACCTTTAGAATTGATGTTTAAAGACCATGGTTTAAAAAATCGGCCGGTACCGGTTCGTATCGGCCGGTACGAACTGGTATCGGCCGACACCGAACCGATATCTCGCTGAGATATTGGTATCGGCGATACCGAGTTAAACATCGCCAAAATATCGCGATATATCGGCCGATATGATGTTCATATCGGCTGTCGTGATATCTCGGCCGATATTTTGATATCCTTCCTTTTTTTCTTTTTTCTTTTTTATATCTCGGCCGATAGCTCGACCCCCGCCGGGGGATACCCCTGGACCCCCTCTGCGAAGCTCATGTTTTAAAGAAGTGGTAATCAAGAAGACAAAATGATCATATTTGATCATGATAGCTAGGACTCTTTTGCTAATTGTCTTTCTTTTTTTTGTGCTTGGCTGTCTATTATTATCATAAGCTGCTAGATATGATATTAAACCTATTTAATTATGTTTGGAATGATATAGTGGTAAAGATTGTGTAATACACTAATTCATGAACCAAAAGGCTTTATATTGAGTATTTGAGTTAGATTCGATGTTACTCACTTATTTTTTCCTAGATCTAGTATTTTAAAATGTAGATCTAAATTTTTTTATTTTCAAAATTTGGGGCTTTCTTAAAATCAATTATATTTTTTCACATTAGTGTTCAAATTCATTGATAATGTGTTAGTTTAAAATAGATCTATACTTTTGGAACAAAAAAGTACGAGTTTTTGCCAAAAATTGTGGTTGCATTATGTCAAATTTATGATATTTCATCTTATTGATCATGAGCATCAATAATGATTGCATTATATAAAATACTGGAGAATAAAGCGAACAGCGACACAGACAGGACTCATAATTTAAGGTGACCGAGATTTTGATTTATTGTTGTTACTAATGGAAAAAATATTGTTTTCCAACATTTTCTAATATTCTGGATTTTTTAAATATTTTTGCGAATTTTTTTGGATTAAAAAAAAATTCACACCGCGACGACCGCGACGGACCGATATCCGCGACGATATCCGCGACGTATCGGTTTTTCGGCCCGGCCGATACCGCGACCGATACCGAGATTTTAAACCATGTTAAAGACATTCCCCATAATATTTTGACCTTTTTCAGAAATTTTGTATATTTTGGTCAATTTAGGCCGAAATCCATATTTTTTGCCGGAATTGACCGAAAGTCAAACCAAAAGGTCATGCCAGTCATTTCGTTTCGGATTCATGTCCAACTTGAAAATTTTCGATCATTTCGGCCGAAACAAAACTAATAACTACCTCACTAGCCCCCACATATTTAGAAAATCATGAAAGAACCTATTGGCAAAACAGCCCATGCACTATCAAAAATAAGTTGTTGCCCTCTCAAACGACAAAAACAATAAAGAAAATAACATTATGGGCCCCAACTCAGACTTGCCTAGGGCAAACAAGTTTTGGGGGTTGTGCATGCGCCTAGAATAATAGTCCCATTGAGAAAATATACCATGGGGATATCCATACCTTAAAATGGAAATTTTTTTTTTTATGGGGCCATCGTTCACCCTGCTCAAACGAAAGACTAGGTCTACTACTATTCATTCCTCACCTCTTCAATAACCTTTATGTGGATATCTTTACACTATGAAATCCTATGTATCTTACGCAAACAAACATGCCAAAGGGTGTGTTTGTGCACATGCCATAGTGTTTCCTCTTTCACAATTCTTTGAATCCTACGTAGAAGCTTGCAATACAATTTATATCCTATCGTAGAAAAAAACAGGTGCAAAATCTCGCTTTTATCACTAAAAGAGATGTGCACCAAATAAGTTTCATCCTAGGCGCGAAAACCAATGCGCCTCTTTTTTCTTACTGTTGGAAAACTAATTATGACTTGAACTTGACTCGTCCAATGCAAAAAAACTCAACTTGAATAGAGTCAATGTGGTGACTCGAGAGAGTCATGTTTTTTTAAAATAATTTTAAGAATATTTAAAAAATGGATCAAATACTGATAAAATATAAACATACATTTATGTACATGCATCCATGATAATCAAATTCAAATTAATATATTTATATTTGCAAGAAATACACTATAATAAGAAAGATAAAATAAAATAAAATAATACAAATTATATAATTGTTAGTCCAAATATCAAATGTAAAAGATGGAATATAAGTTTTCAAATTATATTATAGTCATAATTTTTAAATTATCAACTCCAAACCTCGTGTATAGTTACTTAAAAATAAATATTAATATTTTAAAATTAGAAGTACCTACATTAAATGATTCAGATGCAAGCAACTTTCTAAAATAAAGTGACTCAGCTGAGTGCCCTATATTTAATTCGATCGTTCACCAAAATAAGATAATTGGGGAGAGTCAAGCCCCAACTCCAGAGTTTCCAACTATGGTTACACACTTGCACTAATACATCCCAAATATCATTTCAATCAAAATTAATGTCACATTCCCGGCGAGCTTGACCCTGACGCCTACTCTACCATGATAAGTGCCTGGCCGCTGGTGTTCTTGTCATCAATTGCCATATTTTTGACCTTTTGCACCAGGTTTTTAACAAGAGTAAGCTTTTCAACCCATTGTTTTTGACATATACCACACCATCATCATCATCTCTCTTGTCTTTGGTCTGTATATAAATTATAAGACAAAGGACAAAGAAAGAACCAATGCAGTCCTTTGGAACTCAACTTTCTAGCCTTATCATCCGTTGCCCTCCAATAAGTTTACCTATAAATTTAATAGCCAACAATTTGTTTTGTCAAAGAACTAATTAAAGATCTGAGACTATCTAATAACTCAAGTTAATCAAATGTATGAGCCATCATTTATGCATAAATTGAGTTATTTTGTGCTTGTTTAAAAAGATCCAATCAAGGTTTGTTTGGAAAAGCCCAAACAGCCCCAATGTTCTTTGCAATCTTTAGGTATGGAAAAATCTTATTACTGTGAATTTGGTGTTTGTCCCACTTAATTATCATGCCAAACATTTTTGCCTGATCCCAGCCAACTGTAGGAGTAAAATTCAGCTAAGAGTGGGTTAAACTTTGACTGCAATAGAGATTGAATGGCCACTCGAAACTCATTCTAAATGACCTTTTTAAAAAAAATTTTGTTTTCTTGCATTTAATCCACCCTACAGCTTACGTTCTCTAGAGGCATCTCTTATGGTAATTGGCTTAATTAGATCTAAAATTTTTAGCCTGTCGTGGGACTCACTTGGTTGCATGCCAATTATAGGGAAATAACATGGTGAAAGGGTCTCATTGTAAATATGATTTTGGAAAAACTCTTAGTAAGATCATCTCAACCATTAATCAAGGGCCTTACGTCTAATGGTTTCCTAAATATTTTTAATGAAATTCAATTCAATGGAGAGTATAATTTAGATTAGTGTCAAATTAGGGTGTGTGCCAATTTATTGGAGGTTAATGAGTTGTTGGGAGTCAAATGATGATGATAACTGATAAGTGGGTACCACTCTTTGCAAAAATGTTACCTTTCATGCAAATTTTTTTTTTTTTTGGGTACCCCAACCTAGTGGGGCTGGGACCCAAGAGAGCCGACACAAGCGGAAAAGGAACCCTACACCATGGGAAAAGAGCCCACACAAGTGGGAAGAGGAAACCCGGTGGGAAGGATAGCCTACAAGTGAGAAGATTCCCATAAAGTGGAGCCAGTGGCATACACCTAGAGATCAATCCTTAGGCAATTGAGTGCCATGTATAGGGTTGCAAATGGGACGGTTCCGGATCAGAACCATAGTGGACCCGGACCCGTTTTAAAATAACGGTTCCGGTTCCGAAACCGGTTTTGACTCGGAACCTATTTTGTTGGTTCCAAACCCGGTTCCGATAGGAAAACCCGGAACCGGGTCCACCTAAAGGACTAGAATTTAGTTCCAAAATCAATTTTAATTTCTCTTTATTCTCATTTTTTTTCCTTAAAATAAGCATATCGTTCAATTTATAACAGTGCATCAAGTCTATTACCTCCAGTATTATATATAAAAACGTCAATTTTTTTTATTTTGATGTACAAATTTGCAATACTAAAGACTCATGCTGGGTTTCGGGTCCACGGGTCGGAACCAGACCTGTTTATAAATCGGAACTTAAATTGGGTTCCGGACCCGGACCCATTTATGAATCGAAACCTAAAATAGGTTTCGGACCCGATTTTTTGCGGGTCGGAACTTTCGAGTAATCAGATAATCGGATACCCGTTTGCAACCCTAGCCATGTAGGATTGCCAACCAAATGAGCAACTCCTTTATTATTCTTTCATACAAACCGCTAGAGGTACCTCGTAGTAGAAATAAACCATGACTTATCCCCCTTTGTTTTTCTCTTAAAGAGTGCAATTGCTCTTGCTATCTATACCTCCCCGGAGGACATTTCTTTTGTTATCAATTGCATTAAGCAAGCGAACCTTTTGTCACCCAATTCTCTTTTCATATGGAAATGGGTTTTACTTTTACATATGTTAAGGGCTTATGTATAAGCTTTTCACCAAAATCTAATCCACAATGAGATATTTTATCTTTCCACCACATTATCTTCACATGATTGATATGCATTCAACTGGGCTTAGTTTTTTACCTCTTGTGAAGATGTGAAGGTTTCTCAACAGAATGAAACTCAATACACATACATTATTTTCATCCCACATCAAGCCCAATTTTACACCCATGAAGCCTTCACTCACCATTAGGTTAAATATAAAAAAAATCTACGAATAAAATATTATTAAACTTTGAGGCTTTTAAATCATAGGCAAGAATAATTTGATGGGGCTCATTTTTTGGATGACCTTATCCATAAGGTGGTCATCTACCCTCTCCCCCCACTAATAAGCATGCTCTAAGGTGGATTGCAAGTGAACAATATGCAATTTGCTCGTAGGCAAAGGTCTTCCTCGTTTATATATTTATTTCACGTTCTAATCTTATATTATATATAAAGAGGATAATGCTAGAAAATGCTGGGGACATTTTTTGCTTTAAAATACCCCTCTTAGTGGGGCCCACTATGATGTATGATAAAAATGGAATGTTGGACGTAAAGATCTGGATAAGACTACTTATGTGCAAAAAATTTCAACACCATTAGATAATACCAATGCCTTGATCTATTACCCTAAAGTTCAATGACTTTAGAAGCATCATTTTCTCAGGATATTAGTCAAATGGTGAGTAAAAGTTGGATGAGTGTCAAATTTGGACTTGTGATAATTCATGGTGGGTAGTGTATGTGAAAAGACTAAAGTGGCTCAAGGTGGGCTCCACGGCCTTTAAAAAACAGGAGGGCAAAAAAGGGATGCCCTGGAAACTGATGCCTTTGTGGAAAACTCTTCGCCACACCTTAGCCCAAACTCCTCCTCATCCGTCGATCCTTGAACCGAATTGTAGATGCTCTTGCAAAGATGGGACCCCCCCCCCCCCCCCCCCCCTAATGACACCTTAGCCCATCCTCATCCATCTATCCTCGAACCGAATTGCAGATGCTCTTGCAAAGATGGGACCCCCCCCCCCCCTAAGAAATCATTTTTTCAAACAATCTTCCGCTTTACATTACAGACATATACTTATAGCAACGTGTGTGCTGGAGGAGCGGAATCTGAACCCAGAAAATCCTCGGATGGCGAATGTCTTTAGGATGCACGCAACTAGTATTTTGAGAAACAAAACTGATGGGGATCAATTCTTGGCGATGGTGGATGTCACTGAGTCTCAAATTGACACTTGTAATAGAATGAGGCCAATGTGGCCATCTTTTGTATTTACCTTCTGTCCTTATTAATATAATCCCTTTTTTGAGCAAAAAAAAAAAAAGTGGGCATTTTAAAATATAATTTCTCATATTTATTTTGGTGCATAGATTATATTCTAAACTAATATGACAAAATCTCTTGAAATATCTTGTTTCTAAACACCCCCTAATTCATGTAATATATAATTTCCCTCTCCTCTTCAGGAAAACCAGTTTACACTCCAACTCGTATTGGATTTGGGTATGAGCTCCGAGGGGCCGGATCCTATCCACAGCCGGCCCATTGCCATCCTTTATGATCCTTGCACACCATTCATAGCATATTATCACTGGACAGCCTGTCCCAATCCACATCCACATGGCCACATGTGCAAATGGAGATTTAATGGAGTATCTAAGAGAAATAATGCCTAATTAGTTACTACATTTTAATAGATTATGATTCCAACTGAGTATGGTGCTGCTGGACCTCCTAAATCCATGTATGAAGCCCACCTTTTCAAAAATTCAAACTAGTCACAAACCCTAAGGCCCTTTTTGTAATGTTGATGGATGAAATCTCACCCATGTAAGTATGAGAACTACCGTTGAATTGATCACATTTCTATAGATGATCGTATGTAAGACACATGATAAAATCTAACGGCGGAGATGTTTCGATTAATTTAAAGACTACCTTTGGTAAAGGCCGCGGAAGAGGAAACTGCACACCTCACTAATTTTCTACCATTTTGGGTAGGAAGTCTGGATCCTCTCCACCACGAAAATGCTACACCTAACGCAGTTTCCTCTCTTAGTTTCTCGCCCTACCAAACATCACTGAGGAAGATGTTTCTCTCCTCTCCTTTCCACTGAAAACTCCTACACAAACACACCCAAAATTTCATCAAGTGCAAGGATGTGGTCAGAGTTCGATGATGGGGATGAATTTCACATAAGTGGTCCCACTAATAGATCTAGCTTGGGGTCTGCATTGTAAATGGGTTTTGCAACGATAAAAGGGCTTTGAAAATTGAAACATCACCCCAAAATTTGCTGGAAATCTTTGACCATTATTACATATTAAACCTCAACCACCTAACTGTACGGACAGAATTATAACAGAAGATTTTTCCAGACACCTGACAAAAGTAGTTATTAGTTCAGAATCACATGAGGAATAAGATAAAAAATTTCAAATTAAAGTTAATTTTGCAGCTAAGCAATGCAATCCTGATTCTCTAGAACAGTGTAAATCCAAACATTGTGCTTTATTTTTATAATCCAAACATGCTCAGGGTTACTGTTTTATCTTGTGTTATCTCCGAGCTAGATTTTTTCTCAAGTTAGGATTATAACCACCATTAGATTGATTGCATCTAAAGCATGCTATTAAAGTAAAACAATTAGAGCTGAATCATTATTTTACATGTGGTCAGTAGATGGTAGCAACTAAGGATTGCAAACTTAGTTTGAGATTATCTCCGGTTCTGAATAAAACTGGAAATTTGAATCCATAACTGGGTCAATATATATGTTCTTGACTCTAGTATTCAAATTGAGGACGATTAAATTCACATATTAAAAGTATATAGATTTCAAAGGGCCTACATAAGTTTGAATCATATTCATATTTGAGAGTCTTATTAACTCTAATCATAATTATATAATAACCCCACCTACTTATTTTAAAAAAAATATTTGAATTTTTTTAAATTTTATTAATGCACTTCACATCTTATTATAGATTCGGATCCAAATCTTTTTTTTTATTTCTATTTTTTAAGTTGATGTTAGATCCAGATATAACACGAGTTAATGCTGAGTTATGGACCCCATTTGCATTCCTAATGGAGACAAGCTCTGCTTGCAAGAATTCTTAGATTTTGGTTTCCAGTTTACTGTGGCTTAGTGTAAATTTCAAAATTCTGCAGGTTTTGAAATTTGAATCATTTCAATTGCACAAACTTCTTCCATTTTGTTGCAGTGCTTATCAGTGAAAAACCAAAACCAGAACTAATGCTTGATGTTTCCTTTCTTATCCATAACAAAAGATGTCAGTACGTAGCTCACCCAGACAGGTTGATGTAATCTCTACCATTCAATTGCACTGTAGGCCCCATAACTTTCACATCTCCACTTTGATGATATGGAATCTTATTGTGGCTTTCTTTGTCAACCCGTTGGAGCGTGCTGCCTAAAATATTGTTCTAGGAGCCTGTATAATGATTGATGAACGGTCCAGATCCTGTCAAAATATTCTACACTCTACACTGCATCAAGGTCAAAGAAAATGGAAGAAAGTATGGTTACTTGGTTCTCAGAATGTACAATTAGAGGGCCACGGTTAAGCTCCTCTATGCCCCAAAACCGTGGCAAAAAAATGAGCTGCAAAAATTTATGGTCCATGAACCAAAATCTCCCACATTAAAGGGACATGAATGATTCCATACAAAATGACAATTAATGGTCTTATTTGATCTGTGTGGGGCTCATGTTTACTTGATCATGCGCTCTTAAATCACACCCCACTTTCGACTAACCGATATATAGGGACATATTCATATACATACATCCCTCATCGTATTATAGTGATGACGACATAGTGGGATCGATTTTATGATTCATCCAAACCATCTACACACATGGGACTCCCTTGAATTAGACCTGATCCATCGAGTTTTCACCGATCCGAATGGTTTGTATCATTGGAATGATGATCAAATTGTTTCTCTAATACGAAGTCGTTAAAGCTGTAGGCAATAGATGGAGGCGTTAGACGCATAGAATTGTCTTCAAATTGGGTCCATCTAAGATGCCTCTTTCCATCCCTCCCCGTTCCATAATCAGTGGGGCCTTATCAAGCTGTCCATCACCATAATAATACGATGAATCCATCGGTATATATCAACTCTCTTACATTTGAATTAATAAGAATGTATTAATTTCCGGTCGAACGTATCAAGCAATTGTGAGCTCCACATAAGAGTATAATACTAGCTGCCAGCAGTGTCAAATAATCCATCCCCACTTAGGCAGCGGCAAGCACCCAGCAACTAGATGCAGGCCCAGAGATCGGAGGGCCTGGATCTTACATCCTCCAAATATTGACATGGCCCACCCCGCCAATGGCCTGGATCATTGCACTTTGAACCCCCTAGCAATAGCATCCATCTAATCTAAGCATCTTCATCAAAATGACCATAATACCCTCAATGGCACATGGCCATTGGCCAATATGAAAAAAGTACTCACAAATCACAAGCTCGATCTCTTCAGCACATATACACCTTTTCTACCTTACATAACCACTCTCCACTCTCCAAGTCTGAAGTCAATGTTTTGGACAGCGAGGGCTTTTCAGTAATTTCAGGCCCGCCTTTTCCTCAGTTTTTGAACTGTATTGCCGTCCCGCTCACGCTCTCGTTATTTTAAGCTCCCAGTATCTCTCCTCTTCTCTCTCTCACTCACTCACTCTCTCTCTCTCTATCATTTCCACAAAAATCTCCTTAGCCGTCTTGCAATTCTACTTGCAAAACCCTTCCTTTCTCCTTGTCCGCTTGCTTTTCCGGAGCACGGAAAAGCAGGGAAAAAGGTCTGTTTTCTCATCTGCATTTTCACAATCTTCACTCTTTCCATGCGTTTCTTGTTTTTTCGAATTCCATTCCATCTTTCTTTCTTCACGCTTTGATTTTGCCCTATATTTCCAGATTTCATTGTAATCTCTGCAATGGAAGTGATTAGGGCATAGATCTGTCATTCAGATGCTTCGATCTCTTTGCATTTCGTTTTTTGCCCCCTTTTTTTTGTGCTTTTTGTGTAATGTCCATCTGCATTTTGGATTTATACATGCACAGAGAGGTTTCTGGTAAGATCCTCGACGGGGAAGAGAAAGAGAGACAGACAGTTTTTTTTATTTTTTTTTATTTTGTATGATTGTAGTGTTTGATGTTGAAGTGGATCTGATTTTGAAAGTGTAGAGTTTTATAATGACTTTGCCTGAAATTATTGGCTTTTCTAGGATATGTTTCTGTTCAATCTTTGCTCTTTTGGTTTAAGCAATTTTTTTTTTTTTTTTTTGTTTTTTTTGTAAGGTTCTGAAGATTCTGCATTGTTGAATTGACATTGTGGGTTTTATGTAATCAAGGAGGACATTTGGTTGCTATGAGTTTTGAACCCATTTGTTATAATGATTATTGGCCTTTGGAGCTTTGATGTATCCATCTTGAGCACTTTGTCCTGATCATCATCATTGGAACCCTAGCCCATCTATCTGGGGTCTGGTTTGCCAGTTGTACTTGTTCACTCATTTTCCTGTTAGGATTAAGGGTCTGTTGTTATGAGCATTATTTAGAATATTTAGCTAGCATTATGCGTTAGGTATTGCAGAAATTCTATGTTTATTTATTTATTTATTATTATCTATAATTATGATTATTCAGGAATATAAATTAAATCTGTAAAATCATGATGATATAAATGGTAGCTAGATGTCTGTATCAGAATGTATAGATTGCTCAAACCATACTAATGATTTTATGCTCTATCACAGCATGGACATTGTATCATATCACCCAATTTTACAACAGACTCGCTATAAAATAAAATGCGATAAAATTGGACTTTAAAGAAAGGTTTTGATGGTATGGATTTTAAATGATTTTTCCATGAATTATTTAGTGTCTTTTTCAAATATTTTACTAAAATGTTCAGTTCATCTTTTGTTATTTTTTATATTTTTTCTCTGCAACTGTATGAATTTCTTATTTGATCTCTTTTCTGTTCTCTCTCTCTCTCTCTCTCTCTCTCTCTCTCTCTCTCTCTCTCTCTCTCTCTCTCTCTCTCTCTCTCTCTCTCTCTCTCATATAATATTGCTCATGTATGTGCAGGATTGATGATTTGTGTCTTTCTTGAAAGCTTTGTCTTCCTTCTCATAAGTCTTTGACTATGAAGAAAGAAAACGTATTACCTGCTGGGGGTGGAGAACCTACTGCTCGAATGACTCGAGCTCGAGCAGCAGCTTGTCATTTAACTAGTGGGGTTCTCCCTCCAAAGCCGCCATCTACAAAACCAGATGCAAAACGGGTTCTCCGTGGAAATTCAAAAAGAGCAGCATTGGATGCAAATAGCCAGCCCACTCCCGTCATTGTATCCTTTGAGAAGAAACGAAGGGCAGTGCTTAAGGATGTTACTAACTGCCATAGTTCATACAAGAGCTGCATCAATGCAGCAAAAATGGAGGTTAAAAGGCCCTTTTTCCAGTTTGCTTGTTGTATGTGTTTTTTTTCCTCTGACATGTCAATTGTTATGTTAAAAACTTAACCCCATTTGATTTGGGGATAGTTAATGTGGCTTGTTATTAGGAACATGAAAATTTTGATAGTTGAAATATATTAGAGTTACTTAGGCAGTTGTTGACTTATGTGGCTCAATCGAAGCAGGTGGTATTGAGTGCATAGGCTAATAGTCTTGGTTGACCGGCCCCTGCACCACCCTTGTTCTACTTGGATTAGGAGTAGGGCTGTTATGGGTGTGTACTAGGGTTTGGAGTTGATATTATAAATAAAGGCAAGAGCCTTTGTGATGTAACTCTCTTCTGATTGCATAGTGGAAACTCTCCCCGTCTTCTCCCGTGGATGCTGGCCAAAAGCCGAACCACGTAAATCTCTATGTCTTGTGTGTGCTTGTTTTCTCTTGCTTGTTCTTGGGCCCTATATCACAACAACAATTAAATATGGACAATTGACTTATGTCCAATATTCAAATAAATGAATAAAACTTGATCATCATCATTGTCAAAGATGTTGGTGTACCACATGAATTTTGTTTCTCCATTCCGATCTATCATGACTCAAATCCTCAGATAGGTTGCACTTCTTTAGATCTATTATTATTACTTCTATCCACATCCTCTTCAACCTACCCCTTCCCCTTGGTGGACCATCAACTTGCATTGAAAAATTTTCTTCACCAGCGCTGTTGTTGGACATGTCCAAACTATTTCACAAGAGTTTTTCTTATATTATCACCTATCGATGCTACTCATAAATGATCCCCATAGTGCTCATTTCTGATTTTATCTTAGTTTTACCGCACATCCACCTCAACATTCTCATCTCTCCTACGCTCATTTTGCATGTGTTGCTCCTTGGTTGGCCGACATGATATTTTTGAAAATTTTGGAAGGCCCCTTCAATGTATGTTTCTATATTATATTGGTCTCCTCTTGAAGCAACTCTTTTTAGAGAGAGTCATGCACTTGTTCTTTAAGATTTAATTCGATAATTTGAATGTGGCCTTTTGCTTATGCTGTTCCCTAGATTAAGGATTGCAAAAAGGCAAGACTGGGTGCAAGCAAGAAGGATACCAAGATAACCCCAGTTGTAGTTGTAGAAGCTGCAGAGGTTCAAGATGACACGAAGAATAAGACTGCTGAAGAAACATGCAAAACAGGGATTTTAGAGTCACAAGAAACCATGTTTTCATTTTCAGCAGAAGTGGAAGACAAGATGGTTGTTAAACAATGTGTGTTGAGCACCACAAAGGAGGAGAACCTTGTAACACCATCTTGTGAAACAAATGTTCTGCTTAAGAACCAGAGCATCATAAAGCCTTTAGAACCTTTGATCCCTCTAAAGAAAGGTTTGATTTCTACATTTCTTTGTTTTTAATGGTCTACTTTATGATCTCTTTCAACTTTTTTATGAGCAACTGAGTCGCATGTTATAAACGTAAATTGATACTTGGGAATAAAATCTAAATGACTAGTTAACAGTGGGTACGGTTTGTCGCCTTCAATATGACATGAATTGTTAAGGAGATGTAGCTATAAATTTAACAATTTGAAGAACAGATGTATCTTTGGGTACTATGATGTAGTTAGTGTTCTATGTTGTTTTGTTTATTTCAGTTATGCATTTAAAGATGTGTCACTGATTTGAATGAGGAATGCAGAGAAAGAGAGCATGTGTGAGGATGGCGCTGGAAGTTCAAACTGGTTGAAGTATATGGACATTGATTCTGATCATAAAAATCCTCAATTGTGCAGCCTATATGCTCCTGAGATTTATATGAATCTAAGTGTTGCAGAGGTTAGTGTCATAGATATTTTCTTATTCTTACAATGATGCTCCTTGAATTACTCTGTCTCATTATATGTTGGTGGCTTACTGACAAAGTGACAATATAACCTTTACCTTATAAGACTCTGAATGTGAAAGGGGTATTTTTTTTTTTTTTTTTAAATTTCTTGTTTTGCCAATACCACCTAATCATGTTTGCTCTTCAGAATATCTGACTTGCCTTTGCAACCATCTGAATGCAATCAATAATGCAGTTAGAACTTGTATTTTGGCCAGAAGTGTAAAACATGCTTTTGGGTTCTAACATAGACATGCTATCATATATGATATCATCTATAACCTTATTCCGACAATGTTGTGTAAGTTGAGAGCTACTTTCATAAAAATGTAGACTCAAATTTTGATCTGATGAAGTTTTATGGCTGGATGCTTGACTGACACCAACCCTCCTTTTTCGAGCTTGCAATTGAGACCTTCCAAAAAACATCATATGGTGGAGGAACTATTTGTAGCAAGACATTCTAACGGGGCACAAAACAAAGTATATGAGGGATGAACACATTGCTCACATTATTTTTGCTTAGAGAAAGGGACATCAAATAAGGGGCCATCGAAGGAAAGGCCATCCTTAAGGTCCATTTGGTACTGGAATTGGAAGGAAAAATGTTTTAGAATTTCTGACATAGCACAATAAATTCAAGAATTCTAAGTGGGAATCTTCTAGTTGTAACACAGGAAAAATTCCAATGGATGACATGAATGCAATAGAAAAGTGGGAAGTATTGGGATTAGTAGAATTGTTCGGATTCAACTACACAATCAAACAGGGGTTCTCTAACAAAGGAAAAAATGGTTGTTGGGTAGCTCAACTGACCGTCCTAAGTCCTTTCCATTTTACCTCCTTGTTCTGATGCCAAATGTGCCCTAAGATAGTCAGATGAAATGATTTAAAGCTGTCAAAATGGGCCATCAAAAAGTGGCTATGAGACCACTGAATAAGGGACCATATGACAATCCATTTACATGCATCACTAATTAAATGATAAGACATTTTGCTACCTTAGGAAAATGCTGTGCTATATTTATTCTAAAAGTTCTCATGTTATCCACTAAGAAACCAATTTACCTCAGTTATCTTTTTGTCATCTATGCTTCCTATGATTGATGATAGCTTACAGTGGCAGAGTTTGTTTTGCAGCTTAACCATAGACCGTGTTCAACTTACATGGAGAATTTACAACGAGATATCACTCAGAGCATGCGGGGAATTTTGATTGATTGGCTTGTGGAAGTATGTGCAATTTCTTTTGCCCTCCTTTTTATTGTCTCTTACATGTTGGATGTTGTTCATCAAGATGTTGGACAGTGCATGCTGAGTACATATAATCGCACTCCAGCATAGATCCATTAAGGTTTATCATACAGTGTACATAAGAGTGCTGCCATGATGACATCTGGCATATGTTTTGAGGTCTCAATTGATGCTAATCTTAACAGTGCTAGGAAGAACAAATGCAAACCACGGCCTTGCCTTGCAAATGAGAGATTTGGGTAGTTGCCTGTTTCTAACTTTCTATAGAATTAGTTTGGCGGAACACACAAAATACATGGTTTAGAAAGTAATGTGACAATAGTCCAAAGGAAAAATATAGAAAATAATGCGACAAATGTCCAAGAGAAAAAATTATTAAAGTAATGCAACAAAGACATGGTCTAGAAAGCAATATGACAATAGTACAAATGAAAAACTGTAGAAATAAATGCACAGCTACTCAACAATAGTGTTTACGTTCACAATTAGATTGTAAATCTATATCCTTTGTAGGGTGGATGAGATGCATGCTATCTGTTAGGTAGGATAATTATGATAGTCTATGGCCCAAAGCCTCGTCAAGCCTCCTAAACAATATCCTGTAAATTTTCCATTGGCCACTGTTCAGTCTATGCAGCTGCAAATCATTAGGAAAAATGAAACCTTATTCTGAAGACCTTTATAATCACCTAGGACAACTCCAGTCATGATTAGAATTTAGAACAACTTCAACCACGGTTCTGTATGCCTCATGTACAGTGGTGAGTTCTTACTTTCCCCTAAGTTCTGCTGTATCAACACCATAGGAGATATACATAAGATATTATCACATATCCAAATGACTTAGCATAAGAAGCCTGGTATAAATAGAATCTGCAGTTAACCTAGCTGATTACCAAAATGAGATGCAGAAAGAGTATTTCATGTATAAAATTACTGCTACCATATTAGTTGACAGAGAGAGAGAGAGAGAAAGAGTACTATATGAATAAAGGAAGAGTAAAATGGACCATTAGAGTAATGCATATACCTGGAGGTCCTGTAGCCTGAGGGCTCGTCACCTCAAATCTTCATGGAATCGTCACCACACCAAGAGAAAAGAAAGCTTCCACAAAATAATCTTTATCCTCATATTGATTGGGTTAAATCATACAACATAGACTCTCCTCAATCATGCCCCATTAGACTTATTTTCCTAAAAATAAAAGAAACAAAATAACTATGGGCTCGACCGTAGCATAAAAGAAAGAATAAAAGGAAACTAGATAATGTAGTCATAATGAATAAAAGAAATCTAAACAATTTAGTCACAATGTGAATTGGACTCAAGTCTCAAACACTGCCTAATATAACTATAGCTAACACTTAAGACTCCTAACACTTAAGAAGGCCCCATGCTGCGTTGTAGTCTTGTGCGGCCATGTAACAACCCAATCCCACATCGGATAGGTGAGAAGCCCGGATCCTGGCTATAAGTCCGGACCCCCGCCACCGAGGCCTTTTGGGGAGGGGACGCCTGTGGATCAGCCCCAGAAATAAAACCGTGCAGGTCAAAAGCCCAAAGCGGACAATATCGGGTTGGTGAGACGGGTCTGTGACAAAATGGTATCAGAGCCGAGGACGGCTCCCGTTCGAGTGGGGGAGGATGTAACAACCCAATCCCACATCGGATTGGTGAGACGCTCGGATCCTGGCTATAAGTCCGGACCCCCGCCTATTGCAGTACCGATGCCTTTTGGGGACGCTCACGGGTCAGCCCCAGAAACAAAACCGTGCGGGTCAAAGGCCCAAAGCGGACAATATCAAGCTGGTGGGACGGGTTTATGTCAGGGCATGTGCTTCGGGTGTGGGTCCCGAGGGGTGTGTGTGTTACAGTGTTACGTAGTTGGTTGTGCAGTTTCCCATAAGGGCCATAACCAATTGGTTTTGGGATTACTGGCTAGCAACTTTGAAAGCTAGGATGTTGATTTTTTGTTGTTTGAGTGTTATTTAGGCTGAGTCTCTTTCTATGTAAGTTTTGGCATTTGGGTTAATGAATATTTCTTCAATTTCTTCTATTACACTATGTACGTTTGTTCTTTTTACTAATTCATTCTAATACTGTTAAAAAGAAAAAAGAGATGGATAATATCCTTCCTACTGATTGTGGAAAGAGAACCATCGACAATTTTCACTAGACCTTAAATGACAATAGGATAAGGAACTAAAATAAAATGACAAGGCTTAACTGATCATGTGTTCAAATGTACCATAGTTAACGATGTATTTGTTACTAACGAGTTACAGATGAAGAGTGATAGGATGTGTGTAAGTTACTTAAGTTATGGAAGTTGAATGCATTCAACTCAACAGGTAGAAGAAGATTCCTTTTATTTGGCAAAGTGTCTCCCTGTTCAGTTGCAACAGCTCATGGAAGTTAGCTGCTATAGAAACCTCATTTAAAGCATATAAATATTGATTCAAAGCATCTGAGGAGAATTTAATGATGCGTAGGGAATGTTCTTGATGAGTGTGAGATGAGCCATTGGGAATGTCAAGCACCTTATCTAGTGTGATTGGTATGGCTACATAGGGGCTGGCTGACTGATCGTCTAGTCTCTGACCATCTAAACCTCCTAAACCAGTAGTGGAACCTTCAACTACTGGTAACTGCATTGCCACTGGGAGCTTGATGATTGACTCAAATGTCGCAATAGTTAAATCTTATATCACCCTTTTGTCCTTGTCTGCTCTTCTGCTCTTCCTAAACAGGAGTGTAGCAATGTACAACAACTATACGGGTCGATTCCCATTATTTCTTCATGGCTCATCCTTCTGTAGGAGAGAAAACATTGCCTTGAGGAAGAAAGTTAATCATTTCCTCTCACATTAAACTCCTTTCTTCTGAAAGTCGGTCATTGTTCTGTACAACTGTAATTCCTCACACTTGAATGGAGAGTATCCTGTCTCAACATTGGAATTGTTTCCTACATCACCCCACATCTCTTATTTTAAAGTGCTACAATGACCTCCATGATCAAGCCCAAAATAGGTATTTTCCTTTACATAATTTTGAGTGCATCTTTTGATGTAAACACACTTTTATAGAATGAAAACTACAATGGGAAGAGTGTTGTACTCACAAAACTACAACACAAGCGATTCAATCACCACCAAATGTTAGTCAAACAGCAAATATAATATGTGAATATGGAAATTTGATACGAAATCTTCAAGACAGTGAGATAAACCTATCTATAAGTTGACGCTCAAGGCAAAAAATGACTTACAAGATGTTTGGACAAGTTTCAACCGGAAAACCCAATCATAGCATGGTTGATTGGTCTTATTAAAAAAAAATGTTATTCAACTGATTTGCTTTGCTCTCTCTCTCTCTCTAGTCACAGACTCACAGTGAGTGGTGACTTTGCCGTGGGCGGAAAAAGAGCAACCGGTCTCAAAGAAATTCAGCCATTGAAATCAATATGCAAAGAAACAGAGTCTTCACACTCTTTTTAGAGAGAAAAAGATAACAACAATTACTACATACAGTAGCCACCTTTAGGGCTTTATAGGCCTAGGTGACATAATGCGGAAACAGGGATCAATGTGGGATGGGTAGGGGAAGATGGAGGGATAGGTAATACTTCACACTTGAAGTGGATAGGCATCTCACCCATGGCCTCACGACTCAAGTCAAATCCTTTCTTGGGAGAGAAGAAGAGCAAAAGCACTCAAATCTGTTATTCATTAATCAAAGTCTTCATTATTGAGAAATAGCCTTTACAATGCTTATACAGAGAAAATTTAGACTTGATCTCAACCATTAGAACTTCTAAAGGGTTGAGATTAAAACAATAATGTAAAACTAATGGACCCTTATACAACTCAATTAATAAAATAAACAAACAAAACATAAATGGACTGGACTGGACTGGGCCCAATGGGCTGGTCAACACATGGATCAGGGGCTCATCCTGCATCATGACAGAAAATACATCTTCACATAACTACCCACACATATTTGCTACATGTCTAGAACCACCTCCTAGCGCTAAGCTACCCACAATGCATTTACATAGCCAGTCCAATTGACTTAGTCAATTGATGGAAACAAACTTACTGAAGCTCCCTCTACTTCTAAAGATTTGCAATGCTGCCATAGGTCCTCAAGGGTACTGGGACATTTCATCACTCTTTAATTCTCGAGCCTTTCTTTTTCATCATTGGAGATTTTGAGCTTCTGCTTGAAATTAAAAATGTTGCTAAGTAGATATATGATACAAATGTTTTATTGATTTCAGGTTGCTGAGGAATATAAGCTTGTGCCTGATACACTTTACCTGACAGTATATGTCATTGATCGATTTCTCTCTCGAAACTACATTGAAAGACAAAAACTCCAATTACTTGGTGTTACTTGCATGCTAATTGCTTCGTAAGTGTTTTTTTTTTTTTTTGGTATAAACATTATGATTATATAAAAAGTCCTAAGTTTAGCCTCCTTTGGTTCTACCCATGGTTCAAAATAGCGGCCACTAAGCCTAGTAGTTGAGACCGCTACGCTATTTTGAAAATAGCGGCGCTAAGGTTTGAAACCTAGAAGAGCCAAGCAATTTTAATTTAAAATACTGTTTTTTTCTATTTCTTCTCCTCCGCAGCCTTTCCTAAAGTTGTCTCTACCTTATATGGTTCCAACTAACTAAAAAAAAAAAAGATTCGCTGCTACGTAAGATATGAATTCTTTTGATCACTTAAAAAACTCACATTGCTACACCGCTATGTAGCGTTTTGGCCACTGATCGCTATGCCCACGACAACCGCTATTTTGGTCCTTGGTTCGGTTCTACCTATAATTTGTGAAACTGCTAATCATATTTTTTTATAATCTGTGAAGGAAGTATGAAGAAATTTGTGCACCTCGTGTGGAAGAATTCTGCTTCATCACAGACAATACGTATGCAAGGGAAGAGGTACGTCCAGTGCTACCTTTAGAAGTTCTGTTTCGTACACATAAATGCACCAGTAATATAAAACAGTGACAGCCTCAAATGACTGAAATAGCACAGTTGTGTCCCCTTCAATCTATGCATAATGATACCCTTCAGTAGGTGAAACTTTACTTCTGGGAAGAGCTTGTCATGTCCCACCCTGCCAATATTTCACATATCTTGTATTTTTGCTAAAACCATTCTGTCTTGATTATTTGTGTATATTTGCTTTTCCTACATTGAGGAGCTTCATCATTTGAATTCTCTGTACTATATGTGAATCGCTTTTTGCAAATGATGAATAAGATAGTAGGTTATGATGACCCGAGTAATTTTGGCCGTGTGAAACTTATTGTTTTCTAACAAACTACAACTAACTTCAGGTACACATTTGTGCAAGGAAAATAAAAAAAACAAACATTTGCATGAGAAAAATACTTATGCATCCTTTTTTGTTGGTGTGTATGTGTGTGAACATGCTTTTGTCTGTGCCTAGCAAACTCTAATGAAGCCTTTTCTTGCATTAAAAATGTTAGCTTACATGTGCACATTTCTGAACTTATGTGAATAACAGGTATTAAAGATGGAAATCCTGGTACTGAACCATTTGGGCTTTCAGCTATCGGCTCCCACCACAAAATCTTTTCTTAGGTGAATCTATCTTTACCAATATTTTAAATCTCTATCGACTTTGGACTTCATTCTTGCAGCATGTCCATGGATATTTCTAATGAATCAGCTCCCTGTTTCTGATTACAGGAGATTCCTTCGAGCAGCACAAGTTTCCTATAAGGTATTGCTGCTGCAGCTTTCTCCATACGTGTCCTCACTTCCAAGGAAAACAAGTGTCTGTTTCTAATTTTTATTTGGAGAAAAGCTGCTTTTGTGAGTGAGATAACTCTGGTTTGCAGGTTCCTGTTGTTGACTTGGAGTTCCTTTCCAATTATCTTGCGGAACTGACACTTATCGACTATGAATTCCTGAAGTTTCGCCCTTCTCTGATAGCTGCATCTGCTGTCTTCCTTGCCAGATGGACACTAAATCAGTCGAGCCACCCATGGGTTTGCATTTTCCTCTGTCCATCTTATTTTTACTTGTTTTATTTTACACATTTTGAGTGTTCGTACATCATATTTCTTGCAGAATTTAACTCTGGAGCATTATACATCTTACAAAGTGTTGGACCTGAAAGATACAGTTTTTGCAATGCAAGAATTGCAGATAAACTCCAAAGGTTGTCCTCTCAATGCGATTCGTGAAAAGTATAGGCGAGAAAAGGTAAGTAATTGTACAATCTATGCCAATGGTTAGGATCATCCACAGAGCATGGTTTAGTCTTGTTTGATGCATCATCATCACCACCACCATAACCATAACCGTCATCATCATCATCATTGAAGTCTCACCCAACTGTCACCATTGTGATTTCTACTTTTCTGCTCAACTCTATTTACAGCCATTGTTCTCAGGAACTTCAAAATCCATAACATCTTTCTTCACTATTTCATTCATGGTCTTTATTGGTTTTCCCATTATCCTAGAACTTTGAACTTGTAACCCTTCAGTACATTCACTACATTGTACATGGGCTATTTCCTATTTTCTGTCTACATGACCAAACAATCCAAGTGACATGCCATCGTTTTTCTTATTTGATGCTATATGTTCAAGTTAGTCTTGAGAGACTTCTTAAGGGAATGACTTCTACATTATACAGTATCCTTGTACTTGATGTCATCATTGCATGCTTTGTGTTTACAGTTCCATTCTGTGGCGGCGTTGTCTTCCCCCAAGCTGCTCGAAACACTCTTCTGACTATTAACACTGCGGATTATGACAGTCAACACAGCTACCTTAGTACTAATGGATCATCATTTTCTCACTGGATTTCAGAAACTCCATGTATGATGCTTACCAGATATCTACTCATCATGTACTTTCTTTTTATTTTATTTTTATTTTTCTTTGTTCGTCATTGTTGTCTGTAGCTTTTAAGCAGGTTCTGGTTCTTCCAAGCCTGTCCATGTAGGGTGTAATCTCAAGAGAAAGGATATGGGAGATGATTAGTTTGAAATTCAAATGCCAAAAGGCCAATCATTTCAAACTTCTCGTGCCCCATGTAATCTGACCATCCGAGATTAATTTAGATGGATCGAAATAGGTCATCGCTGCTTCATGGTAATATTTGTACCCCAAATTCAATTTTTTCTGTTGTCCTTGTGTATTATCTTTATATGGTAACATTGTACATTTAAGCTATTGCTCTTGATAAGATTTATTTTGCTGCCTTTGCAGTTATGACTTATGAGTATTTGTTTATGGTGAAAAATGTGTCATTGCGCTTTAGAGAATTGGTCCTCTACTCATGACTCATAATGTGGATGGTGTTTGAAGTTAAAACATATGGAAGACAACCCCAATCTTGTACTCCCAGTGCTATAAGAAAAGGGTGGGTCCATTGGGCTTCGATTTAGATCAATTGCACTAGATCTATTCAGAACTTTGGGTTTCCTTTGTCCAACCCCGGCCCAGGTATAGATCTAGTTGTTTCCACATCAGTAAAGGGGCTACTATTTGCCGAAAAAAAGGAGAGCCTACTTTTTTTTAATGTTTCTGTCCAATGCTTGAGAGGTTGTGCATTGCTCTTCATGGGTGGTGATCCAATGGGAATTTGCAGCTGCAAGGCCCTATGCTCTGGATACTTGGCCTTGCCCGTGCAAATGTTGTGCTCTATGATACAGCCCTGCTTGGATCCTTGGAACTCAGTTGCTCTGCACTAAGTTTACTTATAATTCTAATCAGTTATGCTACATGGACTAACCCTATGATTTTCATGGAGATATCTTGATGAGTTAGTCCATGTAGACTTTTTGAATTCTAATTTTCTATTACTCTGTTCATGTGTAATTATTGGTTATGGCAAAGAGCAAAACAATTCTTTGGCAATCCACCAAACACATGAACCCTGATTATTCATGTATAAATTGAGCCATGAAGAACTAAAAGCAGCCTAAGTACTATTATTGCTCCTAGAGAAACAAGAGTGGACCCCCCCCCCCCCCCCCCCCCCCCCCCCCCCCCCCTATTTAAAGGCTCATCCTGCATGATTTCCTAACAATTTTCAGTTTCTCGATCCAGTTGGTTGTGTACTCCATTTCTCATCTAACTGCCCACTCCATTTCTCATCTAACTGCCTCTCATGGGGCCTGGGACCCATGAGAGACCCCTCGCTGAGCACGGAATTAAAAAAAAAACAGAGATGTAAAGGGGTCGGATCCCTGTCGTAAAATTAAAAAAGTGACGAAAATGCTTTCGCCAAGGGATTATTTTTGGAGGTCCAATGTGGGTTGAACTTGATCATTTCTGTTTAGAGCTAACGTTCAAGTTGAACAAGTGAATCTTGATAAAATCATCACATGCAGCTTCTTTTCTTGTGTCAAAGAAAAGGTTGCATGTGAAACATGCTAAGATCAATGTGACATCCGTGATCTTTTCAGGATTTCCATTGTTGATTTGTTGTTTGTTGTATGATAGGATCCCATTTTTCAGTCATAATAGATACATTGTACTGAAAAATGACAATGACTTCTGAAAGATGATAGTGGCCATCAAAAGGGGTAAATGAGGAATGAACAGTCCCAACAAATGCAGTAGCAAATATAGATTCATCTTTTGCTGTTTGCATAGTCATTTGGATTTTCTTCTTAACTGCACGTTTGTGTAATGGTTTCCGTTTCTGCAAAGGAAATGTTTTTCTTTAGAGTCAGAATACAACTAGTTTATTTTTATTTCTTCTTTCTTTCAGTTTTTTTTTTTTTTCTTTTGGAAAAGGAGCCAAAAGTTGTATTCTGTCACTTGCAAGGTTAAAGAGGAAAATCTTGCAGAATATACCAAAGCAGCCAGAATAAGGATTTTTTTTTTGTTTTGGCAAAAGGATAGTCTTATTAAATCAACGGAGACAAGGAAATAAACTACTTCCAGAAAGCAGTAACGATTAGAAAGTTGACAATACCATGAGAAAGTTATTCTAATGTTAAAATAGAAAAAAAATATAGAACTCTCTAACCTTTGGAATCCAGTGCTTTGTCTTCCACATTCAGTGGACAAGAGCATTGAGGACAGTAGGAGAGTCACGTCTCTATGAAATTTGTAGGGCCATCTGACCCATCTTCCATAAAAAAGGCCACTTTCTCTCAAGTTGCAAGCTCTGAAATCTTGAATTGGTTGGATTTTTGTTCCATTATTAATTGGACTTTCTGCTTTTGTGCATATACCCCATATCCCTTTTGCCTACTTCTAATAAAACTCCCTAGAAATTGGTGGTGGTTATAAAAAAAAAAAAACCTTGTCTTTTGTTAATATGTTTATAAACTGTCATTGGCTATGGCCAAACTTCTGACAACGGAATTTAAACAATCTTTTTCTGAAAAATCAAAATATCCCTTTTCATATGAATAATAGTGCCTTTTTGAAAAAAAAGAAAGAAAATTTCATCTTAATAATAGTGTCCCAACTTGTCCAAATTGGTGATAAGGTTGTGTGATATATATGCAATGAATCTCATTGATGAGTGAATGCATCATGTTCGAATATCGTTTTCCATTGATGATGCCCTATTTTCATCATTAGGTGAAAATGGCCCCATTGTGATTCAACAATTTGGGTTGGGCTCACCCAAAACGTTATATTCACTTTCCGAATAGTGGTTGAAAACAGTGTCCTTCTCTGTAAAAGCCACTCGAAAAATCGTTTAATTTAAGAGGTACTTTGAACATATTAACAACAAAGCGAGATTCAGATTCTTTAAAAAAACACTGATATTTAGTGATTTGTTTACAATTAGGCAGGCTCTCAGGGTGGTCAATGTAAATTAATTTCAATTTCGCAACCACTTTCGTCATGAAAATGGAGGAAGGCCCAAAACAACATAAAAAAAGGGTTGTGACTTGTGAGTGCAGGGACAATGTACTGCAGTCTTCTTTGACCTGGGCCTCGCTTATCTTAGAAATAAAATATGGGTATTAGACAGTAGCCACTGACAGGTATTACTTCTTTTGAACATTTTTTGACATTCTTATTCAATTGATTGTGAGACAGCTAAAGTCTCATGCAATTTCCCAATAAGCTCATACCTCTGCTTAATGGATGTCACATTTGGAGGGTGGAGCCCACCTGTGATGCCATTCAGGGGGTGTAGATGGGATGGAAAGCCCAAATGATGATGGATTTGAAAAAAAAAAAAAGAAAGTAAAAAAGATGTTTTGTATGCTTTTCTTCTTTATGTATTAACCCCTAATAGAATTCTGATCAGGAATGGAGCAAATTGAAAGAAAAAGTGCGAGTTAGTTGGATTGATCAAAAGAAGAATTCGCTTCTTCGCAGCATAGTCTATCAGCATAAAAAAAAATTGATTGAAACGTTTTGAATCTGGTGCACGAATGCATAACTTACCTGCCATGGGCCCATGGCTAACCATCTAAAATTATATTGTGGAATCCATTCAAATCACAGTTTTTCAAAGACCGTGGACTATGCAATGTTGGGTTTGCCAGCTTTCCTAAAAAGAATGTATGTGCTTGTGTGGGGATATTTCCTAGCTCACCGGATAACTGGCCTGATTCTCCATCCCGTGCTGCCGCGCCGGCTAATCCACCTCGGCAAAGCTCATCTCAAACCTCCGCGCTCCGCCTGCTCGGCCAAGTGCTCCCACTTCGGCAAAAGCCTCACCTCGGCTTCCCGCCCACGGCTTCCGCCCTCGGCTCCCCGACCTCAGCATCACACCCTGACCTCGGTCAGGGTGCCAGGGCTAGCCAAGGCAGGGCCTGACAGTTATCCTCCCATGGACACTCCCGCACGCAACAGCACGTGCGACAGGACAAGGGCACGCCCACGCTCTCTGACAGAGCCTCCCATGCCGCCCACGTCCTCTGACAGAACGGCGTCCACAGACGCCAGGGTATGGCCCGATGCGACACGACATGTCACGATGGGATAGCTCCCTGACAGGGTCACCTCCTTGTCTCCTCTCCTCCTCTATAAAAGGGGCCAAACCAGAACCGAAAAGGGGGCTCTTCCTCTCCGGTCCGAGAGAACCACTGGTATCATCTTCTCCCCCAAATCTCCTCCTACTGTCCAGTACACACACTGACTTAGGCATCGGAGAGCCCTGCGCTGCCCACAGCCAGGGTCCTCTGACCTGTTTCTTCTCCCTCTTCCAGGTTCTCAGGCATCGGTTCTTCCACCTTCAACGAGGAAACGGGGAGCCTCAGCCTTCGTCTTCCTCAGTGAGTCGCAAGAACACCTCCCCCCCGGGTCCGTGAATTTTTGTGCACTTACAATTGGCGCCGTCTGTGGGAAACGCTACAAAAAGCCATCTTCCCAAACACCATGCCTCGGAGAACCAGAAAGGGAAAGGAACCGCTGACACTGTCGACACAGCTGCCGACGGTCCCCCACCGGGAAAGGTCAAGAGCAAGATCTAATCCAGCGAGCGTCCGACAGCAGGGTACTCAGTCGGGTTCATCCTCTAAGGGTTCGACCTCGACCCCACCTTCCAAAAAACGCACCCTGAAGGACAACGGAAGCAACCAAGCTCCGGGCAACAACCACGACACCAGAAAGTGGCTTGATCAACGCATCGAGCAAGCAGTACGACAAAACTTGGAGGCTGCCGGTTTCGCTCGAGTTCAGCCGAACTCTGACGATCTCGGCACATCTCCCCTCTCTCCAGAGATCAGGAGCTTCCCCCTCCCCGAAGATTTCAAAGTCCCGAGGTTCGTCGTTTACGACGGAACCTCGGATCCAGCAGCACACCTCCGGCACTTCACTCAGAGAATGTCGGTGTGGGGCGATGCAGGCCACCTGAACTGCAGAGTCTTCTCCTCCAGCCTCGGGGACCTCCCCCTGAAGTGGTTCTGCGCACTCCCCCAAGGATCAATCAACAGTTGGCAGCAGCTCCGGAATTCCTTCATGACGAAGTTCCAAGCTCATAGGGTCGTCCCCAGGTCGACCGCCGACCTGATGGCCCTCAGAATGAAGCAGACCGAGAACGTCACGCAGTTCGCCAAAAGGTTCTGGACTGTCTACAGCCAGATCGGGGATACTACAGATGCAATAGCGATCCTGTCTTTCCAACAAGCCCTCCTGCCAGGCAACGAGCTTCGAAGGGGCCTGGTCATGCATCCCGTGGTCACTATGGCAGCACTGATGACCAGGGTAAACCAGTTCGTCAGGCAAGAAGCGGACGAAGCCCGAGCCCAGAAGCATTTCAACGACAATCAACAGGCAGCGTCCATCTCGGCGGACGCCTCCATGTCGGCGGATGCCTCCAGCTCCGCAGCAGCGTCCATCTCGGCGGACGCTTCCATGTCGGCGGATGCCTCCAGCTCCGCAGCAGCGTCCATCTCGGCGGACGCTTCCATCTCGGCGGATGCCTCCAGCTCCGCAGCAGCGTCCATCTCGGCGGACGCCTCCATGACAGAAGTCTCCTCCAGCTCGGGGGGCTGCTGAAGCCTCCTACCGCCCGTCAGCTTTGACCGCCCGTCAGCTTTGATCGCACGACCCTCTACTGTCGGTTTCGATCGTACGACCCTCTACTGTCATTTCGACGGCACGGTCCTCTGCTGTCAGCCTTGATCGCACGGTCCTCTACTGTCAGCTTCGATGGCGCCGTCAGCTTCGACGACTCGGTACGACCCTCTACTGTCGGCTTCGATCGTACGACCCTCTACCGTCATGACGGCACGGTCCTCTGCTGTCAGCCTTGATCGCACGGTCCTCTGCCGCCACTAGTCGTCCAGAGCTTCGTACCCCTGGTGACGAGCCAGTGGGATCTCCATTGCGTGCGGCAGGCGCATCTCGGCCACGCGCCAGATGCCCGGCACAGGCCCCTGGTGAAGAGCCAGTGGGATCTCCACTGCGTGCGGCAGGCGCATCTCGGCCACGCGCCAGATGCCCGGCACAGGCCCCTGGTGACGAGCCAGTGGGATCTCCATTGCGTGCGGCAGGCGCATCTCGGCCACGCGCCAGATGCCCGGCACAGGCCCCTGGTGAAGAGCCAGTGGGATCTCCATTGCATGCGGCAGGCGCATCTCGGCCACGCGCCAGATGCCCGGCACAGGCCCCTGGTGAAGAGCCAGTGGGATCTCCATTGCGTGCGGCAGGCGCATCTCGGCCACGCGCCAGATGCCCGGCACAGGCCCCTGGTGAAGAGCCAGTGGGATCTCCATTGCGTGCGGCAAGGCGCATCTCGGCCTCGCGCCAGATGCCCGGCACAGGCCCCTGGTGACGAGCCAGTGGGATCTCCATTGCGTGCGGCAGGCGCATCTCGGCCACGCGCCAGATGCCCGGCACAGGCCCCTGGTGAAGAGCCAGTGGGATCTCCATTGCGTGCGGCAGGCGCATCTCGGCCACGCGCCAGATGCCCGGCACAGGCCCCTGGTGAAGAGCCAGTGGGATCTCCATTGCGTGCGGCAGGCGCATCTCGGCCTCGCGCCAGATGCCCGGCACAGGCCCCTGGTGACGAGCCAGTGGGATCTCCATTGCGTGCGGCAAGGCGCATCTCGGCCACGCGCCAGATGCCCGGCACAGGCCCCTGGTGAAGAGCCAGTGGGATCTCCATTGCGTGCGGCAGGCGCATCTCGGCCACGCGCCAGATGCCCGGCACAGGCCCCTGGTGAAGAGCCAGTGGGATCTCCATTGCGTGCGGCAGGCGCATCTCGGCCACGCGCCAGATGCCCGGCACAGGCCCCTGGTGAAGAGCCAGTGGGATCTCCATTGCGTGCGGCAGGCGCATCTCGGCCACGCGCCAGGTGCCCGGCACAGGCCCCTGGTGAAGAGCCAGAGGGATCTCCATTAGCGCATCTCGGTACCCATTCTCCAGTTCGGCAGTTGTGTGGCTCTCCAACTCGGCAGAAGCACCCTGTTACAGCTTAGCAGTGATGCCGACCTCTAGCTCTGGTCCATTGCCAGCCAGTCATCCTCCATGATACTTACCTTCTGACCTCAAAGAGCAGTCTATTGAGCTCAGAAGCTGGGGGGCTATTGTGTGGGGATATTTCCTAGCTCACCGGATAACTGGCCTGATTCTCCATCCCGTGCTGCCGCGCCGGCTAATCCACCTCGGCAAAGCTCATCTCAAACCTCCGCGCTCCGCCTGCTCGGCCAAGTGCTCCCACTTCGGCAAAAGCCTCACCTCGGCTTCCCGCCCACGGCTTCCGCCCTCGGCTCCCCGACCTCAGCATCACACCCTGACCTCGGTCAGGGTGCCAGGGCTAGCCAAGGCAGGGCCTGACAGTTATCCTCCCATGGACACTCCCGCACGCAACAGCACGTGCGACAGGACAAGGGCACGCCCACGCTCTCTGACAGAGCCTCCCATGCCGCCCACGTCCTCTGACAGAACGGCGTCCACAGACGCCAGGGTATGGCCCGATGCGACACGACATGTCACGATGGGATAGCTCCCTGACAGGGTCACCTCCTTGTCTCCTCTCCTCCTCTATAAAAGGGGCCAAACCAGAACCGAAAAGGGGGCTCTTCCTCTCCGGTCCGAGAGAACCACTGGTATCATCTTCTCCCCCAAATCTCCTCCTACTGTCCAGTACACACACTGACTTAGGCATCGGAGAGCCCTGCGCTGCCCACAGCCAGGGTCCTCTGACCTGTTTCTTCTCTCTCTTCCAGGTTCTCAGGCATCGGTTCTTCCACCTTCAACGAGGAAACGGGGAGCCTCAGCCTTCGTCTTCCTCAGTGAGTCGCAAGAACACCTCCCCCCCGGGTCCGTGAATTTTTGTGCACTTACAGTGCTTGCTTTGGTTTGTCTTTTCAAGAGCCCCACATAAAGAAGCAGACAACGAACAAGTTCATAGAATCATAGATAGATTGATACAGAGGGTTCATTGCTTTACAGAGTTTCCTGACCTGTTTAAGGGCTGAGATTTTAAAATCATCAAACTTAAGCTACAGGCATGCATTGTTGACTTTCTCATTGCTCAGCATTGTCACAAACATCAGTTTTGGAGAAATTATCATCTCAATAAAATGTAGGGATACATTCAAGATTGGAGTTTTTACTTGAGTAACTATAAAAAGGTGTCATAGAAAATGAATTAATGTTAAAATAGTTAAAAAAGTAATAAATAACACAAATAAATATGAAATACCGTTATGAGTTCTTTTTACAGATTTTCTTATTTCACCCATTTAATTTCTCACATTTTTTGTGGGATGTTTTATATTTTGGAAATACTTTAAAAAGATCATGATATTATCATGGAGATTTTTTTAAAAAAATTATATGGCAATTACCAACCATAGATTAACCAAAATGTAAAAAAAATAAACAAAATATCTAACTCATTCCACATTCTTAGCATTCTTAGTATTGAAACCAAAATTCTAACTCATTGCACATTCTCAGCATTGTATTAGCGATTCAATTGGAGTGAAATCCCAAGATGTCTTGCATATCAACTGTCCACTCTTATTTCATCATTAACAACGAAGAGTCCTTACAACCACGAAGAAACTTTGGCTAGTGTCAATGTATGAAGTGTATGAAGTTTGAGCCCATCCAATTCATTGAAGGAGATTCTTTGAGTGTCTCATTCATCTATCCCTGAGTGGAATGAGTGGAACTCCACTGTGTGACACAAGGTCACCCAAATTTTACTCCAACATAATTTAGGGCCCGTTTCTTTCCTAGAATTTCTGGAATTCATGTCTGGTAGCTGTCTGGGATTTTGAAATGCTGGAATTCTGAAATGCTACTGAATCCTGTCATTTCTGAATTCCCTGTTTCATTTATGCCTGAATTCCTGCCTGAGAATTTCTGAATTTCTGAATTTAATGAATTCTCTGTTTCATAACAAAAATGATTTTTGACTAGAATTTTACTCTTATATGCATTTTTTATATACCAATTTAACCCATCAATGTATTTTTACAACTCAATACGCAAATGTGTTTAATACTAATTGTAAGATGTAGGAATCAATGTTGGGCCCACTTTCACAATTCAAGAAGCTAAAAAAAAAAACATAATCTATGCAAACCATAACCAGATATGGTTTCATCATTGTAATCATTCTCCATTTTCACATTCAAAGTCCCCACCTTTTATCCCATGTGAACCCCACCTCCCCATCTCATTCCCACATACCCCACCCCTTTAATCCACGTGTAGAACTCCCCCACCCATTTCACTTTCCCCATCCCAGAGGTCACAAAACCCTCTTCATTCCACTCCACACAGCAACCCCATCTCCCTTGTTCTCCACTCCCTCTCCTCACCTTACTTGCTGCCCACCGTCTCCGACCCATTTCTATCACCGCCGAGCCACCACCGTCGCCGCCGGCCACCACCGTCGCCACTGCTAGTCACCACAAAACCCACCTGTCCATCTCTTTCTAATTTCCCAATTTCCTTTTCTGTGTTTTTCTCTCTTTCATTCCTTATTTCTCCCTCTCACTGCTCCAGCTCCCCGCCGGACTCCAAACGCTCGACCTGTTGGCGACTGGGTTGGTGGGCACCTTCCCCGATGGCTTCATCCCTAAATACACAGATATTGTATACATCCATCTCTCCCACAACAATCTCACCGGGAGGACTCAAGAGCTTGCAGATGTTGGATTTGTCCCTTTCTCTATTTTTCCTTTCTTTCTTCCATTCTGTTTTCTTCCTTCTTCTTGTTGATGGACCACTGAGACCCCTCCATCAAACCCTCAAAAAAAAAAAAAAAACCAAAACAGAAGAGAAAAGAGGGAAAAAAAATTACACCAATCATCTCAAAGCTCAGAAGAAGAAGAAACTGGCCTTCTTTCTCCTTGCCGAGGCCGGAAAACCAAAATCAAGGATGACCGTTGAGTACCGGAAAGCTCAGCCGGAATTCCTGCAATGGTGGGTTTTTGGAAATCCAGGTGTTGAGGTGGATTTTGAAAATGCTTACTTTTTGGCATCTGTAAATACCAGAATTTTGGAATGCTAGGAATTCTTGCCAAAGAACACTGGATTCCTGACAGGAATTCCGAAATTCCCAGACAACCGGAATTCCTGTCAGGAATTCCGGAAAAGAAACAGGGCCTTAGTCTTCACATAAGACTCTACATATAAATGGACTAATCAATAGTGTGCTCAATTTTTTTGGTGAGAACAATCCTATTGGAGGAGTAAAATTTGGAAACTTCTCAAATACGAGCGGGGCATTCATTTTCAATACATACGTGCTCAATCTTTTGGTGAGAACAATCCTATTGGCATAAAATTTGTGAACATCCCAAATATGAGCATATGGCCCAGCTACGATCCGACTCGAGAAGGGGCAGTTTAGTAAATTCACCTAAAAAATATTTCCTAAAACGTGGAATATCAATCGCCCTGTCATCATGTGGACCCCATCCGGCTTAAATCTCCACCAGCTTCTGTTGCCGCTTTTCCTAGGCATGTAACACGAAATACAGAGGAAAGACAGGGAGGGAGGGAGGGATGGATTCGGATCTTTCTTCCTCCTCCCTATAAATATCCAGCACTCTTCTTGTCTTCTCACCCATCTCTCCTCTTTCTAATACCTTCACATTCTCCTCTTTCATAACCATCAATATCCACTCTCCCATTCTACTAAATCCTCAGGTAACAATCAAACTTACTTCCTTGTAATTATTAGAACAAAAGACTTTTCTTAGCTGATATCTTTGCTTATTCAATCAATCCAACTGCATGATTTCTTCCCTCCCTCATGATTAGAAGCCATGGAGATTACTCATGGTGGGTCATCTCAGCATTTGTATAATCTGCTGTGCAGCAGTTCTTTTGCTTTGCACTTATGATGGGTCCTATCTTTGATTGAATTATGCATGGAAAATGTTTTGGGAAAGAAAATTCCATCCCACAGAAGGGTTTGGTCTTGAAGTCTTGGTGATTTATGGGGTACCCTTCATTCAATGTAGGGGAGGGTCGTTTATTCAAGAGCATGGAGGTGTATTTAGCAATTTTTTGGAATTATATTGTTTGATTTGTCTCATCCTTCTGTTTTTGTTCTTTGGAACGCCTTTTGCTTTATTAAATTCTAGATATTGGTTGTAAGAAACTGTGGTAAGTGGAATGAATCCATCTTTTTATCATTTTTTAATCATTACTGGCTTAGAGTACAGTTGTTGTACTAATTAAAGGAGTTAAATGGTTATTTTGATTAGTTAGTGTGGTTTTCTTTCTGTATTTTCATTGAAAATATTTCCCCGAGTTCTTTGGAACAATAGGGTGTCTTTGTTTGCTTTTGTAATAATTAAAAAACGATCACAAATTGTTTCAACAGATGGTTGAAAGAAACCAGGTTCTGTTATGATTAAATGTATTCGGTGATGATTGTATCTTATAGTCTGTAGTACGTTATGGGGTTTTAGCATTCCTATGTATTTAAGGTGGCACAGAAATGAAATATGGTTATCATCTCTTCAACACCAACAATTTATGGCCACTTTAAACATACTGCAAAATTAAGAGATAACCCCCCATTTTGTCAGAAAGTTCAACTTGATGCATTTTGCAAGTAGGTTTGGGTCATTGGATTTAGATTGTAGAACGTAGGAGATGTCTTTTAAGAGGGTTGCGTTATATTGGCAGTTGGACAGAAAAGATCTTCCAAACCAAAATTTGAATTTGCCTTGAGAAAACTATCACACTGTCTACCTCTAAGGCCTCTTAGTAGATTACTTTGTCATGGAATCCAAGTGCTTGCTCTGGTTCTTCTTGAACAAATTATAATTCAGTTTGATTTATTTAAGAAGTGTGTATCGAGAAAGGGTTTTTCGTTTGACATTTCAATTAAATTGGTGTTTTAGTACTAATGCCCTTTTTGTTTTTTGTTGTGTTTCGTTTTTTTCCCTCTTCGGTTTTTGTCGCTTTAGACCACAGGTGTTCCTCGCTACAAGATATGCCAATTTGTTATGATACCACCACCATCACTGGACACAGACCAGGGCAGTTGTGTTCTGTGTTTCCTACATCAAATGCTGCTGTTTCCTCTGTGCAGGACCTTTATGATTTCATATGCACAGGCCCTCTGATAAAGAAATTGGGTTTGACACCAGAAATGGTGGCATCAACTATGGACCAGTGGTTGGAATGTGGACTTCACTTGTGTAGGTTGTTTGGGATGAATGAGCTGAATTTAACAACTGCACAAAAAGCTAGACTTTATCGCTACTACATACCGATTTACTTGTGGTGCGAAGATCAAATCTTGGATCACAGATCTAAGTTCAGAGACGGGGATGAGATCACTCCTTTAGTGGTATTTACATTATTCATTTCATTCTTATTTTGGTCATGATTTCATATGAACCTCTCTTTATAAGAATTTGAAATTAAGATAGCCCAACTTCTTAAGAACATGGGATTGTGACTCTCTCTCTCTCTCTCCCAACTCTTCTGAGTTTGAGCTTATATTTTCTGATGAAATGAGAGCATGAATAAGTAGGACTTTTGTGCTCCAGATTGGTGTCAGTGCTCCTCAAGGTTGTGGAAAGACTACACTTGTATTTGCTCTACATTATCTTTTCCGGGTCACTGGCAGGTATGCGTACAATCAAAAGAAATTA
This sequence comes from Litsea cubeba, assembly GCA_012931725.1. Taxonomy (NCBI): domain Eukaryota; kingdom Viridiplantae; phylum Streptophyta; class Magnoliopsida; order Laurales; family Lauraceae; genus Litsea; species Litsea cubeba. The sequence goes on from CM022948.1 coordinate 76,665,786, forward strand.
CATTACCCAATTTTGATTTTTATTTCATTAATATTCTTTGAAAGATGAACTCCTGAAATTTCCAACTCTGCTAATTTTTCCCTCATTCTTTTACAGGAATTCTGCCACACTGTCAATAGATGATTTCTATCTGACAGCTGAGGATCAGGTAAATATATCTTAGAGCTAAGTAAACTTAGTTCTTTGTTACACAGACACATTCATATATTTCTTTAGTTAGTTTTTTTAATGGTTTTTTATTTTTTTTATATTATTATTGAGTTCTTTTTAATGGTTTTAGAACTCAAAACTACTACATATGAGCTGATATAATGGTCCAAACCATTAAATATCTTGGTTTTGTCCTATTTTTTGAAAGAAACTGAAAATTTGGAAGTTGAGAAATGGAAGGCTTCCTGAACGGTTTTCAGGGTGTTTTATGTGTAATAAAACCTTAGAATATAATATTATCATGGATAAAATAGAATTGTAACAGAGTTCAGAGTTTCAGACCATACTAACAAAATATCAATATTGGTTGAGGCTGAAATCAGTAGTTAATAGGTGGAACGATCACAAATTGGTTTAGTTTGAAATCCATGTTTTTGTTTTTCTCTTCTTTTAATTTTCTGATGTATCTCTTACTAAACTTCAGGCTAAGCTGCAGACTGAAAATCCAGGAAACTCTCTCTTAGAGGTATTGATCTCCACATATTGATTGTAAAGATTTGAGGTTTTTTTTTTACCTTTCTGGATTTCTGGAAACATAGTTGATTAAATTATTGGTTCTATTTTCAGCTTCGAGGGAATCCTGGGACACATGATTTACCATTCTCGATTGATACGCTGACTGGCCTTAGAAAACTAGCAAAACAAGGTATCTCCCTGTTTAACCATTCATGCAGATTGGGTCTATGAGATAAAAAAACAAACAAACTGCCCTTGTATTTATCCCTAGGATTCTTTATTAGCATTGACTTATGATTTTCTATTTGCATTTTTTTGGAAGGCAAATAGTTTATTAGCATTTACTTATTCAAATTATAAACTGTTATATGTGTGATGTTCAGGGATGAAGATCAAGCTTCCACGGTATGATAAAGTAAGTAAATACAGCAAGTATGATATATGTGTGTGTGTATTGAGTTGCCTTATTGATGGACTTTTCTTACATGTATATATAGTCAGCCTTTGGTGGGAGGGGTGACAGAGCCAATCCTTCAACTTGGCCAGAGGTTGAAGGGCCACTAGAAGTAAGCACATATTTTTATGGATTGTAAAATTTGATAACAATGAGTCATATAACCTTTTGATTTCGCTTTCTATTGGATGTATTATCATTTTACTGTATATGGTCATGTAGGTCATCTTGTTCGAAGGTTGGATGCTTGGTTTCAGACCTCTTCCAAATGAAGTGGTCAAAGCAATTGATCCACAGGTTAGACTTGGAAAATGGATCCATTGTCATATTGGTATTTGGTTGCCAGCCTTTTCTTTTTTGTTGGTTGGCCCGTATGTACTGTGGGACCCATAGGCCATGTCCTTAGTAGGAAGAGTGGGTAACTTGAAAGTAAATCTTGACTATATTCTTATCTTTAGATAGAGTGCAAATTGCCAATATTCTCCCTATTATTGTTTTTGCTTATAATCATTAATGAGTGGTTTTATTCATATATGTTTTCATTTTCCAGCTGGAGGTTGTAAACAAATGCCTCGAAGCATATTATGATGCTTGGGATAAATTCATTGAATCATGGTTGATTATCAAGATTAAAGACCCCAGTTGTGTCTTCCAGTGGCGTTTGCAGGTCTGCTATACACCCAGACAAAAAGGAAACAAGCTGAAAAAGCACCCAATAAAGAATGAGAATTTGATCATTGTCATCCTCATCATTGAAGCCTTATCCCAACTATCCGGTATAAGCTTTGTGAGTTCTTTTCTACCTATCCATACCCAAAATAGTAGGGGAAATGTTTGCCACGGATGAGCGGGAAAGTAGAACTTGCAAAGCTGAGACCAAATAGTTGAGAATTGACTTTGTTGATGAGGATGATAATGATCTAATTTTCATTGTGTCAAGTTTTCATTGTTCTCATAAAGTACTTGTTTGTCATGGTTGCGTGTATGATTTTTCAGGCGGAGATCGCTATGAGGGAAGAAGGCAAGCCCGGGATGTCTGATGAGGAGGTATCTTTTATTCTAACTTCCTTTCTTTGTTCTTGGTCCTCTTACAGCTGTGAGATATTCATGGAAATTTTTGGTCCTCTTACTTTTTACAGCTGTTCTTTGTTTAAGAACATTTTAAGTTATTTTATTTTTCCTCTGTAAGACTAGTACCCACATTTCAGCTGTGAGATAATCTGCATCTCCTTACATGGAAGTTGACTAATGGGTTGCTGATCTTTCTTCAGTTTCTCCTCTTATACATTACTTTCTACGACGATACCTGCTAATGAAGCCTGGTTTTGGTATATTAAACATGGGATTTTCTGGTCCTCTTACAGCCTATTATGTTTTCATTTGAACCTTTGCATTTTAATAAGCAAAGAGAGGTCAGAACTTGATTGTGTATACAACTCATCTAGAATGGCTTTATTTATGGTTCGTGTTTTTTGGTTTCTCCTGTGTTTAAGAAAACAAAACCCCGTGAGTCGCGATTGAAATCTCTCTAATGCCATCTTCTTTTTCTTTTAAGTCGTTGTTACATGTCTGATGATGTTTGGCTTAAGAAGCTGAATTTCTATGTATTTTGCAGGTTCTGGATTTCGTTTCACGTTACCTGCCTGCTTACAAAGCTTATCTTCCAATTCTGTATTCTGAGGGGCCAAAGAGTTCAGATCCCGAGAAACTCCTTGTTGTTGAAATAGATGAAGGGAGAAATCCCATAATAAGTAGTTGATCACCATTGTAGAACTTAGTTACCATCCAAAAAGAAAAAAAAGGAAAGAAAGTAGTATATCACCATTTCAGTGGAAGATGATACTAATCATTCTTTCTTTGACAAATTGTATATATATTATAGGTTATGATTCTATCTCATTTTACATGTAATATCACCAGATAAATTAAAAGGAATTTTTTTTCTTATTTGCTCTTTTATTCTCAAATTTGGAGATCATTAGATCACAATACCACAATACATGGATAATGTCACGCCCCAAAAGTGAAACTGGGGTTATGCTGAGATTAGGGCCAATTAAAGATTTTCTAACCTTAATCAAATGTAACTTAGCCCCAATCATGTCCTAACTGAATCGAAGACTGCTATGAGGTGTAAACATTTCCTCAAATATAAATACAAATAGCGGAAGCTTTATAATTGCAAGTGGTATCTTAAAGAAATATAGTTTAGAGCAAAAACTAAATATCATAACTAGAGTTCAAGTTTGAGACTGTTAACAAAAGTATTAATTATAATAAGAAGGCCACAATAAAACTTAGGTCTAATCAAAATATAAAGAAACCAGAAGATGAAACTAAACAGATACAACATAAAGGCTCTTTCGTACGGAGTCGTTACGGCTATACAATGCCGTCCGTACTATACTCTAATGAGTCATCAGGCTGATCTACCTAAACTTCCTCAGTCGTTTATTCCTCGTAGTAGATAGGCTCGGTACCTATGCACCAAGAGTAGCATCATCAGACATGAAGGTCGGCAAGTAATATATATAAAACATCAACGGATATGCAGAACGAATCAGAGTAGACGATAGACAATATCATATGAAATGCATAGCATTCGGAAGTAAGTCATGCATAGCATTCGAATCATAAATAGACTAATAAAACAACTAACAAATAGGCGGTCCACATATATTAATCACCACGGGATAGTTCAACGTCGCCCTCTCGGCTCAACATGAGAGCTGTGGTAGAGATAAGCAATAGGCACGGGATAAAAAACCGGCAAGCAATCAGAATGATACCATTTAAAACAAAATAAAACAAAACATCAAACTTCTTAAAAACGGGTATCCAATGGTGTACATCCATTTAAATATAAAAAGTCGTACTGCGCAGACGTTCAATCCAAAATCCTCACACAAATGGTGCCCCAAGTGTGTTGGGCGTTTACAGTTGAGTGGTGCCTGACACAAGAGTCCTAAACATACAATAGTGAAAGGCTAGACTTTTCTTGTGTGAACAAGATTCATCAAATCATAGAGAACTGCTTTTTCATCATCAAATTAAAAACCAATATCATCAAACTTCTTCAAAACACAAACATCATAAGTAGTTCTCAACAAGCCTTATAATTAAAGCCGTCTACCTCAACACTTTCATCAAACTTCAGAACAAACGGAACATCAAAAGGGATCCTAAGTTCATCATCTAAGTTCTTCATATGATCCCAAACAAATCAAAATAAATGAAGCCAATGAACATGGACATTTCATGCAGAAGGTACCAAACGGTATAATTCGGAATCATAAGCGATAGACAATCTAATCCTAAGTACAAAATTAATCATGAAGCCTCGTACATTCCTACTCAGTCAACGAAAGGATTATGGTTCTCGATTCCCGGACGAACATTCTTCGTGCATAGATTTAAAGAAGGGTATCTCATTGTCCCATACCACTCAAGATTGAGTTAGGTTGAATCCCAATGCAACTGGAATAACCGTGAAGAACGTCGACTTTAAATATCTTCACACATAGTCAAATGAGTCCAAAATTGGTAGCTAAGTTTCCATTCAAGTCCTCCATCCAAAATAGGTGAAAAAGATCCCTTCAAATATGAGATTTTCAGTTGGCCCGGTCGACCCACCCCCATGTATAGGTCGACCCCCTTCATGCCCGGTCGACCTGGTCCAAGCCCGGGTCAACCGGCAGTTGTAAGTGAAAATGGCAGCACAGTGTTCTCGTTAGGTGCCCAGCACCTGACGCAGTGTGGCCGATCGACCGCGTGCACTGTAATTACAGAACCCAGGTTCTGTAACTACAATGAACAAGGGTCATTTCCCTCCTTTCTTTCATGGACTTGATAAGCCATCAAACATGTATATAACAAGTCCATAAAAATTTCATTCATATAACTAATCAAATCATCAATTTCATAATCCATTTCATTAAGCAATCAAACATAATTATCATGTTTTCAATCGTCTTAAGCATCAATTGAGCAAAGGTCATTTAAATCATCATTTTTCCATACAAATCAAAGAAGAGACAAACATATCCAACATAATATATAAATTGACTTGCCTTTGATGAAAAGCTAAGTGAAATCCAAGAGAATTTTGGGGAAAAACCTCTTTTAAGCTCAAAGATGGAGAAAACAATTCTCAAACCCAAATCACTCCTACAAATGCATGCCAATGGTTGAGGTGAGTCTCCCTAATCCATTTCTAATCAAAAGGAAGAAGATTCACTAAGTTTAAAAGCTTTGAGAGCCTACCTTAGAGTGGGTTGTGGATGAAAAGCTTAGAAAAGGAAAGGGTTGTGATCTTAGAAGCTTGAGAAAGAAGTTTGGAAGCTTGGCCGGCGACGTCGAAGCTCCGGTGACCGTCGGTAGTGAAGAGGTAGTGAAGGTGGTTGGGTTTGTGGAAAAGGAATAATGAAAGAGAGAGAGATGGAATGAATGAAGAGATGGGCTTATATTAGGTTAACTTAAAAGGTATTTTAAGTTTAGTCCTTGGCTTCACTAATGATGGTTTTTGGGCTTCTTCGAAATACGATTGAAGACTAAAGTTCGTGAAATGCCGAAACCTATCCGATGTACCCAAACTATCAAAACTTATAATCTTATAAAAACCCCTGAAAACTTTTCAAAATTACAAACCACCCCCTACTGTACCCAAACGATCTCAGACTCGTGCGAGACTTCGCACGCGTGATCCATACGATAAACAAGACTCGCTAAGACTCTAAACACTTTTACTAACTAATTAAGAAATTAATTAGTATTAATAGGGAATTAAGGGACGGGGTGTTAAAGATAACTCTATGCATTACTTCCACTACTGTTACTTGAAGTATGATGATTGGTAAGACGATCATGTTGCAGTTGGATTTCAAGCAGATGGTGGTTGGGTCGGACGTAGGAGGTCCTCTTCAGTTCTTCACCTTTGGATGGTATTGATTTTGCCTATGAGTGTCATCTATAGAGTGGATCTGGAGATCTTTGAGGCAAAATACTTGGCTTTTTGTTGCTCTTTTTGATGGTTGTTCCCCCATATTTGAAAGATTTGCCTTCACAGAGTAATTGGGAACACAATTCTAAACCTATGAGAAAAAGGTCCAAGTTTGCCCCATGAATTTTAGACTGTCAAGAAATTTATTATAATCCCTCACCTACAGGGTGAAAGAAGTTTAATCTTTACCGTTAGTGGAAGAGAGGTTCAGAGGAACTTAATCTTTACTAGAAGAGAAATCTAATAAGAGTCTCTAGAATTTAAGAAATCCATGGTGGAACAGGGGTATTTATGATGTATTTCTCTCAGTTTCTTCATTTGGGAGGTGTTCTCTCTTGACCAAAAGAAAATAAGAGACGTAGCAATTTAAGAGTCCATGTGAGTAGTGATGCAAATGGGTGTCCGGTTATCTAATTATCCCGATATTTAAAAAAAAAAAAACGGCTGTTCTAGGTGGTCACGGATCAAAAGTTGCTTGTATCAAACCATCCCAATCATCCAATGAATGTCTACACAGTTCAATTTTCTCATGTTTAAAGCTATTCCTTTCTCATTTCATCTAAGTGTCATATCTCATGAATTCAGACTTGATTGGTTGGGTGAACTGAAAATTAATAGTATCTGAATAATTAATTCCAGTGTTCCAACAAAGCTCGACCTTGAAGAAATTTAATATCTTGCATAACAAAAAAAAATAAAAAAAAAATATACTTTTCGTAATTTTAGTCTCTAGTACTAATTTAAATAATTAGGGTTGTATGACCATTTTTATTAGCATGCAATCAATCCTGGTTGATCCAATCGATCAACGGTTTGGAGCTTGTACTTCCAATACATGAGCCCACTTTATTCCTCTCCACCTCTCTCCTATCAAGATCTCAAGGATTTGTGTGGTTCTATATCTTTTATTCTCATGTTACATGTAATATCACCATGATTGGTCCCACTCACATTAAGGGTAGGTAAAGTGCGATAGTGATTCGAACTCATCACTTAACTGAAGTGAATTATGCCAGTCGTTTCATCTATCACCCCCAATCTCTTCATTGTCACACATTTATTTAGCCTCACATTTTAATTCTAAGGGGTAACTCATTTATTTAGCCTCACATTTTAATTCTAAGGGGTAACTCAATTGGCATAGGATCACGGTTTGCACCCGGAGATTGTAGATTAGAAATTACACTACTACACTGCGGTTACATGGGAGTTTATCCGACTTTCCTCTGAATTGGAACCCTCCGATAGAAAAAAATATATATCTATATAATAAGGAAGCTCAGTTTTTGAATCTTTGGATATTTTGGACCATTGGATTTATGTATATATTTCTGTACATAAATCCTAAGGCTGAAAAAAGATTCAAGATCATATTAGAAAGGACAAGAGGATATGGGAGTGCCCTTGGTTTTCTGTGAAATTACGAAACGTGCCATTATCTTTTCCAAGAGTACACGGCTATGATTGCAATTGAGTGATTGAACGGTGTGGAATTTGGACCCACAACTTACCAGTTTGCCCCTTCACATATATATATATATATATGTTGTTTTTCACGGATTGTGGAATCTGAGCTAACTTGGATTGTTTTGGTAGCAGATGCAAACGTGACTTGCATGCAATTGAAATAGATTGTTTATAGTAGTGGGCCACTCTGGTTTTCAATGGTGGTTAAGCAAAGGTACAATTGGCTGGGCTGTTTTACCTAAAAAAAAATCCGGCTGTGTTTGATTTGAAACTGATTGATCAGATGGGCCACATAAAAAATTTGAGTTAAATTTATTAAATCATAGGCGGTGTGGATTTAGTTTTTTTTCATATTTAATTGTGCTTAAAACATGGTACGCCTTACTAGTATATATATATTTAACCTCACCGTAGATGGAAACTTCTTTTTCATCTTCCTTTTAAAAGGAGAAGTGGTTTTTGAAGAAAGCAGACAGGATCAAATATACCTTACATAGTTCTCAAAAGAGAAAGAGAGAGAGAGAGAGATCAGGAGCAAACATTTTTGTATTGGTCTTGTGAAACATGATGGTTATAAATAACGGTTTCTCCACAATGTTCGGTCTACCGAACCTGCTAAACGTGTACAACAGCTGCTCATGAAATTTTTTTTTTTTTTTTTGGACTCATGAAATGTGTGTTTTTTTTTTTTTTTTGTGATGGACTCATGAAATGTGTTGGTTTGGCCCTGGTCAATATTGGGTTTGAGTCTTCCAAAAGGATCACAATTCTATAGGCATTGCATGATAGTAATCTTCCCACTCTTCTTAGAATATGATTATATGATGAATTTCATTCGGCCTACAGACCTAGGTATAACACGAAAGGTCTTCAAGGTCCAGTCAATCTGAACTAAAAAAGTTAATTGTTTAGATGTCAAAATATAGCAAAGAGCTTGCTATTATAGTAGCTAAAAAGATCCCCCTCAATGAAAGAGAATAAGTTTACATTATAGATTTGGATGTAGCTAAAGATGTGTTCAATATCACTGTGAATAAATAATCCTAACCTTTAATTTAAAAGTTCAATGTTAAATGACTATACATAGTGCAAAACTTCTTGTGATTAAATCAATCCGTGAAGAATGGTCAAATTAATGTCACATCAAGACTTGTGCACATTCACAGGGTAGGGTGTCAAGGGACTTAGATTGATCTAGGTGGGTCCCTCATTCCATTAAAACCCAAGAGGGGACAGGGGAAGCATTGGAGAATTTGTCATCTTCCTCCCTAGGACATGTTGCACGGACTTTGGGGTTTTTTTTTTATTTTTTTTATTTTTAATGGTATGAGGCATGAATTTGCTCTTTATACTTCGCAACATCAACTTGTGTTCTGGGGTCGTCTGTATGCTCTGAGCTCAAATACCATAGAGGAAAAAAACAAAGGAAAAAAAAAACCCCTTAAAATTTTGCCTTATTAAAAAAAAAGAAAAAAAACAAGTTTTGGAAATTTTCAAATTAGTTTTTAAGTTTTTTAAGAAGTTTTCAATTAAAAACATCCGCCAATTTAAAGTTATCTTTTAGTAACTTTCTTTTTAATTTTTTTTAAAACACCCAAATTACATTTAATTCAAATAAAACTCTCATTCACTTCTTCTAGATTCTTTCCATTTTTTTTACTGGCATCCTCATAGTGATCAAGGATAATAAGTGTTCCCATAGCTATTAGTTGTGACTAGTGATCAAGGACAATCAGTGTTCCCACAGCGATCAACTTTATATAGTGACCACCAAAATCATATCATCGCTTTAAATAAAGAGTAATTTAGGTATTTTTAAAATATTAATTTTTTTTTAAAAAAATGCCTTTAAATGGCCGAAACCCATAATTAAAAACTTCGAAAAAAAACTCAAGAATAATTTGAAAACGTTTCAAAACTTGTATCTGTTTTTGAAAGAAGGCAAAAACATAACAACTTATTTAAGCAATTCTCCCATAAACAAATGTACCATATGAATGGGTCAGTGACTTGGGAGGGGCAGAGTCTATAGCAGCATTTTAAGCCTTGTACCTTGACATTTGGATCCAAACCAATTCATTCAAACTCTTAAAAACTCACCCAACAAAAATCCATGTCAGTGAATGTACTAAAAATAAAAAAAAACGTCCCCATCGACAAATCCATATCATGCCATGTGACTCTCACTGACAAGTGACAACTGACAAAATGATTTTTCACGTAATCTTTAAAATCCGCTTCTACTTATTAGAAGGAGAAGGAGAAGGAGAAGGAGAGGATTTAGGGAGGAAAGAAAGGGTTTAGGGTTTAAGCAGGAAAAAAACATGGAGGAGAAATCGTTCATCCGACCCTTCATTTCCCTGCTAATCTCAACTGCAATCGCAACCAGAGCTCTGAAGCGGAAATCCCTCAATCTTTCCGGAGCTTTTCTAGGGTTTCTCGTCATGTTCATGCACTTCTATGTCAGTTACAGGTCACTTCCTCACCTCCTCCTTGATTCTTTCTTCTTTGATTGATGGGGGCTGTTGTTTTTACTCATTTTGATTGTTTTCGTGTGGAGGATTGAAGGTTCGGAGCGCTTTTGCTGGTATTCTTCTTCACTTCGTCGAAGCTCACTAAGTATGGTGAGGAGAAGAAGCGAATCATCGATGCGGATTTCAAAGAGGGAGGACAGCGAGATTGGTATGGTTTTGATTTTTGTCCTTTTTTTTTAAAAAAAAAACCTTGCTTTGCTTGTCTTTTGGATTGTTTGGTTGGTCTTGATTTGTATTTTGTTGTGAGGATTGCTAGGGTTTGTTGTTTGAGGGAATTTACATATGGACTCTCTGCAAGTTTTTTTTTTTTCTTTTGGACAGTTGCGAATTGGCACCTCTGTTAGTCTGAAAAGATTAGCTGAGCACCTTCACTGTGGGTCAATGGCCGTCGCCGGGTTTTGAATTGATATAGATGAAATACACTGCATTTTGTCCTAAATGGATAAATGTTTCATTTGAACATCTAACCCTCGTTTGGATAAATCTCACTGTGGGAACGCACCACCATCATTAAATCCAAGTCAATTTGATCACGATTGATGCGCTCAATTTAATCTGAATCAGGTTACATAAACAAAAAAATCTCTGTCGCCAGATTTATTCCATCTGTTAAAAATGGCCTTAAATTGCGAGTTAGGGTGGTTGACTGAGGTTTTCTAGATTAATGAATGTAGTTATTTGTAAAAATAAAAAGGATAGGTGGGAATTTACGCTTTTAAAAAAGATATAGGTGATTCTATGTAAAGTTCCCCTTAGTAAAAAATACAGCTGATTATATGTAAATTTCCCCTTAATTTGTTATCCATGTATTTCAACTTTTTTTTTTTTACTCTTTTGTTGTCGAATTTTGTTTTCTTATATTCTGTTGTATGGATCTTTTTCATTATATGTGCTTTATCATCAAGGGAAAAAAGTAAAAAAGAATCAGTACTTATTCTTTATCATTTTTGCACTGTGGTAGATAGTTGCTCAAGAACAATTGAAGCACAATGGGCATGATAAGAATATATACTAAAGAGATTATTTGAATTGGCGACTGTAGATTGTTGGCATTTGTTGACATCATTTAAAGCTGGGTTGTGCTCCTTACTTAAAATGGATGGGATATGATGATGATCCTGGCTCTTTTTTTTTTTTCTGGGTGATTCCTCTTTTTGTTGGATTGCCAGGAGTCTCCACAGTCAATAAAAGGATTTTCTCAGGTCTAGAATGTGCAAAGAGCCAAAAGAGCCAAAATTGAAAATTTTTATTTTTAGAGTTAGATTTGAAACAAAAACAGGTCTATAAGGGTCCAAATACAACTCTAAGTGGGCCTGTCTTCATCTGAAATCCATACTGGTCTATTCTAGTCAGGACTCAGGACAGCAGTTCATGCCTGTTTCTAGCTCATAAGGGGCTGGACTCTTATGAATACAGACTTATTCAGGCCCATTGATGGCCTTATTTGCAGGTGGCACTTCTTGAAGAATGAAGGCCACATTTCCCTATTGACTGCTGAAGTAGGGCCCACCGAACCGGTGTCACAAATATGTTCCAAGCTGTGGCTCAGATGGTTGTGTGTGGGTGTGTGAGTTCGGGTCCCTTGTATATCAAAAAAAGAAGAAAAAAAAAATTTTCAGAAATATTGCCAATATTTCAAGAAACCCTCTATTTGTGTTTGAGAGAATTTTGAAATGAAAAAAATAATATTATGACATAAGTTTTCAAAAAATTGTCAAGTGTGCAAGTCAAAACATTCTAGGAAGGTGTTAACTTTTACCTAAAATCTCTATAATTTGTAAGCTATTTATTTTTTTGAATTTTCTACATATATTTAGTTCTTTTATTTTTTAATAATTTTATTTTTATGATTACTTTCTAGTTATACCCTAAGAAAACCACAAAATTTTAAAATGTTCTGATATTTGTCCAAGATGAGAAATTGCTAAGAATGAGATTTTGGGCAATGCACTAGATTCCATCAATTTTCTAGATGAGGCCTGAGGGGCATTGCTTTTGGCCACACAGAGTACCTGCACGCTCAACAATTATATGAGGACTCACCATTTCTTCTCTCAAACTAATTTTGGTATTTCTAGGGCTATGATACCCAGATACTTGTACAAGCCCAACGTATCCGTATCGGACCGATACGGCAATTGTATTGGTACTTGATACTGCACCGATACTTTTAGGGAACAAGTTTGATATATCCTACTTATAAGGTCCTTTATTTCATGTAGTTCTTTTAATATTTTTATTTCTCACCATAAAAAATGATGAAAACAATGATAATTTCATTGATTCAAAAGTGATCTAAAAAAAAATTAGGACACCCGTATCCGTTCCGTGTCCTATATTTTCAAAAGTGAGGAGTTGTATCCCCGATCCCTGTATCAGTGTCTGCATCCATATCCGTATTTGGGCATCATAGCTCTAAAGAGAACAACTTAAGTAGCCGTGGTCTCTAGACCAATTGTTGACCTTTTTCCGTTCTCTTAATCTTTCTATTTAGGAAAATGGTTGGTTGACAATGGGTACGCCACCCTTAAATGTTTGAGGTTCAGTGCCCCCTCGTTTCAAAGGCCAGTCGGATGATGCATGATGCAGGACAGTATGAAACCGACTAATATGGAATTGTGAGGTAATTGTAGAATTAATAGTGTAATTTAAATTATAAACCACACCTTTTACACAATCTAACATCACAAGGATTATAGCTGCTCAAACTATGTGCATTAGATAGGATGTATGCCAACATTTCAGGTTGCTGAAGAAGATAATTGTTTGTGTTGGCATTTGATTAGCAAATCCAGATAGTTGGAAACTCAAATCACATCATTTCCTTTATCCATTCTTTCGTTCTTCCTTTTGATGGAATTATGAGTTGCCTCTTTTACAGGATACAAGTACTAGCTAATAGTGGAATTGCAACTGCTTTGGTAGTCATTGTTGGAAGCTTGACAGGATGGCAAGACAAGTGTTTAGATTCGAAAGATTCTGCACTTGTAACATGCCTAATTGGTGGTGTTATTGGACAGTACGCCTGCTGCAATGGTGACACCTGGTCATCAGAACTTGGGATGCTTAGTGATGCACAACCTCGACTTATCACAACCTTCAAGGTATGTCTTTTTCGTGAATTTGAGTGATTTATTTATTTTTATTCGTTGGTTAATATCTTTATTTTTCGACAAGAAAATTGTATTCCAATTTCCATAACCATTGTGGTCAACAAAATCTGTGCAGAAATTGGAAGTGATGATGTCTGATACTCTGATTCTTCTTTGTATTCACATAGGCTTACACTTTGCTGCTGGCTTAGTTTGTGATATCATTGTTCTTTACGAAGCATGACCTTCTCTTATTTCTGACAAGTTCTGTATGTTTGTTCTAAGTAGTAAGTCTTTTATTACTTAGTATTTACTTGCCTTGAGGTTCTAACAGGTAAGTGATGTATGCTCTACCCTATGATGCCCAAATGCGGATATAGATATAGACACTGATACAAGGATTGGGAATTCAACTCCTCACTTTCGAAAACTTAGGACACGGATAGGGATACGGGTATCCCAATTTTTTCTCTCTAGATTGCTTTTGAATCAATGAAATTATCATTGTTTTCGTCCATTTCTAGCATTGTTTTTATGGTGAGAAGTAAAAATATTAAAAGAACTATATAAATAAAGGACTTTATAAGTAGGATATGTTAAACTTGTTCCCTACAAGTATCGGTGTAGTATCAGGTACCAATACAAGTGTCGTATCGGTCCGATACGGATACGTTGGGCTTGTACAAGTATCCAGCTATCATAAGCTCTTCCTAGACTGAAGACGGCACTGTTGGCCATCGTGATCCTTGATCTTGAAGGGTCTTGGTGTTCAATCATTTCACATTGAGAGATGACATTTTTTAGTCTTTTTTTTTTCAAGATACTGCTTAATAGTATTCTGTTTGCATTGTTTTTCTTTTAATGAAAATGCTTCTCAAATTTGCTTCTCATTTGTAATTGTATCTTTCATAGTGTTGCAAGTGTCATCATCATCATTGAAGTCTTATCCAATCTAACTGGGGTTGTCCTTTCGAGTTTCGACTCGTATGTTTTTTTGGTCTAAGTTCTTTTCTGACTACTTCAGTCCAATTCTTCAGTGGTCTCTCTTTCTCTTATTGTCATGGGCTGTTCAGGAAATATCTAGTGCACTTCTGACCAAAAACAAAAAAACTAAATGGATGCTCTTTTTTTTTTCCTTAATGTTTTGAATCGTACATGGATCATTTTTACTCCCTTGAATTTGGAGAAATGTAATTAGCTTAAGCTTTTCTTGGCGGTACTTTACCTATTGCATTCCATTAGAGCCAACTAGACGTTTAGGTGTCTATTTGTACCATGCACAGAACTTTTACAAGCTTCCAGGGTTTTAAAGTTTTAATCCTGGCTCCTGCTTGTAGCTTGTGCCTGGGCATGTAATTTTTATCATAGTCATTTTTTGGGGCATTAGTTTCTCACCAAATTCCATGAACATTTCTATTAGTTGAACTATATGAAAATGATTAGGGCTCCTATTATCTTCACTATATGCATTTTACTTTCAGCACACTCTGGTGCAATAATGTATCAAAGCAAATATTGTTCAAGTATAAAATCCAAGTACTCATCAAGTATAAACCCAAATTAATTTAAAGACCTTCCAAAGCAAATCAGGATAATTATCTAAATGATTTCTTATCTTATCTATAGTATCGCAAAAGGCCTATTTCTGAAGGGAGCAACTCTATTGTAGCTATCAACGTCTTTGCCGAAATAAAGTTATATTGAATTCTCTGAACTCACAGATGTTAATTATCTATATTTTTATCAGCATTCTATAATGACACTTTTTTTTGTCAATATCTGATATTTTGAGCTTTGAGACTATGGTACTTAAAATTTTGAAATCACGAGTCTAATTTTATTCTTATTCTCATCAGCCGGTTCGGAAGGGTACAAATGGTGGAGTGACTACAACAGGACTCGTAGCAGCTGCAGCTGCAGGTGGTGTCATTGGACTGACATTTGTTGTTGTAGGATTCTTCACAGCAAAATGCACTTCTGATGTAGCCTTGAAGCAATTATTGGTAATTCCACTTTCTACAATCGCAGGATTGTGTGGAAGCCTTATTGACTCCGTATTGGGTGCAACAGTCCAATTCAGTGGATTCTGCACTGTCCGAAATAAGGTACGAAAATCTCATGCATGGGTTTTTGGTTTGATGGACATCCAATGAGTTCTTAAATGAGAATCCATGGACTAAGTTATGGCCTGATATCAATGCCCATCTGCAGTTCTTGGCTTGTTTTGTAAGCCCATAAAAAGACGTGGCTCAACCAAAGGCTTTAAAGAAAGGACCTGTGGAACATTCATGTCATACCTCTGTTGCTAGAAATATTTTAATTTGTATTTAACACACTACTTTTGACACCTAATTTCAAGGAGACCTGTAAAGACTTGTAATCAAGCAGTCAAAAGTGATAAGTTGGATTGCAGAGTGACAGAACATAGTTCTAAATCAGGAATACGAGTGGAAAAGTAGGACTCACAAAGCTGACCCAATATAGATGGGATAAATCTTTGATGATGAGGGGGAGAATGAATATTGCATTGTAATTGCCTTCACATGCTATATCTTCATTTGCATTATCTGTATTTTCTTTTAAAGTGATAATATTGTTCAATCCATCTTGATTAAAGGCAAAACAAGTTAGATTAAGGATCGAATTCAAAACAAGTGTAAGTTTATTATGTCATAATTAGGTATGTATATGGGAACGCAAATGCTTAATTGATAAAATTTTCATGGTTCTGACAGACTAGGCTGATAGTTGATTATTTGGTCCCATGTGGTTCTTGTAGAGTTGAAGAAAGAAGCTGTTCTGATCATGCATCCTCCACCTTTCTTCAAGGGGCCATCTTAAATAAATTATTGTTTTTGGTGTTATCATTTAGGAACCAGCCGGATTAAATCTAAAAAATAAAAATTCCAAACTGAGACTGGACATTCTCCTTTGTTTTCTGGGTGGTTCAGTTGAATTGGCAGGTCAATCCAGGTTGACCTATCAACGGTGCCTTCATTCTAGCATCTATAAATATGTTCCTGATGTCTTTTATGCCAAAAGTAGGCTGTATGGCTTCTGGCTAGATAAATTTCTCTGTTTCATTGGAGAGAGTTCAAGTCCTCAAAGCAGCATCTTTTACCAGAAATGTAGAAGGGCTGGTTAAGCAAGTGACACCAGGCCGGTTGACCAGCAAGTTCCAGTCCAAACCAGTCAGATCAACCAGCCTGGTCCAGGTTTCAGAACTTCATGGCTATTCTGTTTGGCCTGCATCCAGTATGCAGAGGTCCATCATTCTGTGATTTAGGCCATTTATTTGGTGGAACCTGTTTCATGATTCAAATATATTCCCCTTTGGAATCTCGCAGGATTTGAGGATTTTTGTTGGTGAATGTCGATTTGTGGCCAGGACCAAATCAGACAGCTAGGTATCTTTTGTAAAGACTATTCTCTTAAGAGGCATGGGATGTTAGTAAGGGGATCCAGAAGAGTACTGTGTGGATAACTCAAAAGTGGATCCACCTGGACACATATTTGGGTGTTTATGCAAGCATTGAATCTACAAAAGTTCTAGATTGCAATACTAAGACGAGCGTTGTCATGTCTACTAGTCACAGGCTCGAAGTCCGACCTAATCCCATCCAATAAGTGCTTTTGGCAAGTTTTATTGGTGTTCTTTCATATGAATTACTTTTCTTGATTGCTTTATTATATTAAGTTAATTATGCTCTGTTATTGAAGCCTTTTTTAAACCTTAATTATGTTCTGTTTGTGTCAGGTGGTGGGAAAACCAGGGCCAACGGTCAGGCGGATATCGGGTATGAGCATCCTAGACAATAATGGTGTGAATCTTGTATCCGTGTGCTTGACAACTCTTCTCACTGCCATTGCATGCTTGTACCTCTTCTAAAGAAGGATCCCCACTCCTCACTGCCATTGCATGCTTGTACCTCTTCTAAAGAAGGATCCCCATTTTTCTCTTGTAAGAAATTATTACAAGGAATTCTGATTTCACATGGCAATCATCTACTGTGACCAGAACCAACAATCTAGTGAGCCCCAATATTGGCTTATCATCATAATTGCATCCTCTCTACCCATTTTTTTGGGACTATGAAATCATGCTCAATCAGGTGATGTTATGTGTTTGAAATTTTTTGCAACTCATGAGTCCCAATGACCTTTGCATTCATGAGCTGCCCTGAGACAACTTTTTCTTGTTTTATGGGAGAGCCTTCCTAGATCATGATATATGATCATCTGCTAGCAGTAGAAAGGGAAGAGATCTGAATTTGTGGGGTGAAGAAGCTATGTTTTTTTTGCATTCATGACCCGTGAATAGATAGGTTGTTGGATAGTCTGATCTGGAATACTTTGCTTGTTCCCCATCCATGGTTATATGAATTTCGGTTGGAAAAATCGGGTTGAAGGGGGGCTAATATGTCGAAACCCTTTGTTTCTAATATTGTGGTTGTCGGGATAAGATTAGTGGGTGATAATATCAGGATATTTTCATATTTGCGGTGTGCACACAGAAGGTATGGACTGTGGCCCAAAGTAAATTAAAAAAAAAAAAAAAAAAACAGAAAAAAGAAACACACATGATTGAGTGTGTTTTTTTTTTACCCTAACCTATAGGACTGAGAGTCTGGGACCCAAGCTGCCACACAAGTGGGAGGAAGAAGCCCACATTGTGGGAAGGCGAGACCATATAAGTTGGAAAAAAGAAGCCCACTAAGTGGGAGGAATAATCTACACGTGGGGGATGGCATATCCAAGGATCAATTCTTGGTAGTCAAGGGTGGACTCAGGTACAAACGCGTGCGTGCGGTCGCATCCATTAACTGTGGTATGTTTTAAAAAATTCAATAAAATTGTGGGCCCACTCTCAAGATCCACGTGAGAATCTTTCGTTTGCTCCCGAAAACTGAACCACCTATTAAGGCCCGCACTCCTCAAAGGAAAATCCTGCGTCTGCCTTTGCTGGTAGTCAGTAACAGGTGGGGTTGTCTGCCAACTGAGTACCCTTATTTTCCATGATTAAGTGGTGGTGTTGGCAAGTGTTAAAAGTAACACTCCTAATCCGTAGGCCAATCTAATAGCAAAATAATAAATAAACAACATCAATGAAACAAAAAAATATTTGCAACCCCTCACGGCCCAATCAAATGTATATTGTGACAGCTGCAACTGTCCATAAACAGTCTATAAAGTGATTGAAAACAACCTTTTACCAACAGAAAAAGAAAAAGAAAAAAAGTGGTTGAAAACCAGGCTACCTAGTACCTAGTGCAATTTTCTTGTACTATATAACCCCAAAATAAGAGATGATCAGGACCGATGTTATATCTTCCCAATGCTCAGAAAAGAAAATTGAGTAGTCCCTTTAGCTACAATCATTTGATGTAATGGGTCTCACCTATGCTTGAGTTATGGATGTGTGTCTTGCACATCCTAATCCCCCTACGGACCCAAAGTGAGAAAATTTCATATAAGTTTTACCCATAAATCTATACCACCCCAGAGGTCACTAGAGATCACTTCTTATGGGTCACAGGATCGAGCAATCTACAAGATTTTGGTTCAGGATTCAATTCACTGCCGGGTTAGAATCTTTGTACATTTTGGACTGTGACTCACAAATGATGATCAGTAGAAGATCCCATCTTATCAATGTTTAAAATCTTAGATGCAAATACTCCCCAGATCACTGCCATGAGGCAAACCTCTCGACTCACAAACCGTCCACTGTGAATTGTGAACCACTTATTTATGTAACCCGATTCAAATGAAAGTCAAATCAGGGCGAATGTCAATTTTTTAAGTGTAGTGAGTGTGATGGGGTAGGATTAATTATGAAGGGTCATGTGAGGTCCACGAGTCATATTAAAATATCTGTAATTAGGACTTCAAATTATTTGAGTATCCTGAGTCTCCGGTGTAAAATAAAGTGCTTATAAAACCTATTTTTGTATTCAAAGAGTAATTTAGATCCAAATCTAGAGCCATGCATATAGGAATTAGGAACCAAAATATCCATATTCAAAATCAGATCATTGCATGTTCCGATCCATGGTTCCAGAAAGAGGATGACTATATTGACATATTGAAAGTATATAGGTTTTCAAGTTCTAAATAGCTTGAGTTATCTGCATATTTGATAGTTTATTTCACTTTAATCATCCTACTTGTATATATTTTTTAAATAACCTCTTTTATCCAATTATACAAATGCACTCTTACATTTTATTTTGGATCCAAATCCAGAATGGGTCCCTTTCAAAAAAAAAAAAAAAAACTTAGGCCAACGCGTGAACCCCAATAGCAAGAACTAGATTGCCAAAAGAAAAATTACCAAATACTTCAACTTTCTTCATTTCTTGTAACATTTGTCTTCTAAATATCAAATACAAAACTCAATGCCATGTCCATATCTTCAAATGTAAAACCTTGCTATATTGATGAAACTCAAATAATTCCATATAAGCTTACGCATGTGGTTTTACGATTCTATCAAATTCCTTAAAAAAAAAAAAGAAAGAAAGAGAAAAAAGGAGAAAGAACTGGTAAAAATGCTGGCAATTTCCATGGAATTGCTATGCTTCAAGATCGACTTCTGTTGAATGAGAGCTTTTCATTATCCTAAGCCTTCTGCACGACTCGGTAAACATCCTGCAATCACATTCATCAATGAGAGAATTAAAATCTAGACAATGGATGGTGAGGATCATTAATTGCTACCAGATCATGATTAAAAGAAAAAAAAAAGGGTTGGGTCCACAAAGAAGGCCCAAATCAAAGGCAATTAAAGGTGGCCCATCAATGTGAAAACAATGGAGAATGATAAATATTTATTGAATACTTACTCCCAAGGTACATCTCCTACCAACATCCAATCTCCATCTTTGTCTTCATAGATTGGCTTATATTCTGAAAAATCCGAGTCTTTCTCAGAAATATCTCCTGAAAAAATAAAATAGAATCTCATTTTCAAAACTAAGAGCATGAAAAAGATAAAATAATTTGAGCCAGTGATGTATCCAAACTCAGATCCAATTACATTTAATGAATAATTTGAGCCAGTGATGTATCCAAACTCAGATCCAATTACATTTAATGTACCCACCCAGACTGGAAGATTTCATTGGCATTTAGGGCTCTACCAGAAAAATCAAATCCCATCACATCATCCTAAACCAAGTGTTTAATGGCTTTATATTAAAGGCGTCCATACTTTGATATTAAGATTAGTTTCAAATCAAGGGAGGTTGTTGAGTATGTACCATGAGTAGGGTTATAAATGGGCATCCAATTATCAGAGAATATAAAAATAAAGTGGGTTCCATTTTGTTCGATCAGGAGATATTCAGATCCAGATTTGGATCCAAGCAGTGAGTCCACAGCATTCGAATCTGGAATCAAATCGTTGTATATTTCAACACGAGTATCTAGTTCCAAGGGGATAACATGTGAGCATAACCTGTCAAAATATCTAGTGAGGCCCACCTGGTGATCCATTTGAGTAGGTGATAAAATAAAGACCCCTAAATAGTAATTGATCCCCGGATTTGACACTCATTCAAATGGTCTAAACCGTTGGATTGTATACTCGATTTTGACAATGGAAACTTGTTAGCCATTGATCAAGTGCATAATTCGAGCATCCGTCACCAAACACAATTGAGAGTGGGGAAGGGGAATCCCGAATGACCCCCACGAAAAACAGTGCCTACCTTATCATAAGCATCGAGGGAGCCTATTAAGAAACAAGAAGTAAAGATAAATTTCTCACCAATCCGCAACGATCCGAAAAGCTTCCGATACGCAAGCGAAAGATCCGAATAGCCGCGATACATGTTCAAGTCAATCTTCCGCAGAAACGGTGCGCCATCCATGCTAACCTTCACGTAACGTACCCCGACCCCTCCCCCGTTACGACAACTGCTCTTAGTCTTCTGCCGATACGAGCATATTGGAGGCCAGCCCACAACCCTGTCTTCAACCGGACCCATCTCATCATCATCATCATCTTCTCCATCTTTTCTATCTTTATGATCTTCACAAAACGCCCTCTTCTTCCCCTTCTTCTCTTCCAAAACACACTCTCTCTCTCCTGGAAGACCCAATCTCAGCTCTGTGATTTCAAGAATCCCTGCAGGCACTTCCTTTTCCATTGGAATTTTGTGGGGTTGTTTGGTTTTTGAAGTTTGAGGGTCAAAACTGTTTGATTTTAATTTATATATGTATGTATGGTGAGACTGAGGGGGAGAGGGGGGACCGAGGGTGAACATGGACAGGTCACATGAAGGTTCTGGGTCGGCCATATGAGAGGCAAAGGTGGTGTAATTAAGAGGTTTAAAGGGGTCGTCGGCATGTTAAGTTGGACTATGGCAAAATGATCGACGGTTGGTGGGCATGGATGAGCTGCTGGGTGTGAATGTGGGTCTGTGGATGGGCCGGCCAGGGAACACTCATGTGTGCTCATGTCGGGTCAAAAGGGTCCTTTGCCTCCAAGCTGTTTTATTCGTTTTAGGTAACTGTTTCTTTTTTCTAATGAGTATTATAATTACTTGTGTGGACCAAGGGTAGTAAACTTGGAGCATAAAGAAAAAAGAAAAAGGGAGTACATTATTTCATACAGTTCTTTTAGTTGGATGTGCATGTGTTTAGTTTCTTTTCTTTTCTTTTTTTTTTTATCTTTTCAACATAAGAAATATACAAAAGAAATGTGAGCAAATGATAATTTCATTGACTTATAACTGTTTTAAAGCAGATATATATTATGATAGTTGTATTCATATCCTATGCCTTGAATTTTAAAGGCCAAGGGGTAGCTTAATTAGTTTAGGACCACGGTTTGCATTTGGAGTTGAGATTTCGACCCTACAATACCACACTTGGTCATAGTGGATTTACCCGGCTCCCCCTGGACCCGTAATGGCTGGACACGCAGTATCCTCAATTCTCATGTCCATTATGCATGTCAAGTCACAATGACGGGGGGGGGGGGGGGGGGGGGGGGGGGGTGGGGGGGGGGCGCTATTGTTGTTCCTCAATTTTTCTTTCTTTCCTTGATCATAGGGGAGAAATTTAAAGAATAAATATAGGCATTTTGATTTATGCTCCTCAAAACTCATTGCTCTTTATAAAGAAGAGTAAGTTTGAGAAAGTAACAGGTGCATTCTTATCTTTTGCTTTGAGCAGTTTTATCTTTTTGCTTTCTTTTAAAAGATGAGAGAAGGAAAAAGCTTTTCATATATACACATATACCTATCTCCTTCCCTTCGGCAGAAAGTTTCGCTCTTTATTCTCCTTCATGCATCGGCAGAAGTAGGCATCCAATTGCTCAATTCTAGCTAACAACTCTTTCAAATGGATTTTTGTTTGTAAGCATTTCAAGTGGAATTTAGTGAGGCTCTTAAGTGGGGCCTACTTAAGAAAAATAAAATAAACCCAAAATACGGATCCTCTAGGTCCGATCTCCTGAGTGGGGCCCATTAGAAATTATCTATATCTTACAAAAAAAATTCATATGATTTTAATGAGAAATTCAACTCAATATGATCTGGCCCGACGTTAATTCGGTTTAAATTAAATCTTTTTAAAAAGTTATAATGTTTTGTTTGAATATTCTAAAAGTTATCAACGTGAAGGTAGGTCATCAGAGTGAAATTTGATAAGGACTATGCACTGTGTAGATAACACTGGGGACCTTAAAATCATTAGTTGGCCCAAAAAAAAAAGAGTGCTCCCTTTTCTATGAGAAATTCCACTCAAATATAATGAAGGCCTCCTATCAGAACGAGCACTGAAAAATATTTATATGTTGATAATACTTATTTAAGTATTATAAAATTTACTTTGAAACATTTAAGAGTTATCTTATGAAGACTATAAGGGAATGGTTTAATTTTTTTAGATTTCTTAAAAGTACTCCACTAACATTATTGGCCAATCATCCTTTTCCCCTGCAAGAAATTCCTGGTTGCACTATTGTCTATGCATCTTAGTTTCCATCATAGGATCAGGGCATGTATTCATGTGGGTTACTTAAAATTCATAAACTATTTCTTATAGAATAATTTGGAATAAGAAATAATGATATTCCTTGACTTCTCTTTATTTTGTTCCATAGCCTTGCACTTTAATCATAGATACCTTTGCTGTAGATGGGTTTTTTGTTCTTTTGTGAAAAATCAATTCTAAGAATTCTAAGAAATGTGCTCCTAAAAGTTGTTAAAGTCGAAGAAACAAATGTGAAAATTCATAAATGGGATCACATATTCTCCTCTTTGATTGAAGATGAATTAAGAGATGGAAAATGAAAACTCATTCACCCATTCCCCCTAGTAAATTATATTACATAAAATTCTTCTTATATCATTAATCACTTTAATAATCTTTTATTGAAACCCATTCTTTCATAAAATTCATAAGCATTCGATTCTGGGTGTTAACGTTTACACCCACCCTATATGGCTATGCCTATGTAATTAATTTAGTCATACAAATGCAATGAACTCATGTGTTGTCTTATCATGTCTTATCTTATTTTGTCTAAAGCAACTATAATGTCATGACGTGATGTGACTGAAAACGTAGAAAAGGAAGATGGGACCTTTTTCTCCCCCTTTAAATCCTCCTCCCAAGGATTGAAGCTTTCAAGTTTCAAGTATAAAAAAAGCATGAGATATAAACAATTTTCAACGCGAGGACTTTGGCGTCTTACCTAACTTAAAATACATACAAAGCATCCAACTCTGCAATTATTTGGACAACACTTATCTAACCGCTACTTTGTCTTGCATGCATGTGGCCATTGATGATCGACTACCCCATGAGTAGATGATCAAATTAATGGTGATGTCAGCATGAGAGTTTCATGACAACAACAACTTACATTAAGGGGAGGGTCATCCTTGAACCAAACCATTTATTTATCATATGACTATGAATGGTGAGTTATCCAAATTTCAGTACAGTTGAATTGATACTGGCCATTGCATTCATAAATATATAAGAGGATAAGATTTTGATTTTTTACTCATAAAAAAGAGGCAACTCATCAAATCACCAATATGGTATGCGTTGCGTGATTCTTCTCCTTCTATTCTTTCTTTTTCTTGCACATTATTGAGCTTCGAGTCCTAATCCTCTCGAAGTTTAAAATTTATAATCACCACAGCTTGTTTAATTTATTTTTAATACTAATTACATGTCAAATATTTTTTCAAATGTTAGTGGTTTTATTAAAGTTTTAGAAAGGATTTGGGCTCTAAACAATGGGATAAAGATCAACCATTTTATTAGCGTCAACCCAATATTATGATCTTAAAAATTATTTAATTTAGTTTTTAATTAAAATTATGTGATCATGAGTAAAAATGCTAAAATATGCAATTCACAATTCTTCTCTAGTCTTTCATACCCATTTATATCATTATGAGGATTTTACCGAAAAAAATATTTAATCCGGACGTGTTACTTAATCAAACACTTTAGCAAGTGGGACACCAATTAGAGCAATTGGGCCTAATTTTTATTTTATTTTTTTACCAAAAGAGCACATCGTCAGCGCCGACCTTATTTACACTTGAATAAGGTCGGCGCCGACCTTATTTATTCTGAATAAGGTCGGTGATGACCCTGTCCGCGACTCATATTAGAGCTCATATCCTTGTTTTTGCTCATTCTTCTCTTCTTTGGCCCCTAATATGAATTGAAGCTGAAGCGTGGAACACTAGGGGAGATGTGGCAAAATACTTGGTCGTGCTTCGGTTTTCTTATAGTTCCTTTGGGAAGAAACCAACTGTGTGGTTTAGTGAAAATTTCATCTAACTGGATAAATAATAGTCACACACGTGCCCCATCAATGGAATAAAATGGCAAATAGTAGTTTAGATTTCGTTAAGAAACTGCCAGTAAAAAGTACGAGTTCTCCATCTTTTTTAAATGGGTAACTTGTATTATAGTCTGATCATGGCAGATAGCTCTGGATCAAAGAATGAGTTGGATAGGCCACTATCACTTGCTCTTGTCCTGATGGTAAATTGTTGCCGACACCTTTTGTGTTTCCATCTAGCCAAATTTCATCTCCAAGCAAACTGAGGTGGAATCTCACTGTTCTGATCTTTACTAACCGATAAGCACCCGACGTCATTGGGTAGAGTAATAGTCTAAAGATGAAATCAACACATTTCAAGCATATTAAGCTATAGAATAATTAGCATGACCTTAGAGCACAAAATTATATCAAATGCAACAAGTAATCTAATCAGTTATCTTTCATGGTTTGGATTTATATAAGTGAGCCCTTGCACTCAACATAAACCACACCTCCTCCCCTAGAGAGAGAGAGAGAGGCCTATTTCAGAACCACATGTATATTTTTAGTATGACCCACTGAAATAAATGAAATTATGGTGCCCACCTACCCCTCCCTCCCCACTATAATGATGTAAATAAGATGGCCACCCATATGGTCCAAATATGGTGGGGCCTCTCAAATGGTTAAAAATTCCCCAAACTCTGAGGACCTGCCAACATTACCATCCATCTTTGTCATATTAGTACAAAGCCATGTTAGGAGATATCAACGAATTTGATGAGTTTTGGTTGGTTCTCCTTATGCTTTGTCTTTTACTTGGCTATTTGATGACCCCCACAGCAAGATGTGTTGAGAAAAAGAAAATAAAACCTAAAATTTGGTTCAAACGAAAAACAATGATAAGGTATTTTCACCTGGAGTATGTTGAAAACATGAAACTGTTTTCCTTGAAGCCAAAAAGATGTGTCAGTGTGGCAAAAATTCATCCAGAACTAAAGGTTGTGTTTAGTAGGGGATATTTTCATATGTTGACAGAGACGATATATTTTCATAACCAGAAATGGAGGTAAATGTGACAGAGACAATATAACATGCACCAAACTTTTCATTAAAAAAAGGTGAAAATGCATCAATCCAAGTGATGACTCCGATGGCTAACCACATCCTAATTCGTCACCACCCTACGATGGCTCTGTGCCAAAAACCGCATCGAAAAGTTACAACTTTTGTTAAAAATAAAAGGAAGCATGCATAGGTGGTGACCTTATTTTACAAAGTTAAGGTCATCACCGACGCTGTATTAGCATTTTAGCCAAAATCCGCTCGGAAAAGTTACAACTTTTGTTAAAAAAAAAACATGCATCGGTGGTGACCGTATTTTACAAAGCTAAGGTCATCACCGACCCTTTAATGAGCTATTGAATTCTGATCATTCTAGCTATTTCCAGTAATGAAGCCCTGGTTCTTCATTTTCATATGCCCTTGCCTTTGTCTAGGCCTAGTTCCAGCAAAGAAGCTATGGCTCCTCTTCTTCATTTCCTTCTCCATTTCTTTAGCTGTAACAATCAAGCTACTCCTAGACTCACCCAATAAAAATAAAAAGATAAATCTTCCACCTAGTCCCCCAACTATACCCTTCTTGGGCAACCTGCAATTTGTAAAGAAATCCATTCTAGACATTGAGTCCGTCCTTCGCCAGCTCCATGTTAAGTATGGCCCATCATCACTCTCAGAGTTGGGCTCTATAACATGATCTTTATTAACGATCATTGCTCGCTCATAAGGCGCTAGTCCAGAAGGGGTCCATCTTCTCAAACTGAACACCTGCTCAAGGGATGAGCCGAATCACTACCAGCAATCAACACACCATCAGCTCGGCCGGGTACGGCTCATCCTGGCGCAACCTGCGCTGGAACCTTTTGTCTGGAGTATTCCACCTTTCCTGCTTCAGGTCCTACTCTCAAGGACGGGAATGGGTTCTCAAGAAGCTGGTTGGAGAGCTCACACAATATGCTGACTCTGGCGAGCCTGTGGTCGTCTTTGAGAAAGTTTGATATGCTATGTTTAACTTGCTCTTGCAAACGTGCTTTCGACAAAAACTTGACTAAAGTACCGCAAAGAAGATTGAGGACATTCAACGCAGAATGATCACTGGCTTCGACATCTCCACTCTCTTTCCTTGGATTGGAAAGATACTGCTCCACAAGAAGTGAAACGAGCTTTTACAGATTCGACAAGAAAAACCAGGGATATGAGCCATAATATAGTCGCGGACAGGCCATCGCCGACCTTATTCATGTGTAAATAAGGTCAGCGCCGACGATGTGCTCTTTTGGGAAAAAAAAATGAAAATCGGGCTCAATTGCTCTAATTGGTGCCTCACTTGCTAAAGTGTTTGATTGCGTAACATGTCCGGATTAAGTGTTTTTTCTGGTAAAATCCTCTATCATTATTGGATATAAAGACCAATTTAAATTCATTTTTTTAAAATATTTCTGGAGTATAATTCATAACCTGTAACTTTCTATGCCCATTATAAAGTAATAACAGTTTTGAGGTGGCCTTAAAAGAGAAACTTTTGCCTCTACCCCCTAATAGAAAACCATGGCTTTATAGGGTGCATCACTGTCGTCAACTGGGTTAATTTTGTAAAATAAATATACGAACAACTTTTTCATCATTTTATAATCCTTCTTCGTAAAATCTTTTGATTAAAATTTTAGCTAAGTTTTCTCGTAAAAATCCCTTTATTTTGTAGCTTGAGATCAGATGGTGATAATATTTAAATTTGTGTGCATGGGTTATTTAACATGTGGGAC
Organism: Litsea cubeba; assembly: GCA_012931725.1. Classification (NCBI taxonomy): domain Eukaryota; kingdom Viridiplantae; phylum Streptophyta; class Magnoliopsida; order Laurales; family Lauraceae; genus Litsea; species Litsea cubeba. The sequence continues at coordinate 76,693,623 of CM022948.1, forward strand.
CCACATGGTCCACATCTCATCGCGTATATTCTTAGGCCGATTGGGGGTACCGACAGACCGACAGTAACATGCAGTTTTTTTTAAAAAAATAAAATAAAATAAAAAAACAAAAAAATCGGTTCGGTTTGAGCACCTGGGCGGTTCAGTTCGGTTTGGGAAAATAGTAAAACCAATGAGTTTGGTTTGATTGATGGTTTTCCCTCTAAACCGATTCGAACCGCCCATGTACACGCCTTTATTGTTTTTCTTTCTTATTACTCCAAGCATTGAACGCAAGCATCAATGCTTTATTTACTCATACGAAATGGTGGGGTATGTCAGGATATTCATGTAATGTGGGATCCACAGTGAGAAAAACTCAAAAAATAATAATAATTATAATTGATGGTGTATCCAGATATGTTGGACCATTTCTTATTAAACAAATGTGTATATATATGTATTTTATATATATATATATATAATGCAGGGTGTCCCAGCCCTTTGTGCCAGAATAATTTCTATGGGCCCAGGAGAGAAAATGGGGTAAAATTCTCATGTTGCCTCAGTGTGGTAGTGCAGTTTTAAACTCACAGCCTCCGAGTGCAAACCGTAGTACTAGGCCAACTGAGCTACCCCTTAAAATTATAAATATATATACATATATTCTTTATAATGTCATGTCGTTAATAACGTGAATGTGAAAGTTTCATGTGATAATATCTTCAATGTTGGAGGAGATTTCAACATTAAAATGATTCTTGCAAAAGATTCTGGTATCCAAAGTTTCTAAAAGTGTTGAGTCATTAATGATGATGATGCCCAACATTTACCCTGCAATATTTCAATATCTCGATCCTCGACATCTTAATCAGTTCCTTTTGTTCAAAATAAGACACCATTTGCCACTGTCCTACGAGGAACATGAGCTTCTGGAGATCTTGGAAAAGTAAAGATAAAAATAAAAATCTATAAACAGGGGCTGACCAAGAATTCTTTATTGGAGGGGCCACTGTGTTGAAAATAGATTCTCGGGAGGGTCGCAAAGAAAAATTGCATATATTTCTCAAAATATATAGGGGCTTTTCTGAAATTATATGGGGAGGGGGGGTGGTTTTGGAGGCCATATGTAAAAAGCTATAAAAAGAAATTAAAACTGAAAAGGTTTCTTTTTTTTTTTTTTTTGGAATTTTGGGAGGGCCATGCCCCTGCCAGCCCCCTTATTCCCCCAGTGTCCATAAAAATTACAATCATGTGTAAATGTGATTCAAGTCTATAAATGTTACAATAATGTGTAATGAACGTTTGAAGTAGAAACTGACCAAGTGTACCTCTAATTTTAAAGGCAGCAATGTTCTCCTAAGATTGCATATTGGATATATTCAGTTTAGCTCATGAGGTCCACTTAAACGTCTATCAATGGGAGGAGAGTAGATGGAAAGGTCTCCTTATGGATAGGTGGAGCCAAGAAAATTAGGCCCCACTAAATTATCCTAACCCTTGATTTAAAAGTTAAGGCCCCTAAGTTTAATGACTTCTTTTTTTTTTATGAGATTTAATCCAATGATGAGCGAAGGTTCAACGTGTGCAAGATTAGGCTTGATGTGTGATGATAAGATTATCAAAGGGGTAGCAGTGATCAAATGTAGCCCCAAGTGGGCTTTGTCAAGCTGGACTGCACAAGGGTTTGCTTCCCATGTCTTGTGTTCGAAACTCACACTAAATTTACCTGGTGTGTGTTATGTGGGTTTTAGGAGCGCCATTTGAGGGATTAGTCCGATTGAATCAAAGTCCTTGAAAATACCCACATCATAAGTAAATAAAAAAGACCTCAACTGCACATTGAGTTGCTATTAGGAGAACATTTTCAATGTAAAGGCTACATGCATATCTGACCAAGTGCACCACTAGTTCTGAAGTTACGGTTTGGGTTTCCAAGATAAAAAAACAAAAGGTAGAAACTACAAGACGAAAAGAAAAAAGAGATGCAATCATGTAATTTAAAGGTATGAAATGGATGGTCAAAGTAGAAACTTCATCTTTATTTGCCGACCATCCTTTTTTTTGTTTTTTGGCTGGGTCCCCTAGAGACTCGTACATATGAGGAGAAGAACCCAGGGTCGAATATTGGACATCCCAATGAGAACTGATGTGCTCGCTAATTACCATGGATTTGATCGCTTTAGAAAAGACAATTGCCAATGTTTCTCATATATAAGCATGAGTCTTAATCCAAGCATCCATGAATGGAGTGTAGCTCCATGATGGGGCCTACTTATTGAAAACATGAGCAACTCAAAGTGAACACCCTTTTCTTTATTGGGATCTCCCCAAATTTCTCCCATAAGAAATTGATCCCACCATAAGATTGAGCATATAGTTAAAAATGTAATTGATGAATGCTTTGATCATGTTGATAATCACAATACTTAATTTTATGGTGGGACCAACACTTATTGAAGAAAGTTTTGAAGAAGTTCTGCTGAAAGAAAGGAATTAGTTCATTTTAAGGGGTTTGGATTTTCAATACAAGACCCCATTATACAATTTCACTCCCTTAACTCACGGGAAGAGACGAAGAGTGAGTTTAAGTGTTAGGAAATTATGTGGCCCGACTGTCATGGGGCCCATGCAAGAGTGAACTTGGTCAGGAGATGTGAGATTCTAGGAGGGGTTCTGTCCATAGTAGTCGTGACTCCTCGAGATTACTCTATATAAGGGAGGTGGAAACCCTTGCTTGATCATCTAATAGATCTGAGAGCACTAGCATCGAGTTCGCAGGATCTATCTCACGCACCACATAGAATGGCCTATTAATGAAGCCCAATTGCAAGGACTTAACATCTTTCAAGAACTGGAAGCGCGTCTGGGAAGACATTGCACGTGCACCATACAAGTGAAGTGATGGGTTCTCTATTTGGCTGGATTGATGAGATATCAGACAGATTTCTGCTTGGGTATAAAGAAAAATGCACAATCGTGTTCATACTTAAGTTGGACAAGGCACATGCCCTTCCTGTGATTTCTAATGTCTTTATAGTCTCTCCTCTAATGTCTTTATAGTCTCTCCTCCCACCCACCCCGCCCGCCCGCCCGCCCGCCCGCGTCAACGGTTTGCCTTAACAAGTGCTAGCATCTAATCCGCATGTGCATTGTGTCTACATTATTGGAATTTAGGGCCAATAATCCGGCCCTTAGATGAGAGGGGCTGGCCCGGTCTGGCATGCAAAAGTGAGAGCTTTTTTCTTCGTGTCTTTAAAGCCTAAGGGTAGGATAGGGCCCAATTTTAAAAAGCCCGCAACCTTGATGGCCGAGCTAGGGCTTGACCCCCAACTCAGCTTGTTTCCATAAATATAGGGTAATTCTCCAAAACGCCTCACTTTTAAAAATGCCCTTTTTCGGCCCATCTTATTTGCACATAAGTAGGTCTCATATAGATCTTTCCATCCAATGGACTTCCATGAAGATCATGCATCCCGGTTGGTGGGCCCAACTAGGAGAGGCGTTTTTCTTATAAAAATGACCTGAGCGTTGTTTAGCGTTGCCCATGTATATACATTTACCAATGAATGGTGACATTGTGTTCTGCTCTATTCACAAATTCACACTTTTTTTTTGTACCCCCGCTAAGGAGGTTGGACCCAAGAAAGAACCCGCATACACACAGGAAAGCAGCCCGCTCAAGTAGAAAGAGCCCACACAACGGCACAAGCGAAAAGAGGTAGAGTACGTCATTTATAACTTAAGTGTCTCCATTTGTAACTTTCAGAGCAGGTTATGGAATGGTGAATGTATCTCTATTACAACTTTTTTTTCTTTGCTAAAATTGATCCTCCCTAGAGACGTCAAATGGGCCGTGCCGGCCGGCCCACCAGTCAACGGGCCGTGGCACGGCACGGCCCGTGACGCGGGCCGTGATGGGCCGAGCCTATGCTGGCCCGCTGACCCATTTGGCACGGCCCGCCAGACCTGTCTGGGAAATGGGCTGGCCCCTGCGGCCCACCTGGCCCGCCCAAAAATGATTATTTTTTAAAAAAATTATCCATTTACCCCCCCCCCCCCCTCCAACAGCATTAAATGATCATATAAGGGGTATTTTGTATGCTTTCAATTTTATAAAGTCTATAAATACTCTAACCCTCCCATTCTTCTCAGTTGAGTAGATCAAGTTTGACCGAACCACTTAAATGATACGACAAGACCATCAAATATAATTGGATTGAAAGTTTGAAGGGAACTTACCAATCCCACGCCCTAAGCACTTTGTTCATTTAATTTTGAACCGTTCTTGTGAATTTAAACAACTAGAGTCAAATATAAACTCCACCAAACTTAATACGAGAAAAACTAGACAACATCTGAAAATGAAATGGGTACATTAAATATTTTTTTAATGATTTAAAAACTTTAAAAATGAAATTTGAAATTAGACAACTTACCAGCCCGCCAGCCCATGGTCCCCACATCTATAAAATGAATATTGGACCAACAACCTATTATAATTCACATTAATCAATTGTCTTTTATCAATTATTTACTTAGGCAAATTCTTGGATGACATGCATGTTTTACCTTCCTTTTGGGTTTTCATATGAGAGAATTTTTTTACACACACACCTCCTTTGATTTGGCATTGATCATAATTACATATCTTCCATACATTATTCACCGCTTCATATTATTATACTAAGTTTGTACAATGCATAGCCATTAAACTTTGAGATCTAAAACTAAATGCCAGGATCATGATCGGATTGACAACGTGCATTCCCTAATCCACACAAAAACATTTTTATTCATGTGTCTCATTTATTTTCAGAATCCAGATGCCCCCCACAGTAGATGGAAATATTTTTTAAGGAAAAAACACCTGGCAGTATAGTGAGTTAAAGAATTTTTTTTTCCAGTCCACCAGCCTGTAGTTAGCTTAGATTAACTCAAGACAATTTGTGTGATATAGAAACGTATCAATTAGTTAGAGGTGAAAATCCAAGAACAAACTCCAGTTTTGATCAATTATTTTCAATTCAAATCTCATGCATACATTGCCCCATGAATTAGCTTGGATCCTTATTGGTCTTAATTTCACCAACCACTGTCCACAGCTGGATCGAATTAGGATGAGAATTTACTTATAAAAACAATTGACATTATGGTCTGAAGATCAAGGGAAATGATCATATGATTGCAGCTGATACTTGATTATAATCCCTTATCAGGGATAAGCTGGTTGATTAATAAAATTTTTCTCTGATTGAGGTTTTCTCTTTCAGCGGCTTGTCTTATGAGAGGATGGATTAGAGTTGATGGGTACTGATAGAAGAGAACAAAAAAAATTGACGCACGCCTGGCCCGAGGGCCCGACTCGGCACGGCCCGCTCCAGCCCGCCCCATTGCAGGCCGTGCACTGGGCCGTGCCGTGCCAGGGGTTTTCCCTGGCGGGCAGTGCCAGCCCGGCCCGTGGCTCGGGCGGGCCAAGATTGGAGCGGCGGCACGGCCCATTTGACATCTCTAATCCTCCCTTTCTATTAATAAAAAAAAATACATCCATTTTCTTATGCCTTGCATTCTCTTATAACACAAATTCTTCCATTTTATTATTAATATTATTAATTCATAAGACTTAAGAAGATATGACTCTTAAACAACGATTTGCACATGACTACATGAGCCTTTACAAAATCCATCACAATTCTCATAATTAGTCAAAGGGCAACCAGGATGGCAATGAGTGCGAGTATGCCATTCTCTTTAAACTTCTCCTCAGCCATGATAGTAAATGAAGATGAGATGAAAAGAATAAGAAAATATGCTATAACAGAAACTTTCTTTGCTCCCATTTTAGGATGGACTAGACACCTATAAAACCAACTTTACTCAATTACAATTTCAAGATCGGCTCCTTACCTCAGTGGTAAATAGTCCTAGTTCTCATTGGAGATCTTAAGCTCAAAACCTGTGAGTTTTTATTACCTCACATGTGTGAGTGCATGTCAATTGACGACATTGACCTAAAGAAACTAGATGTTATTCCTTTGGACAATATAATTTTACAAAATTGTATATCATTCTACGTGGTTAACCAAACATTTAAAAGACGGGTACAAATATTGACTGATGATTGTTGGCACTTAACGTTCCCCTTCCATTGCATCCCACTTTATAATCCCTTTTTTTTTTTCTCTCTCTTTTTGGGATGAGTTTCTTAATTAGTCATTTTAATATCAAAACAAGGATGCTTTTCGATTAACTCAAAGAAACTTCTTTTTTTTTTCCTTTTTTGCCTTGGCCCGGTGCTGGTCCAACCCTAGCCATCGAGAATAGGATAAGTGCCTAGGTATTCTACGCCTGCTTAGGATGTTGAGGGCTTTCACTCGACCTAGGCCCAGCCTCCATGTACAAGAGTAGGGTATTGGCTTACCCTAGCCTGGCCCTATGACATCCTTAGTTGGTATATATGTGCATTGCATGTCTCCAATAAAATTAATTGGCTTTGTGTGCATAGAACACAAAGAAATTCATGCCATTAGGTGGTTAAAAATGAAGGCAAAAAATAACTCACCTCTTTAATAATCATTCTTACCATGAATTCCTATTATTCAAATGCAAATAAACTGATGGAGAGAGTAACTAAGAATAATTTTATGCATGTCCTTGATTGATGGTTCTGTTTGGATTGTTTCTTCTCAATTCCTTTGATCATTAAGTTCACTAGAGCAAGGATAGTCTTCTTCAATGGTCCTTAAGTTGATGAATGATGGGCCTTCCTTAAGCAAATATTACATTGTCATTTTCATTGAGTAACAGTGTACATATCTCGCTTTTCTATTTTACTAATATGCTTCAGATAACTCTTCATATGAAACATCTGATTGTCTGCGGTCTGAACACGGGAAAAGGAGAAAGTATAAGCAATCTAGATAATCGAACATAATAATATGTTAAATTAAATTTTGAGTCTACTTCCAAAAAAAAAGTATTAAGACCAATCCCGAATTGGCGGAGCAACGTATTGGACAATGATGACTAAAGAGATCTAAAATTTGTGATGAAGAAACTATGGGCCTTTGTGTTTCTAGAATACAATTTTCGAATGACATTTCGCAATAAAATCTTATATCTTATGTGAGTTTCGTTGTAGCCCTTGGGGATTCTCAATGGGCAATTGGGCCACTTAGGAATCATGATTTTTTTTAGTTCCTGAGACTATAATTGCTTTTTTCATATGCAAGTCTTGCATATATATATATATATATATAAGGAGGCGCTCTTGTGAGAGACACTCTCACCTTATCATGAGAGATAAGGTGGGGGCCCTCACATCAATATCCAATGTCAACAATTTAAATGTGAGGGCCCCCACATTTATCTCTCATAGTAAGGTGAGAGTGCCTCTCACAAGAGCACCTCCCATATATATATATATATATATATAGAATTTACATATGTTGAACATATTACAACAATTGACTACAAATGTCATTTTCACATGTAATTCATTTTATCATGTCTGCTTCAACTAGATGTGAAAACATATACAAATTAAAAAATGAATGTCTTGGGTAAAATAAGAAAGAGAGAGAGAGGGCTTTTCTCAATTTCTCTATAATTTAGTGGACTCGAGGACCTTAGGACTTTTTAAGAATTGAAATAATGGGTCCCAACGGTTTGAATCATGATTTAGAGGCCCGTAAGATTGGACTAAGAATGGGATTAGGCAAATTTTTTTGTTTATAACATATATTTCTCAAAATCTAAAAGGATTTTAAGTTATGAAACTTCACTCACAACTTTGGTTTTCGGAGTTTATCAATACTATAAGAATGTTGAGTGAGCCCACAGTAGCACAAAAAATAAAAATATATAATTAGGCTTTTTTTTTTTGGATGTTTTCCACATATCTCTCCACACTCATAAGGATCTAAGATATGAGACTTCACATCTTTGGGTTTCTTAGTTCTATAAGAAGTCTGAATAGTTCAGATCGTCACTTGGGAGCCCACAATGGTTAAAATAATTAAGATACGGGGTTAAGTCGGCTTAAATCATTTACAATTTTTCAAAAAAAACTAAAAATAAGAAGGGATCATTGAAACTCAAACTCGCAAACAGTTCGGCAAAAATGCTTTAAAAAAAAAAGTCCAAACTTAATGCGTTCCTAGTCAGGAAATCGAAATATATATGACACTTACATATGTAAATTACTTTACTAGGGATGGAGGTTTGAAAACTCTTACACAAAAATGAACTCCTTTACACACCATTTTTCATACATAATCAACTTAACATATAAATCACGATAAACAATCGTGCATGTGTAATTTTGATCACATGTTTAACAATTGTACATGTAAATGGTTGCAGAAATGACCCCTTAAAGATCTCATTAAAACAGAGGCGCCAGAATTAGTAAAAATTTCTTGGCCGCTTAAAGATCCTACAGGCGACACAGGAGAGTGGTTTGGCTAGGGGAATTTGCCGATTGGGGACTAGTTAAGTTCATACCCAACCCTATTGATATATATCCTTCTACCTCTGAGAAATAGGTGGACTTGCTAATCTACCAAGTGTTCCTTATGAATTCTAACAATTATTCAAATAGAATGCAGGTGAAACTTCACCAACCAAAAGCCTCTCTCTATAGTTCGTTTAGTCAAAAGTAGGGGTGCACAAAAAATCCGTCGAGTCGTAAAACCGATCCGATCCAATCCACGGATTTTTAACTGATCCGAAGGAAAACGGATTGGTGATGGATTGAAAATCTTGTGAACCATTAGCAATGGATCGATGACGGATTTCACCCTCAATCTGCGGATTTAATCCGATTCGATCCGTTGACATTAAATATAAATAAAAAAGATTTAAGGTGTCTAAATATAAGTTAAGATGTCTAAATAAAAAATAAGAGAAAAAATTTAAGGGGTCAAATATATTTTTTTTTTTACATATTTGATATCTTTCTTTAAACATTAGATTAAACAGATTGAACGGATTAATCCGATCTGATCCGATCCGATCCGGTTCTACATGTTTGATATCTTTCTTTTAATATTAGATTGAACGGATTAATCCGATTCGGTCCTCCGCGGATCGATTTTTAATAGCCACGAATTGGTGATTGCATATAAGTTATATATAGTCTAGCTCGTGGATCTTACTTAGATGATCACGGATGCGAGAAGTGTAAATGATGTATCCATATCCAAGATCGGACACACTTTAAGTGTAAATGCGATATCCATTGTCCTTGAACTTTTTCTAATTTTTCTCAAATAGCTCTTTACTTTTAAAATATATTTCTTCATTTTTTGTTATTTGTTATATAATGTTGCGAGGGTCTATTGACAGCACTAGTTGCTAGTCATTTTCTAGGGGTATGAGTGGGCTCAATCCCACCCCATGGAGTCCACATATTCCCAAAATCCAAAAATGCTAAAGTCAAAATTATTCATTGGAATATACCAAGGTCAAGCAAAGGTTGAAAGCCTATATCAATACAAACTCAAAGCAAAGGATCCTTATCGAATCAGGGTTCCTATGTGCCCAAGAATCAATTAGGAAGGCACGAGCCTCCCACAAATGGGCAAGGTTAGATCCTGATAAATACGCGGTGAAAATGCTGCATTTGCTACTTTAGCAATGATAAATATGGTGAAGGCTCCACTTACAACTTTTCCTCTGTTAAGAGATGAGGGAAACCTACATTTGTTGCTTCACTACTAGTAAATACCCATTGTATGTAACCTGGAAAGCTACATTTGCAGCGTTTCCTCCGGTAAGAACCGAGGAAAACCTGCATTGGCTTCTTTACCGCTGATAGGTATGGCGGTAAAGCTGCATTGCCACTTTTCCTCCTCTCAGAGCGGAGAAAAACCTGCATTTGCTTCTTTACCGTTGAATGCGCTGATACTTACGGCGGTAAAGCTGCATTTGCAACTTTTCCTCCCCTAAGAGCGGAGGAAAACTCGAAGGTGAAACCCATTTTTCTTAATTCTTTGTGCTAGGCCTATTTTTTTGGCTGTCTTAGTCCGCGCCCCGTGTACAATGTGTTTACATGTCTATTAATAGAATATGACGCAGAAAGCTCTCACAATTTTATATGTGTAATTTTATAGTTTTATATGTTAAAAACATCAAATCCGCAATAAAAATCGACCCAAGAAAAGAAGGGTCGCGAATCCTCGGTTGCTCTCAATCCAACTTAGTTAGGCCCTTTTTAAATGTCCAGTTAGGCCCTTTTTAAATGTCCGGGACAATGTACATTTTACTCAGGTCTAGTGGGCTAGATTGGTTCATCCTGACCCGGCCGATTTTTTTGCGGGCAAGAAAATTTTGATCTGTAGCTAACCCATATTTTATACAGGTCACGTATGGTGGGTCAAATGTGGGTCGGGACAGTGTTCAAAGTCGATTCTGTTTATGCCACGTCTAAATTTTGAGTTAATAAGGTTGGTTAGCATTCTCCTATATTTATAAGAGCATTTTAGTAGTAAAACATCGCACTATGAATTATTTTCACATTTGTGCATTCTTTTATTTTAGAATTAATTAAGAGAGGCCCCTTACAAACTTTTCTCTTCAAAATAGAAGAAAGTCACTCTATTTTCCTAAGTAAGAAAAGGAAGAATCGAAAGACTGAAACTTTAAATCTGGAAAATAAATAAAAAATATATAGAATTACAAAGATGGTCCCATCTAGGGGTGCACAAAAATCCGTCGATCCGTAAAACCGATCCGATCCGCGTGTTTTTAACTGATCCGAAGGAAAACGGATTGAAAATCTTGTAATCCGTTAGCAACAGATCATTGATGGATTTTACCCTCAATCTGCGGGTTCAGACTGATCCGATCCATTGACATTAATATAAATAAAAATAAATTAAAGTGTCTAAATATAAGTTAAGATGTCTAAATAAAAAATAAGAAAAAAAATTAAGGGGTCACCTATGAAATTTTTTCATGTTTGATATCTTTCTTTTAACATTAGATTGAACAGATTAATCCGATTCGATCCGGTCCTCCACAGACCGAATCGGATCGATTTTTAATAGCCACGGATTGGTGACGGATTCCAAAATTCAAATCCATCAATCCGTAGGTAACGGATTGGTGACGGATTTAACCCAATCCACACCAATCCAATCCATGTACACCCCCTTATATAAATTCTAATAACAGGGAGGGAGCCCGAGCCCCACATGGCAAGGAAAGAGAATGTGATAAAAGCACGTATATTAGATATATGTTACTTTCGGACCGAGCAAGTGCTCCCTCTGCGACAGACAAAACTATCATTGCTAAACTAACGTGCTACTCTCCCTTTGAAAAAAAAAGGGCACTTTAAAAGTGAACATTGCACAATAAGAGGAAGGGGAAGCGGCTTTTCTTTTCTTCCTTGTTTTTCAAATCATAATCTGATTAGATTTTTAAAGGATGTTTGTTTGTATTAAAATACATGAGAATTTAATGAGGGAGTTGTGTCATGTGTGTTAGTTTTTATCATATGATAGGTATGCGACATTTATATATAGATGATAGATCCAAGAGAGATGGAGGGAGTGGGGGATAGAGTATTTAAAAGATAGGCTAGCTATGCACGATTTCATTATGATCTGAAGCGAAAATTATTAGATTCGCGATTTAAGAGCTGGCACGATCCCTCCCAATACATTCATGAAAGTAAGCAATTGTTTGGGGAATCCGGAGTTAGGCCCCACAATTATACAAGACCCCGTCATACCACACCTGTCACCTAGTACAGGATCTCCCTCTTCTAAACATCAGACTCAACTTATCATTGTTTTTTACTGATATTATACTAAACGAAGGCATTCACCCTTTAATCAAGGGTGTTAGAAATTATGAAAAAACTCTCAACAGCACATTTGAAAGCCTGTTTAGATGGCAGAAAATGGAGGTGGAGATAACTTGTCTATAGCTCAAATCTATGAAAATCTTTGCCCGCTTGTATAATTCCCCCAAATCCAAACGACCCACTAACATGCGAACAAACTTAAATCAGGTATGAATGAGGCCCAGTGGTTATATAAAATGGTTAATCTAATAGTTCTTTTTTATAGCTGTAGGGTGGGTGTGCCAGCCCTTTGGGTCAGAATAATTCCTACGGGCCCGGAGAGAAATTCGAATAAAATTCTCCTCTGGCCCAAGTATGGTAGTAAAGTTTCGAACCTACAACCTCCGGATGCGAACCGTGGTTCTAGGCCAATTGAGGTTAGCCTAATAGTTAGATTATCTGTATTACACAAGAAAACAGTTGTGGAGGCTCCGTGCCAAGGCTCATCCCATAACAGAAAATCACAGCCACTCAAATATAGGACGCAGTTCATCAAAATATCAAGACAGAGCAGGAACATTTGAGCAGACATTCGCAATAGCATGACGGAGAGAACCATGTGTGTCACATGAAGGAAGATATTTGACCATTCGACAATGAACCATCATCAAGAGTAACCTGAAAACTTTTGACTCTTTCAAACCACTATTTACATATGGCTCTTTCTGCCGAGCTTCCTTGCCATTAAAATTCCATGGTTATGAATGTCTTAATCAACATATATGGGTATGCATAAAACACTTTTGCTAGCAGCAGATAAGGGCATCAATGCGATACCCAATTGACACCTTTATCATTGAAAACGGCCCACAGGCATGTCTGATACAGCAGCCAATACGGAATGATAAAGAGTTCCCATACAGGCTGTTTATTTATTTGTTTATTCAAAACGCATACAGCCAATAGACAGATCTATATCACTAAAAGTCACTAAATGACTACATAAATTGGTTTCCAGCGCAGCAAATACAATCGATAGAATAATTGCAACCATGCTTGGAACAAGTGCTAGCCACTTGGTCAAACTGTAGGAAGAAGCTTAGAAAAGACAAGTTTAGTAGGGACCCAGTTTGGTGCCGCTCTTTAACTCTTATTCTTTTTCCTGCCACTCATACCATTTGAAAGTTCAGCATATGCTTCTGTAAGTTCATGGTTGCTATAGTGGTAATAGTTTTGAAGTCCAACTCTGCTACTGTAATCATCCCCTCAAAATTCTATAAAAGAAACCCTAAATTTTGAAATTTCTGGACAGGCAAGAAACTTTTCAAGGCCGGAATATATCAGCTTTTTTCATAGCATGAAAGAAAGTAGTCCCATCTGAAAAAGAATCAGCTATAGTTCAGACATTATATCACACTAATCCACAGAAGCAGTTCAGAGTCTGGAATTGAAAATTTTAATTTAGGTTCTACGACATTTGCCAACATATTGAGAGAAATGGTATGTAGTAGGCCAGTCATAGTAGAGTGACTCCCGTGTGAAATGTCATACAGGAAGGATATTTGAAGAAAATAAAAGGTACAGCAAAGCTAATTACACAAGCTTCCACGGTGACATGAAAAGCCAGAGAATGATAAAACCTTAAAATAAAAAAGGAAAGAAACAAATAAAATAAATATCAGACGGCAGCACAGAGCAGGATTCTTTCTACATCAAGCAATGCAAAATATGTAACTTACTCCGAACTCCGAACATAACATAGAAGACACTTGGAATGCTTCCTCCTCGCCTATGAGCTCTCGGCTGGCATCTCCAGGATGCTCCTCGAGTTCTTAGCACTCTTGGGCCTCCACTCGGTTCTTCCCCTCACAACTTCAGGCCCACTCTCTAGCTGGAGCAAGTGGTCACACTCAACGCTAGATTCTGGTGAGCCACCTGCTGCACTGCCTCCACCAGAGACAGCAGTCATTGACTGCAGCACACTGTCCTTCCCACACTCTCTCCTGTATTCAAGGGTCATGCAGGAAAGCTCATGACTCTCCAAGATGGATCCTGGTGCACTCTGCAAACTCAAAGCATCACACCTTAATGAGAAACAGCCAAAATAAAAGATAATATAGAAAACGTCAAATTAAAAAAAAAAAAAATCATCAATAATAATAGCAACAGATGATTGTTTGCATGATCTCCAATCAATGGTTGTGATGATCAAGTCAAACTATAATATTCCCTTGCTCTTCAGCAATTTTACGCAGAACATCCCCCCATAAATGAAAAATTAAAAAAAATTAAAAAAAAATAAAAGGATATAAGTGGCTGTCTGTGGGATCTTAGTTCATGGGTCTTAACTCTGTGAACAAGTCCACATGAACCACTAATCTAGTTGTCTAGCCTTGAGATTGTTGATAGCTCAAGGTGCAGCCTATTCATCTGCCTCAAGGACCAAATTAAACCTATTTTCTTAGCGTTGAGAATACCTATTTCATCATCCTTGACTAGTCGGAAATCATCTTCTGCCGAAAATTGATGAGTGAAAGGAAGAATAGGGGATCTAGAAAAGGTGTCTAGGTTTGCTTACTGCCGTGAGAGCGAGTGATGGGTTGGTTTGAATTTGGGTATTCAAGGTTTGAATTCGGATATTCAAAAGAGTGGGGTTGCTTCTGTCATTTATTAGGTTTTGGTTAGGTTCCACACAGCCATACAAGTATATAACGATGGTTACTGTAATTTTGACCAAAAGACTAATTTACAGAGAATTATAAAAGCTTGGTTACTCATGACACCCTAGAAACTCCTAGATAATTAGGCCAAAAAGGCAGGAACTACAGAATAGATTTCCCTATTACAATATCTAGACAACCCTACCCCCATCCATGATGGATTGTGTCAGATTCTTAAAAACAGCTAGATTCTACTACTAGTTAAAAGTTTAAAGTTTGATTCGTATCTGACAAAATATTGCGATGATACCAAACCAAACCAAACCAAACCAAGCCTTTTCCCACTAGGTGGGGTCGGCTATATGGATTTGACGACGCCAATCAAATCTGTTTAGGGCCATGTCCTCCGTTAGATCCATGTAGGCAAGATCATGTTTAATAGTTTCTTTCCAGCTTCTCTTGGGTCTCCCTCTCCCTCTCCTACTCTTGGCAAACTCCATGCTTTCACACCTTTTAACAGGTGCCTCTGTTGGACGCCTTCTAACAAAATATTGCGATGATCTCTTTTGAAATTCAAATCAATTCTTTTTAAGAGTATCTTCAAGTACTTTTTAGTTAACTTTTATTGTTAATATTATTTTACCTAAAGTAGACATTTATTTGAACTAATTATTTTGCCACAGATTCTAGATACTGTACCAGCTTTAGATTCTGACATACAAATCTGAACTCATGCAACAGACACAGATGGACTGCAGGAGTCATAGCAGAGGACCAACAAATCAGAAGCCATTGGCAGCAAAGTGATTAATCTCCAGAAAAAAATTGGCATGAACTGATGTTAAGACCCTTTTCTTTCACTAGATAATTGGCTACTCTAATCGAACCCCTTAGATTATTGGAGGACATGTAACGGGTTAGAAAGATCATGAAGCTGACAAAGCATGTTCGAAGACAACATGATGCTTTATACTCACCTTAAGCCCTAGAGAGTGAGCATGGGAAGTCGCCTTCAACTCTAAGTGAGAAGTAGACTTCTTGGACTCCAAACAACATAGCTATGGCTACTGGTTCAACCATTGCTGTGAAAGCCAATCATCCTGTTCTAGTCCCATTTAACAACCCAACAACTAAGGCATTTGCCTAGTTTCTTCCCCCCACTTCCCCTCTTCTCTAAGCTTGAGTGATCCAAGCAGTGTTGGAGACCATCTTGGCACAGTAAAAAAAGGAAGCTGAAGTGAGCTACATGACTTTTTTCCATGATTTATCATGCAAACAAGGAAATGCACCCCAAAAATTGCTTGTCGCTAGGGCCCAACATAAAACCTGGCGACGCAAAGGATATTAGGGTTGTAGTGGTGACGTCTTTAATTTCAAAGCTCCGACCAATGATCCTTCCACAAGAACCAGATAGCTGCAATGGAGAAAAGCATCCAAAGAGCATTGTTTGAGAGTTGATCTCAGCCCGAGCCACCAAGAAACAAAATGGCATTTAGGAAAACATAGCGAACCCCAAACCACAGGAAATAGCAATCTAAAAGGCTTTAGCATTATAACGAAATGATTGATTGGAACCTGTCCTTCGTACATTGAATCCACTCATTGCGAGAATTTTCTTTCTGCTTCTTAGGTGGGCCATGGTAAGGATGTTGTCCTGGAGGGCGATGCAACTATAGGCAGGAATGATGATTATTACAACACAGAATAAAGATGTGCCACCAAGTAGCAGATGGGTTAAATACGAATTCCGTATTTCCTCATCTACTAGGTTGCAACTTAAAGTCTGCCTCCAGATTGCAGCTCCTCTGCTTCACTTCACATGATCACCAAGGCATCAGGGGGAAGAGGCAATCCAATATGGCGTGGGAAACTAATGTGCTGGGGGTATCTCCAACCCAAGTATCCATCCAAAAGAGCACCCTCTCTGTGCAGCCTGTTAAGAAGTCATCTTTATAGATGGGTCAGTATTATGGGCATGTGGGAATCTCCACCCGTCTGCTTCAATTATGTAATTGGAGGGGAAAACATTTGCATCCACACGTCTAAGACCCATCTCTACTTGTAAAAAAAAGTTAGGAGTTCGAACGGGCATATTCCCAGCCATCTCTGATTTTGAACCACATATCACCTCTTGTTCTCCAAACTGGCATCCTTTCACTCCATGTCACTGACACTGTGTACCCAATGAGAAAAATGAAATACACTGAGAGATTAGGCAATGCAGCCTTAAAACAAGAGCAATTCTTCCACTGAGTGATAGGGATATGACTTCCATGTAAAAAAGCTTTCATTCTATTCCCTCACAAGTCACAACCAAATCCCATAGAGCTTCTGGTGCACTTCCACACAAAATGGCAGACCTAAATAAGTGGATGGAAGGTGGCCGAGTTTGCAGCCCAAAATGGAGGCCAAGTCGGAGAGTCAATCTCCCTCCACCATCATCCACACTCTATGCAACTTAACTAACATCAGATGGATGGTTGAGATATGGTCAGCTGCCTAAATTCAACATGACCTGTTCTCCCCTTTTTAACAGAAATCAATAAACTTCAAACCCTGGCAACAAAGATTGTGGACACCACTGCTAGGGAAAGGCTCAACAAATACAGATAACTAGGTTAGGACGCAAACAGGCTGAAGTACTTGTTAAACTAAATGGTGGGTTAAGGTATAGTATACGTACTCGGTAATAGTGTCAGTACTCAGTACTCAAGTGACATGCGGGTTAAGGGATAATATCAGTACTCAGTATAGCGTCAGTACTCGGTACTCACGTGACATGCTGCTCAATAGATTGAAACTTTTTAGAAAGTTAACAATCATACTTCCTTCATTATCATTGTCCCTATTATTTACTACTTTATGGTCTAACCATCGAGTTAGTTTCTAAATCAGATGCCCATGAAATTCTAAACAAGTCAGATATTTTTGTGGCAGACACTACCAGTCCAATACTCATTTAATAATCATAGTTATGACTATCTTTATCAGTGGAATTTCAAGCTGAGACCCATCCAATATTCAAAGATTTTGAAGAGCCTGGTTTGTAGGGATACATGCCGGATGATTTACCACTAAGTTTTACTTCTTTGAAAATGGATATTAGAGTCTAAAGCACACTTCAAGTTCAATTACCTGGTCCAATAGTCATGAGGTAATTCAGATGAACACTAAATATCAGAACGAAGCATATAACCATACCATTTGCTAGGCTATATAAACTATGCATGTAGGGCTTACAATATGGTCATCCAAACAACTCAACTGATAAGTACCACTGAGAATAAAAGTTACCCTAAACATCCACCCAATGATAATGCTGATCATTTGTTTTTGCCTCAATACATGTAAAACCATCATGGTAATTTGTCTAGAATCATTTAATAGGGCAGGACCAGGGGGTCCTTCCAGCAATGAACCAACAGATGAATGGCTATGGTGTTTTCGAAATGTGGGTATAACCTGCATTCATCACAAGTATGGCACCAGGATGGAATGGGGGTGAAGTAAGGAATCCAAGTCAAACTATCAATAGTGTACAGGAACTAGGATGGATATGTTTCCCTACAATTTACTAGACTGGAGTGCATTATGCAGCCAATTGGAAACATAGAATTTAAAATTTAACATATAAAAAATAAAAAAGTGGAAGATACAGGCACACTTGAGAGAAATACCTCAAGAATCCAACCAATGTATTTGACATTGTTCACATGCTGATTAACATCCAGATCACTCCAGCGAGGCTGCAGGTTTTGGGAAAAAATTGAAAGTTGTTGATAGGAATAAAGTAATATGGATGTGCATGAAAATATTAGCAAAATGAGCAGGCATAGCTTTTAAATTCAGAACTGACTTACAGTCAAACCCCTTCGAACATTATCAGCAGTGTTTTCATTGAGCTTCTGCAGTTTCCTGCTGTCCTCCTCTATGATAGCAACATTCTCCATAAAATAAGGCCCTATTTCCCCTCTAACTTCTTCAGGAATTTTGGACAATCGCCTTGTCCGTTTATTCATCATCACCCAAACACTGTAATTAACATTTAAGCCAAAACCACAAACACCACAACTTCAATCAGCCGCCCAATTTTATGTTTTGTTATCAATACCACGAAAGAGAAAAGGGGGGCATAAAGCATAGGAAATGAATGACTACAGAGTGCTAGTGCTATTCTGAATTTCTTGCAATTAGTTTCCAACCTGGTAGCTCGTGTGAGAATTTCACCAGTTTGGCTGTCCCGAACGAGCCAATCACGGCGCATACCATTTTTTCCAGATGCACCAACCCAGGTCTCTACTTCAACAATATCACCCCTGCAAAGACGAGAAACAACAGCTCCATAAAATTTATAGAATCACGAATGAACAACAGAATTGTATTAAAGAAAAATCAAATGCTCAGAGTGCAAACTATGACATCACGCACCAGTGACTATAAGACAAGTGATGGAGGTGGAAAGTGTGAAACAATATAGTACAACAAACAATAACAAGAGTGAGCATTTGAACTTCCCACAGGTTTGCAAGAATAAAAACCAAAGACTTTAAAAAAATCCGTGTCTTTTTTGAGGGAAAATGTCACCAGAAAAATGCCTTTAAATGGTCGGTTGTCCTTAATTGAAAACTTAGGCCCCAACTTGAAAAGTTTTGAAACCTATGTTCTTTTTGAAATAAGGTAAAAACTGAAGGCCTTATTTGAAAATTTCCCTTAAAGAATTAGTTGCACCCACAACCCAACACCCATATCCCTCACTTACAAGCATGGTTTAAGGTTTTTTCCTTGAATATTACTAGAGGTGTTCGTTATCAACAAAAAAAAAACACAACACACACATATTACTAGAGGCCAGAGGTTGTTAAGTTATAAACAGCCTCCTTTATGTGCTAAATAATCCTTCCTTTAGTTAACACGAAGTGATAAATATCGAACTAGCCTTAAAAATTAAAATCTCCATGATAAATTTACGATACAATTAAATGATCATAAGTGAACATTTTTATCCTTTCCTTATTATTTCTTTTTATTCTTATTTTTTTAATTCTTTTGTGATTTTTTCAAATTTGGCATTCCCATAGCAGTCAAGGAAAAGGGGTAGTCCGAAGAGGACATGGATGAAAGTGTTAAGGATAGTAACCTATCTGATGATTTGGCTCAAGATAGATCATAAAAGAGAGAAAAAAAATCCATGTAGTCGACCCCAACCTAGTTGGGACAAGGCTTTGAGGATGATAAGAAAATAGATGTTAAAGAACTTGAATGATTTATTTTCACTTCTTTAAATTTTCTTTCACTGATTTTAAACAATTTTATTGTAAAATCCTGACATATTGCATCAATTTTTCTGATATTTTTGTTTTCACAAATTCATCTGGAACGCATCTTTAGAAAAAATATTGCAATCTGCTAAAAATATGAACAATATCTTTATACCCACACCACAGCGTCTACTAAGGCATTAAATATTCTTCATCCCCTTAATGTGCACCTCATAAGAACTCTTAAGCC
Organism: Litsea cubeba; assembly: GCA_012931725.1. Taxonomy (NCBI): domain Eukaryota; kingdom Viridiplantae; phylum Streptophyta; class Magnoliopsida; order Laurales; family Lauraceae; genus Litsea; species Litsea cubeba. Next base: position 76,713,564 of record CM022948.1, read on the forward strand.
CAGAATGCATAGAAAAAACAAGCATGTTTATTATGGATTTCCACTTGACCATGACCAAAATACTAAACGGGCATCCTACTATGCCACCTCATCTTAGTAGTAACACAGAACATCAAAAATGTTCTCGAAATGCTGGTAACATGGACATAAAGATGCTGACAAACAAAGTACTACACGTTTTTACACACTGTGCCCACTCCCAATTAATAGAAGAAAATCACCAATCATTAGACTAACACATTTTGGGTTATAATACAAACAAAAGAGGGAGGCATCATCCACATCATGCACTTGTGTCTCATTGTTAGAAAGATGTAACGTTATCCATTAACACTCAGATGTATCATCTTATCCCCCATTTGATTCTGACTCAAACCAATCTTAGCATATCTGATCTTAGATCTTTGCCTTCTAGCTTTGGGACAAGGTCGGAAAAGGGAAAAAGAAAGGGAAAAGGTTTCTCAAAAGTAAAGGTTCCCATAATTATAATCTTACAAAATTCTGGAATTAGCAATAGTACTTCCAATTTCCAAATATGGCTGAAGATTGAAAGCAAACTTACATTAAACAGAAATCAAGCAGCATAAAACTAACCAAGCAATATAAATTTAATCTTAAATAAAGATAAATCACCAAGGTTTCTAAGCTGTGATTCTGAAAGACCTTGTCACAGGCATATGCATGCCCAAGTTTTAACTCAAGCAACAAGGTCTAAAGGCAACTAGCCTTGAAGTAGTGGACAAAAGCTCATCATGTGATAAAAAGTCAAAAACTGATAAACAAAAAACAGCCCTTGGGAGAATAAGCATACCAAGCAGGGTAGCGGTCCACAAGAACCTGCATACGTGTTACAACCCATATCAGATCTCTTCTACTCATCTCGGGTGTCGCACCAAATCCATCACCTAGGAGTCCAGCACTCCTCACATGATTAAGTGCAGTCTCCTGCACATGCCTAAAGGGTGTGAGGACCAGGCATACCATATTAAAACAAACAAAGCAAGAAATTTTCAACATAAATATGAATATGAGCATAAGAAGCGAATTTCAAGAATATGAAAGAGAGCACGTATAAAGTACATTTTATTTCTTATTTTTTTTTAGGCTGTGTTCGGAGAACCCAATTTGCAATTAATTAGAATACTTGAACAGAGCAGATGGTCATCAGCTCTAATAAGTGTATTGTGGAAGCAAAATTGGAGAAACTGGAAACTAAGCATCAGCAAGAATTAGCTATTCAGGATTGGGGCAGAAAACTCTGGACAGTTAGGTCAGTTCTGATTTCCCTAGGCGCCTCAATCAACACAGCTGATAGATGACCATTCACTGTGCCCAAATATTGAAATCAAACCCCAAAAAAAAAAAAAATCTCTCCTAACAAAAGGCAAAAGGATGCATTTCCACCTGCAAGTGATTCATTAAAGTCTCTATAGACGCCGTTCTATCAGCCCCAATCTCATAAGATCTGATTGCAAAGTGCTGCCTGAAAATCAGCCCATCCTGCATAAACCTCCCGATGCCAAACGGGTCAGCGAGCATGTCGGGTCTTCTGGGCTTCCAGTCGAGATTCGTCCACTGCTTCTCAGCAGCCAAGAAAATAGTTGTGATGGCAGCAAGGAACATGCTCCAGTCAGGCAATTGGTTGATAAAGGTCCGTGGGGCGGGCGAGGAAGTTAAGGTGTCGTCCCCCTTCAAGGTATCCGTGCTCACCTTGGAACCATTAATCTTGGGAGAGGCATGGGCATTTGCCTTAACCTGCAAGCCGCTGGACGAAGCCGGCTTCGGTTTGATGCCTCTAGCATCCAAATTATCAGGCATCATCGACGCTTTGGCTGAAGTTGCAGATGACGTAGCCGGAGCACCGACAGGGAAGAAAGCAGAAGCAGCGGCGGTGGCAACCATGATGGAGAAAAAAAATGAGGTGGCAACCACCAAATCAGACAGAAATCAGAACCCAGAACCCCCCCTCTTCGACAGCAGAAAACCCGTCAGCAAAAATCGAATCTTGATCTTGATCTTCCAAACAGATTCAGATTCTGCAAATTCAAAATTCAAACACAAATGAACAAAAAAGCAGCCTCAAAAATCCAATCTTTCTCACCAAACACGACAAAAACCTCACCATCAGACACAGATCTCAAGCTCAAACCCAATAAAAAGAAAACCTAAATTTAAAAAAATTACAACATGAAATAAAATGACATTCCACGGACGCGTATTCAAAGCTAAAAGCCTCAAAACCCTGGGAATACAAGAAAAACAACCCCAACCAGATCTAACTTTCATTCCAAGAAACAGCATTTTCCTATCATCTGAAACACCCCATCATCTAAAACAGAGATTCACCAGATCCACAAGAAACCGATTAAAAAAAACCATCATCTCTCCAACAAACCCATTTTCTTCCAAAAAAATCAAAAAATCAAAACTTTCCAGCACAATCAAACTTCTAGAGAATGACAAACTTACAAAACCCAATCAGATTGCACAGACATTCACATACCTTCTCCAGAGAGAGATCAAGACGAACATCCGGACAAATGGAGCTGGTCTTTCAGTGGCAGAGAAGATTCCACATATCAAGCCAACGAATCCTCCTTTTTCTAGGGTTTTTCTCTCTCTCTATCCCTCTCTCTGCGCTTGGGTTTTTGCTCTATTCTATCTGTGCTTTTCGTTTCTAGGGCTTTCTACGTCGAACGAAGAAGGGCGTTTTCGGGCTTTGGTGCTCTTTGCGGGAAGAGTGGTGCGAATGAGAGAGAGAGCCCTCTCCGCCTTTTATATAGAGAGCGAGAAAACTCCACCTTGCGTCGTGTTTCTGGTTCTCCCAACTTCATGTGGATTTGGCAACTGCCCCTGGAAGAGAATGAAATTACAGGAGTGGCATGAGGTGGTGGAGAGTGCCAGCTGGGATGGGATGGATAATGAGAAATTAGAATATTGTTTTTCTTGGGGGGTTACACTGGAAATTTCGTTGGGTGACTGTCAATTTAGACATGCTGGTTTTTGTTGGCTTGTTTCTGAGGGTTGGTTTGAGGGGAAGGGTCAAGGGTCAAAGAACAGCCACCTGTTTGAGCTCAACCATTAATGGGATAATATTTTTTATTTTTTATTTTTGGGTTATATGATTAGGATTATAAGATTATGATTATTTTAAAGGTTTTTATGAAGAAATTAGCCCTAGGTTTTATTTATGCGAATTGATTAAGAAATATGCTAAAATATTAAATTAGGGTGTTGTACATAGTGAAAATATCAATTTGCCCCGAAGCGATATTGTTAGGGCTCTTTTCCAACAATCCCTGCTTTTGTAAAAATATGGTGAAAAGAGTGATTAAACTCGCCTAAGTCTTGTCTCTTCAGTTGCAATGATTGGAAAGTGGTCGTGGGGAAGAACGACAAAGACCACTCGGGAGTACAAGTAATAGAAAAGAAAATTATAGTGCAAATGGGATAATGAGCAAAGCAACCAAATATGAGGAGCATTGAGGAAGATCATTGTCTTTTGTTAGCCACCAAATAAAAGTCATGTTTGGTATCTCTACTCTTTTTCTGACAGACCCAGTAAACGTAGAGCCTTGCAAATAAAAGCTCTATTTTTCAGCTGCTCACTTTTTAAGTATTTGGATTTTAGAGGATTTGCCTCTAAATGTCTAAAATGGACAGAGGCCAAAATGTTGTGTCAAACGCTCTTATTTTCATAACCTCTGTCCGCTTTAAACATTTAGACAAGTAAAGGCTGAAAATAGATGTGCCAAACATGGGGCTAAGAATTGTGAAGAAGGGGAGAAACCGAGACCGATGAAGAAGAGAGGATAAGTAACAAATAGGGTTTTTTTTCTTCTTTGAGCCTTAATGATATTATTTTTGAGAAGAAGGGAAAATTTGGAAATGGACTTTTGGAAAGGAGAGATTGTAGGAAGAGAGGCTTTGAGCAGCAAAGAGCAAAAGTAGATAGGCGAGAGAAGACGAAGGATTTCTTTTTTGGGTAATAACGAAGATAGGTAAAGGATATCGTCCGGGGTAAAAAGATGAAAGAAGGGAGAGAAAAGCTTAAAAGAACCCTAACAATATTGTTCTACGGCAAAGTGGTCTTTTCGCTGCGTACAACACTCTAATTCAATGTTTTAAAGTCTTTCTTAATCAGTTGATTTAATCAAGGTTTAGGACTAACTTTTTCGTAAAAATCCCTTATTTTTATGAAAAACCTAGGTAGTGTTTGTAATAAAGGTTGGAAGGAAAATTGTTTTCATTTTCTGTCTCCTATTTTCCCAATGCTTGGTGTGATATGTTTTCACTTGAAAAAGTTTAAATTTTATTTTTTTTGCCATTGGAAGGAGACTAAAATCCAATTAGTGAGAGGGGAGAGGTGGATCTCTTACTTAACGGGAAAAGAAATATATGTAGTGTGAGTGTTGGTTACTTTGGATGTGTTTGGAGAGGAGAAAAGGAAGAGGTTGTGCTCCTATTAGGTGGAGAGCAAAGTTTGTACGGCCAGTTTTTTCAAAAAAAAGTGAGGATTGCTTGAATACCGTCCACGCTATGGTTAAATAAAATTTTGGCGCGGATGTTTCCCACGAATAAAAGAGTGTAAAATTTTCGTGATTCCACGGAAAAATTTTCATATAGGGATTAAGAGTTTTTTTCATAGTGAAAGATGATAAATCTACCAGACTAGTTTTTTGAATAAATGCCCACGTTTTGCGACAAAGAGAAATAAGAAAATTGTAATAGATAGAATTTAATATTGTGACCAACAATATAATAACGGGATTGATATTGCCCCCCCCTCCCCCCTTGGGAGTGCCTGCAGTAAAAAGGGGGCAAAGGGAGTGCCAATATCAATGGCCTATAATAAAAGAACAAACAAAAACAATGTAAAGCTTGTATTAGCACATTTATGTAAATAGAAGATCTAAACGACTCTCTTACAATAAAATTTTTGTTATACAATTTATCTTTTTTATGTACCATTTTCACACCTTATTTATTCATCACATTTACGAAGTTCAACACAAAAACAACTCCCAAAGTGAGTTAAAAATAGGAAATGAAAGTGGAGAAAACTTCCAACATCCAAATTTGTCTTGTGGACATCTTCTCCACTTGTCACCATATAAAGGGCCTTTATTAAGAGTCTGCAGTAATTTTCCTTGAAAGTAGCTATTGATTAAAATTTAAAAAAATTGGCTTTACAGAGGAGAGATGTGAGGCAAAGGACAAAAGCATTTTATAGCACCTTGTAGTTTTTCCTTTGGGGGGAAAACTAATATACCTCCTGTTACTCATTTTTCACTTTAACCTCTTAATCAATGTTGTTGAGAAATTTCAATGGCATTTACACTCCTTGATAGATATGCATTCAAGTGGGAGACATGAGCCAATACGAATTTTTAATTTAGAAACAGTGGTACTTTAAACCATTGTTGCCATATTAATAATATTGTGAAAACATTATAATAATATCAATATATTTACCTGAAATGATATGTACAACAATATTTTAAAAAAAAAATAGCATCAAAACTAAACGTACCACAAGGAAATACCCCCCCACCCCCGCCAAAAAAAAAAAAAAAGGGATAAAATGCAAAAAGTGGAAACATCGATAAACATGATCTAACAGTATTTTATTTATACCGCATTTATTTATTATTTTTAGCTATAAGAAATTACCTAATGTAGAAAGCAGTGGCGGAAACATATGACCCGCCCAAAAAAAATCCTGAAAAACCCCCATATTTATTTATTTTATTATACACTAGTCCCCCCCCCCCCCCCCCCCCCCCCCCCCCCCCACACACACACACACACTGAATAACTTCTGGGTCCGCCCCTGGTAGAAAGGTGTGTGGGGTGATTTTCAAGATACCAAGAGTACATTATCGGCGATAAGATGCCGATTAAGCGCGCCTACGTGTCGTCCAAGTGCACCTCGGCGATGGTGTCAAAACGTTGGCCGAGACCAGACTTGCCCCGGCTGCGCATTCTGACCTCGGCTACGCCTTCTGACCTCGGCTGCGCACTCTGACCTCGGCTACGCCTTCTGACCCCAACCGAAGGAGTCGGGTTGCCAATTAAGACAAGCATCGTGTTCGCCTCCCTACTTCTGCTACGTCATCAGTCATGTGGCTAAGTACGGGCATGCGCGAATGAGACAGATGGGCCATCCCAGCCGTCAACAATCTTCACCACATCCCTGACAAGGCGGCATCCAGCGGGTGTAGATATATCAGGGCAGAGCCCGATGATGGATCCGATGGGACCTCGACCGCCAATGACTCGGGACAGGATTAGGCCCAACATAACATGTATTTAATGTGATGTGGGCTAATCGGACTGGTAATAAATGCATTGTGGACTACGATGGATCCTCGTTTATTACTTTGTGGGCTAACAAGATCATTCCTATCAAATCTAGGGGCCCACTCCAAGATATCAGGTAAAATCCTTTATAAATATGAGGACGTTCCAAGACAAAGGTATGCATAGACATCCCCTCTTGAGCCGTTACTCTTTTACCCTTCTCCTTCGACCTCTGTTTAGTTCACACACTAACTTAGACATCGGAGAGCCTTGCGCCGCCTAGACCAGGGTCCTCTGATTGTTTGTTTATACCCTTTCAGGATCTTAGCAGCTAATCTACATCGGTTCTTTGGATAAGTTCTATCACGCACCCCCTAATCTTGTGAGTTACATTTTTTGCACTTACAATTGGCGTCGTCTGTGGGAAAGCATTAATCCAATCTTCCCAAATATCATGCCTCCCAAAGTTAAGAAAGGCGGAGAATCCTCAAGAGCGATAATCCAACTGCCGCCACCCCAGGGCCCATCACCGGTCGCTCCTCTTCAGAGGCGATCCGAGGCAAGGTCTGGCGCAGTTGCAGTTGAGGAGCGCCCTAACGCACACCTCTTCGTCCAGGTCCCATTCCCAGAGCGAGTCAAGGATTCATCCCCGGGGGAAGAAATTATACCTCCCTGGCAAGATGAATAGCGACAGGAGCGTCCTCAAAGGGATAAATCTGTAGAGTTAGCAAGTCCCACCATTCTCGTCACTTCACTAACGATAGGGATGTTGCGGCCCAAAACATCCTCATCCAGGAATAAGAAAAGTTAATCCGTCAGCTCCAGCAGCAACTAAGAGCCAAAGGAGCGACCTCATTAAGGCAACCTTCAAGACGCCAGAGCGAGAAGAATGCCACTCAGAGCAGGGAGATCGCCTCCTCCCACGAGGACCTGAGAACTTACCTAAAAGAAAAGTGCAGCCAGGCCCACGATGAAAGTTCGAGCAATAGTCGAAGCCATCATGGCCGGGACAGTCGCACTCGAAGCAGTCACAGTCAAGGCCATTCGAAGAGAATCGCCGAGAGGAGCGATAGGCAAGAATGGCTCGACAGGCGCATCAAGCTGGTGGTCCAGCGTAATTTGGAGACAGCCGGACTCACCCGAGATCAGCAAGACGCGTGTGGCTCTATCGAACTTGGCGTTTCCCCCTTCACCCGGGAGATCAAAAATTCTCCTCTGCCCAAGAAGTTCTCCGTTCCGCGATTTGTCCTCTACGATGGGGTCTCAGACCCCGCTGCTCACCTTCAACACTTCACTCAGAGGATGTCTATTTGGGGAGATGAGGGCCATCTGAACTGTAATCTTTTCTTCCAGTTTGGGTGACCTCCCTCTGAAATGGTTCTGTACTCTCCCAGAGAGATCTGTCTCGAGCTGGTGGCAGCTCCAGCTCTCCTTCCTGAAGAAATTTCAAGCTTACAGTGTCGTTCCCAAGACCAACGCTGATATATTGGCCCTGAAGATGAAGCAAAGCGAGAATACTACCCAGTTCGCCAAGCGATTCTGGGTGACATACAGTCAGATCAAAGTCTCTAAAGACGAAGTGGCGATTTTTGCTTTTCAAAACGCTCTGTTACTAGGTAACGAGATTAGAAAATACCTGGCCGGGGACCCTGTAACCTCCGCGCCGGCGTTGATGTCCAGGGTGAAACGTTACGTTGCCCGGGAAGAAAATGATATTCGAGTTCGAGAGAGCCACGGCATTGGGCGCAAGGACAAGAGTGATCAGCCTCGTAAAAGGGACAATAAGCCATTCAGGAAAGAGGAGCCGAACCAGGCTTGGATTTCGGCCACCTCGGCAAAAGTCCCGGCAAAAGCCCAGACCTTCTTCTAATTCCTACCAAGCTGTGAACACCATCTTCAAGGAGCCAATCCATCAGATCATGAACAAGATCAAGAAGCAATCATACTTCAACTGGCCTCAGCCCATGCAGGGTGATCCCTCCTCCCGAGACCAGAATAGGTTTTGTGTCTACCACAAGCAAAATGGGCACAAGACCGAGGAGTGTAGGATCCTGAAGTCGCATCTGGAGAAGCTTGCCAAAGAGGGCCACCTGAAGGATTATATTAAAGCAGGTGATGGTAGCAGCAACCGAAATCATCAAAGCAGCGACAAGGATCCAGACAGCGATGGATCAGAGAAAATCATCAACATCATCCACCTAGCACCTCCCGCTTCCCCGAAGAGCAATATTCAAGCTCGTGCCGAGGCCAAACGGGCCTCTCATGGAAAGAAAATAATGAGAGTCGAGCTCGGACCGGCATCAAAGAAAGCACGGCATGAGCACCCTACGATATGTTTTTCGGATAAGGACCTTGAAGGAGTCCAACTCCTTCATAACGATCCACTGCTCCTAACATTGAAGCTTCGGGACTTTACAGTAAAGAGGATTCTCATCGACTCCGGCAGCTCATCCGAAATCCTTTATTTCGGCTGTTTTAAAAAGATGGGGCTCTCGGAAGCAGACTTGTAAGAGGCTCGTACGCCTTTGATAGGATTCAATGCCAAGCCGGTCTACCCCAAAGGGAATGTCACTCTGGAGACCCGGGTGGGCGGAGCCTCCGTAATGACCGACTTTCTCGTGGTAGACGCTCCCTCTCCCTACAATGTTATTATGGGTAGAACTTGGCTCCACAATATGGAGGCGATTCCCTCCACTCTTCACCAAAAGCTTAAGTTCTTGTTAGAGAACAAAGATGGCAGGATGGAGGTGATCACTGTGGAAGGAGACCAACAGATGGCCAGGCAGTGCATGATGGCCGTAGTTCCCGGAGAAAAGGAACCAGGGCAGGTACATATGGCAGAACTTGAGAAGGAGCTGGACGAAATCGGCAGAAGCCCAGAGAACAAGAGTGTCGAAGATCTAGCCGAGATCAGGATCGATCCGCTCGACCAGGACAGGTTCTTCCTGCTCGGCAGCCATCTTGCAGATCCCGAAAGGCTCGAGCTCTCTAGATTCTTGATGTGGAACAGAGATGTCTTCGCCTGGACTTCGAGCGAAATGCCTGGGATCGACCCCGAGGTCATGTGTCACAAACTGAACGTGGATCCTAACCACAAGCCCGTGATGCAAAAAGCCCGCAGATCAGGTTTGCCACAGACAGAAGCCGTGATCGAAGAGGTCGACAGATTGCTGGAAGCTGAAGCAATCAAAGAGGTTCAATATCCAGTCTGCTTAGCCAACACGGTGGTTGTCAAGAAAAAACAGGCAAGTGGAGAGTGTGCGTCGATTTCACCAATCTCAATAAAGCTTACCCGAAGGACAGCTTCCCGCTCCCGAAGATCAATCAAATGATCGATGCCACCGCTGGCCACGACAGGATGAGTTTCCTCGATACCTATTGAGGTTACCACCAGATCCCAATTTATGAGCTAGACTAGGAGAAAACTGCATTCATAACGCCCCAAGGCACTTATTGTTACAAAGTAATGCCCTTTGGACTGAAGAACGCGGGGGCAACCTACGAGCGGCTCGTCACCAAGATATTCTAGGCTCAGCTCGGTAGGACTGTCGAAGTATATATTGATGACATGGTCATCAAATCCAAGCAGTCTCATGACCATCTAGCAGACTTGGCTCAAGTTTTCGACATACTCAGGGAGTTCAGGCTCAAGTTGTACGCCTCTAAATGCGCCTTCGGCATCGCTTCCGGCAAATTCCTCGGAAGCTTAGTTACACGGAGAGGGATAGAGGACAATCCAGACCAGATCACGGCGATCTTGGAAGTCCAGAGTCCGACAACCACAAAGGAAGTTCAAAAGCTGTTCGGCATGGGCGCCGCACTCAATCGATTTATCAACAGATCATCAGATAAGTGCAGCCCATTCTTTCAGCTTTTAAGAAAAAAACCTAAAATTTCAATGGACCCCTTAGTGCGACCAAGCACTGCAGACACTCAAAACCTATCTCTCTTCACCACCCTTGCTTTCTACTCCAACTCGGGGAGAGACGTTGTATTTGTATCTAGCGGTCTCGGATCATGCAGTGAGCTCTATCCTCATCAAAGAGGAAGATAAGCTGCAAAAGTCGATCTATTACAAAAACAAGATCCTTCTTGACGCCGAGACCAGATACCTTTTGCTCGAGAAGCTCGCGTTGGCACTCGTCAGTGCCTCTCACAAGCTCTCTTATTACTTCCAGTCTCACACCATTGTGGTTGTTACGGAGCACCCACTCAGGTCTATTTTAAAAAAAGTTGACTTTTCAGGTAGAATCTCCAAGTGGGGCGGTCGAACAGGGACAGTATGATATCCAATATCAGCCCAGGATTGCGATCAAGGCCCAGATTTTGGCAGACTTCATTGTTGAGTTTGTCTCTCCGAGCTCGGCATCTATCCAGCCCGGCACCGAACTGGGGGACAGACGGCATGAAAGCGAAGTCACCGAGGTCGATGAACTATCTCGGAACCAAGTCCTTGACTCGGCATGGAAAGTCTTCATCGACGGCTCATCTACTTCCAAGAGAGCTGGAACCACGTAGGCCTCCAATCGCCATAATGATTGGTCATAGAACAAGCTCTGACCCTAGACTTCAAAGCGACAAACAACGAAGCTAAATACGAAGCTCTAATAGCAGGACTTAACAGTGCCCAAATCCTCAGAGCTCGGCAATTGGTGGTCTTCAGCGACTCACAATTGATGACAAGCCAACTAACTAGAGAGTACCAAGCTCAGGACGACAGGATGGCGGCCTATCTAGCCCTTGTAAAGAAACTCCTCACTCAGTTCCAGACAGTCGAAGTCGGGCAGATCGCCATGGATACTAATTCGCATGCTAATGCCCATGCAAACCTAGCCTCCGCTGTCGAAGCAGGAAAGAAAAGAACTGTTGAGATCGGGTCATTGCCGAGATCAAGCTTAGAGCTCCATCCATCTCGGCAGATTTTATGCCTTGATCTCGGCCCAAACTGGATGGACCCGATCACTTCCTACCTCAGAGATGATCAGCTCCCCGAAGATAAAAACGAGGCTCACCGGATCATGCTCAAAGCAGCTCGATCATGGCTGTCTCTTGAAGGCAAGCTCTACAGAAAATCTTTCACCGGCCCCTAACTCCAATGCGTTCATCCGAGCAAGGTTGATGATTTTTTGTATGAGATTCACGAAGGGATTTGTGGAAGCCACATCGGAGGACAATTACTAGCATACCGAGCTATCAGCCAGGGTTACTGGTGGCCATACATGCAAAAGGATGCGCAGCTATATGCCAGGAAATGCGAGAAGTGCCAGAAGTTCTCTCATTCCCTTCATCAACCGGCACAGGACTTGAGCCCCCTCTCCAGCCCGTGGCCCTTCGCCCAATGGGGGCTGGACATCGTGGGACCTCTCCACCGGGCTCCAGGGAACAAGAGATAGTTGATAGTTGCTACTGATTATTTCACCAAGTGGATAAAAGCAGAACCGCTGTCCTCCATCACCGAAAGGGTTTCAAAGAATTTTATATGGAAGAATATCATTACGAGGTTTGGCATCCCTAGAACTTTGATCTCGGACAACGGAACTCAGTTCGACTCCAATCTTTTCAAAAGCTTATGTCAAAAGCATGGCATCAGAAACCAATGCTCCACCCTGGCATACTCGCAGAGCAATAGTCAGGCTGAGATTTCTAACAAAGTATTGCTTGATGGACTGAAAAAGCGACTCGACCGAGCAAAAGAAAGATGGGTATAGGAGCTCCTTTGCGTTCTATGGGCGTATAGGACGACCCCGAGGCGTTCCACTTCGGCAACACCTTTCTCTCTAGCCTATGTGATGGAAGCGGTCATTCCCCTTGAGATTGGCCTCCCGACCCTGAGATCAGAACTTGTTGATCAAGGCCGAAATGAGATAAACCTAGCAATGGAACTAAAATTGGCCGACGAGCGCAGAGAAGCAGCGGCCATACGACTGGCAGACTACCAGCAACAGCTAACCAAAGGATACAACGAGATAGTCAGGGAGAGAAGGTTCTCGGTAAGAGAATTGGTCTTGAAGAAGACACTTTAGGCTGACAGGGATCCAAACGAAGGCTTCTCAAAACTTTGGGTTCATACACCCTGGGACTGAGTTCGGGTTCATATACCTAGTCGTTCCCAAAACTTTGGATTCACGCACCCAGGGACTGACTTCGAGTTCATACACCCAGTCGTTCCCAACACTTCGGGTTCATACACCCCGAGATTGACTTCGGATTCATACACTCAGTCGCTCTCAAAACTCGGGTTCATACACCCCGAGACTGACTTCGGGTTCATACACCCAATCACTCTCAAAACTCGGGTTCATACAACATGGGACTGACTTCGGGTTCATACACCCAATTGTTCCCAAAACTTTGGGTTCACTCACCCAGGGACTGACTTCATGTTCATACACCCAGTCGTTCCTAAAACTTCGGGTTCATACACCCCGAGAGTGACTTCGGGCTCATACACTCAGTCGCTCTCAAAACTCGAGTTCATACACCCCGATACTGACTTCGGGTTCATACACCCAATCGCTCTCAAAACTCGGGTTGATACAACTTGTGACTGACTTCGGGTTCATACACCTAGTCGTTTCCAAAACTTTGGGTTCACGCACCCAGGGACTGACTTTGGGTTCATACACCCAGTCGTTCCCAAAACTTCGGGTTCATACACCCCGAGACTGACTTCGGGTTCATACACCCAATCGCTCTAAAAACTCGGGTTCATACACCCCGAGACTGACTTCGGGTTCATACACCCAGTCGCTCTCAAAACTCGGGTTCATACACCCTGAGACTGACCTTAGGTTCACACACCCAAGCTTCTCAAAATTTCGATTTCGTGCACCCAGAGGCTGACCTCGGGTTCATACACCTAGTCCCCTCGGGTTCACCTCGGCCAATGGCAGCCTTTAAAAAAAAAAGAGAGACGAAAAGAGAGAAACTCTCTATATTGGTTGAAATTCCATTTGTATTGATTAAATTGTCTTTATTACAATAGAAGACTTCATTACATGAATTGCAGAAAAGCAATGAAAGCGCAGAAAGAAACTCCATCTGTATTGGTTGAAACTCCATTTGTATTAGAATATCTTCATTATAATAGAAAACCTCATTACATGAGTTGCAGAAAAGCAACGGAAAATACAATAAGGAGGCTCACTGTCCTCTAAAAAAAGGGGGGGAAGAAGGGGGCTCGGAAGCACTACTCTTCATTGGTCCTCGACGCTGGGAGCTCTACAATACCCTTTGGTCAGTTAGACCAAAATTTGCAAACAAGCTCCCGGTTCACCGTAGATGTCTGATCTCCTCCCAGCCGCATCGACAAGAGTTGATCAAAGATCCGCGTTCAGAGAGCGCGCGGTCCACGGTGACCGGATTCAGAGGGCGCGTGGTCCACGATGACCAAGTACGACCTTCCCCGGAGTTGTTTTCAGTTGCAAAAGATTCGCACAAAGCGAGGGATTTTAGAGCACTCCTGAGAGATGGAACCACCGGAGCATCTGGCGGGAGCAGGCATATCTCCATGCCTCTGAAGAACGTAAGGGGCCACTGATGTGTCTCTCTCCTCCTTGGCTGGCGCATCTCCCCTATTCGAGATAATGATGAACACGAAGCAAAGGAGAGCCTCTACTTATAGGGGGAAGAAGGCTCGGATTCCAAGACCTCATTCATGGAGTGTGGCCTCCCATGCTTCGCATGGGGTGCACGTTACCTATGAGTTGACTGGCTGATCGGATGGTGACAAGTGGAGTCATCTGCTTATTTTCCGCATCGATTGTACCACTGTACTTACTGCTATTTATGAGCCTCGGAATGCAGGATACCAGGACGGATAACAATGAAAACCGCCAGGTATCCTCTTTCCAACTCAGGCAACCCTCCTACCACAAGCCATCAACATTTAGCCGGACTCAAAGAACAAGAATCACAGAAGAACAGGAATTGGAAAAAGGAGACAGAGCCCAGTTTTATAAATTGTTTTCCATTTACAAAGTTAAAGTTACAAGTGAGTCAGAAATACAATCAGAAAGCATCAAAAAATTACAAGGAAGGACTTCGGCAAGCGTCGAGGGCTAGAGAGACGTCCTCATTATTTCTCTGAAGGACCAGTCGCCTCGGCAACAGGCGTGGTCGCTTCTGAGACATCCGTGGGAGTAAGAGACGGAGCACCGTCCGGAGGAGTGTCAGCAGCAAGCGCTTCAACCAAGGGACTCTCAGGAAAGGGGGCAGGGCTCGATTCTGATCCTGGGCCTGAATACTTTGGGATATTCTGATGGATCGGATGATCTTCAGAAACCCCCGCTTCTTTCAGTGCAGCCCGGCATCCTTCCTCGAACATGATATAGCTTATCTCCCCCACCTGTCTTTCATAGTCTTCTGTCGCCCGGTCCACCCCCTTCTGGAAAACAGCATGGATTTCGGCCCGAAGTGAAGACTTGAGGTCGGCATTCTCTTTCAGCGACCGCTCCAGCTCGGCTTTCTGCCTCGCCAGTTCGGCTACCGACTCGGCCATTTGTTTTTCCAGCTCAGCCTCCAACTCGAGCGCCCTTTTTGTCTTCGACCGGACCTCCCCTTTCAGCTCGTGGGTCTTGGCCGTGAGGTCGGTGATGCTAGTCACCGCCACCTCCATCTCTGCAGTCAGCTCGGCGTTACTCTTCATCGAGTCGGCCAGCTTGCTTTGGCACTCCACCAGGTCCTTCCTGAGCTTCTCCCTTTCAGATTCCAACTGAGAGACCCTGGAGACGTTTTTGTCGCTCCATTCTATAACCAGTTGGAGCCTCTGTACATTCTGCAAAAACAGGACCATTAGATAAGAGAAGCCGAAGCAGAATTTATCAGAATTGCACGAGAAATACTTACTATAAGAGCGGCCTGAATTGCTGAGGCCAGCAGACTCTCATTGTCATACTTCGCATGCTGCTCCATATCACGCGGGAGGGCGCAGGCTTTGGCAAGTGCCCCAATGACTGAAGGGTTCCCCGCTACCCGGTCCTCCACATTCAAGGGCCTCCCGAGCTGAGTCTCCAGCTTCGGCCTCCATGGAGCCGGCACAATGGTACGAGACCCCGAAGCCGATCCAGAGCCTTGCCCCAAAGGTCCGCTGGTTTCACGTCCCTTCTCGGGAGTAGCCTTGTCCACCGGTGTGCTCTTCTCAGGAGGAGCTTTCCCTCCAGGGTAGCGCGTGGACCCTTTGTCCTTTGAGGCCTTCTGAGCCCCAGAGTCTCTTTCCCCTGCCTTGGACCTCTTGCTGGACGGGTATCCATCCCTCGTACTGTCAGGAGAGCGTCGCCGAGTGCCCACACTCGGGGCGACAATAAGGGCGGAGGAGACCGCGGCACCGCCCGAACCCGAGGCTGCGCGGGTACTGGCAGAAGAGGGCACTGCCGAAGAAGAAGACCGGCTCTTGAATCTGGCCGTCAGGTCTTTGCTTTTCAACAGAGGCAGATCTCCTTCCATCCCCTCTCCTGGGTCAGAGGAATAAGCCTCTACTACCTCTGTTAGGCTTACTGACCCCGAACTAGTGGAAGTAGATGCCTCAACACCAGATGTAATCCGGCGAGTGAAGGGATCGGTCAGCGGAATACCCCAGTAACAGCTATGGTGACGGAGGGTTCGCCTGTCTGTGGCTCGCCCCTCTGCGATGTTCCGACCCTTGTATAGTAACCGCGGTACCTCGGCGTGTAGCCCAGCAGCTTCCAGGCCGACCTGTTCTCGTACCCGATATATTTTTAACTTTTTTGTGGTCAGCTACGTTCTTTCTCTAGCCGTCGTGCGTCACTCGACACTGCCTCTCTCGCAGATCTGCACGCCAAGACAAGACATCAGTTCAGCAATTTGAAGGTCAAAAATAAAATGAGCAAAATCAAGGGACGATATTTACTTGGGACGACTCCAAAGTGGCGCGGGACCATGTGCGTTCTGTCCTCACCAGCGCCGAACTCCCAGTTCCCCGAGACGCAGAAGATGTCGTCCCCGGCGTTCTTATTTTAGTCCTCCAAGGCCAAGACGAAGCCCTTCCGGAGCTGTTTCACTCGGAGGTAGTAGGTACCTTCCCCGGCCTTACAAATGTCATATGCGTCCACGATGTCATGGACACTGAGGTTGGTTTCCAAGACCTCGTTCAGCTTAGCCATGCCCATAATGACCTTGTAGCCATTGGGCATCAGCTGACAGGGGGTAAGGCACCAGGTACTGAGGCAGGCCCTAAGCAAGGGGTGCAAGGGAAACCTAACCCCGCCCTCGATTACAGAAATCAAGGGGAACGACATCCAGCCCCCGGACAGGGAATGCAGAGCATAGTCGGAAGGACCCGCCGGCCTAAGGCGGACCTCCTCTGGTATACCGTACACCTCCCTAAAGTTGGCTATACCCTCAGGAGTCTCTAATTGGAACTTAGGGCCAGCCATTTCTACAACCCAGGATTGAAGAGAGAGGCAGGAAGAAACCCTAAAGGGGAAAACCCTAAAGAACAGAGACTCAGGATGACTTACAGATGAACGAATCAGAGATGAAGATCAATCTGGGCACGCGATATCCTCGACGTTACGCAGTCGTCCTCGCCTGAAAATCTCTGGAAAATTCTTAAGAAAGTGAAGATGAGAAGTGGAGATAAAGAAGATAAAGAAGATCAGGCAGAAGAAGACGCCCCTATTTATGAGAGAAAGGATAGGGGTGTACACCGGGTTTCAAAACCCGGCCCGACCCGGTGACCCGGACCGACCCGGACCGACCCAGACCTAATCGGGCGGGTGACATCAGGTCTTTTACCGGGTCGGGTCTCACCCGGCCCGATAAGTCCTTATCCAGACCGGGTTCGGGGTTAAGAAAGTGTGGTTAATCGGGTTATCGGGTGACCCGATAACCCGGTTATACGTTTTTTTTATATATTTATTTGTATATGTATACAAATAGATACAAATATATACAAATAAACATTAAAAATATATCTATACTTATATTTACTATATGTTTACTGTATATATATATTTATAGTATTTTTTTATCTCAATTATTGAAACTTTTAGTTGTTCTAAAAAAATATTTTAAACTTTATAATTAACTGGGTGACCCGGTAACCCAACCAAGTAACCCGGTAACCCGAACCCGGATAACCCGGATATAGTTTACCGGGCATTCGAGCGGGTTTTCTTATGTTTATAAAATTACCGGGTCGGGTCAAACACGGCCCGATAACCCGAGACCCGACCCGATGTACACCCCTAAGAAAGGAAGCACTCCTTAGGCGCCATTTAGAAATTTGAAAGTGAAGATGAGAAATGGAGATAAAGAAGATAAAGAAGATCAGGCAGAAGAAGATGCCCCTATTTATAAGAGAAAGGAAGCCCTCCTTAGGCGCCATTTAGAAATTCAAAAGGGCCGCATCGCGAATAGCGCCTGTCCCATCAGTTTGACGGCGCAATCAGTAATACGATGACATGTGTCACTGTCAGCTCGTTCTCCGCAGCAAGCAAAGCGCAGTATTGATTACTTCGAAGAGTCGAAGCGGCGCTGGATAGTGAAGGAACATCTCCCATTGGACTCTCTATAGCTTCCGACCACTAAAGGCTAGGGCTAGAAGTCACAAGCTAGGGGGCAATTGTGTGGGGTGATTTTCAAGATACCAAGATTACGTTAATTTCGGCGATAAGATACCGATTAAGCGCGCCTACATGTCGTCCAAGTGCACCTCGGCGATGGTGTCAGAACGTTGGCCGAGACCAGAATTGCCCCGGCTGTGCATTCTGACCTCGGCTACGCCTTCTGACCCCGGCTACGCCTTCTGACCCCGGCTACGCACTCTGACCTCGGCTACGTCTTCTGACCACGGCCGAAGGAGTTGGGTTGTCAATTAAGACAAGCATCGTGTTCGCCTCCCTACTTCTGCTACATCATCAGCCACGTGGCTGAGTACGGGCATGCGCGAATGAGACAGATGGGCATCCCAGCCGTCAATAATCTTCACCAGATCCTTGACAAGGCGGCATCTAGCGGGTGTAGCTATATCAGGGCAGAGCCCGAGGATGGATCCGATGGGACCTCGACCGCCAATTACTCGGGACATGATTAGACCCAACATGACATGCATTTAATGTGATGTGAGCTGATCGGACTGGCAATATGATGGATCCTCATTTATTACTTTGTGGGCTAACAAGATCATTCCTATCAAATCTAGGAGCCCACTCCAAGATATCAGGTAAAATCCTCTATAAATATGAGGACGTTTCAAGACAAAGGTATGCATAGAAATCCCCTCTTGAGCCGTTACTCTATTTCTCTTCTTCTTCGACCTCTGTTTAGTTCATACACTAACTTAGGCATCGGAGAGCCTTGCGCCGCCCAGGCCAGGGTCCTCTGATTGTTTGTTTCTCCCCTTTCAGAATCTTAGCAACTAATCTCCATCGGCTCTTTGGATAAGTCCTATCAGGCACCCCCTAATCTTGTGAGTTATATTTTTTGCGCTTACAAAAGGCTAATCAATTCCAAATAATTGAGTTAGGCCTGTCACAGGTTGTTGTTGGTGTGGTCTCTGACTTCTTTGTGATTGACCTGAAGGGCCTGAAAATCTCAATCCAAATTCAATACGGGCCAGATTCCAATGGAGGATTTAAATATACCCAGCGCAAACTATGCATATTTAAATTACATGTGCATTGGGTTTTAAGTATTAAAAACCAACATTGATCACACAAATGGAGAAAGTCCATGTAAGTTTTTAAACCAAATTCCCACAATTATTAATACACTTATTTGGCAAGTTTGTCTATGTCTCATTAGGGGTGGCAATTTTGCTCTGCTCCGGCTTGCCCGTTCCACCCCGTGCGGGTTTTCCCTGCCTTGATCCTTACGTGGGGCGGGGACAAGGAATAAAACTGTGCCCCGAAGGCGGGGCGGGGCGGGGATGGGTTTGCTCTTTTCCCCACCTCGCCCCGTTACAGTGCCCCGTGTCCCACCTCGTACCCCACCCCGCCATTAAATAAGTTTATATATATGTATATATATATATAATATAGAGGGTTATGTTTATATATATACAAACATATATATATATATATGTGTGTGTGTGTATATATATGTAGGGGAGTATTCCTATGCATCTATCCCTCACCATAGGATGAGGGACACTCCCATTTTTGGAAAGTTTCAAGTACATACGGAGTATTCTTATGTACTTGAAAAGTCACTTTTGTACTTGAAACTTCCGAAAAAGAGGAGTGTCCCTCACCCTATGGTAGGGATAGATGCACTTGAATATTTTTCATATATGTATATGTATGTGTGTGTATATATATATATGTATATGTGTGTAACAATCTTGAATATATGAATATATTTTAAATAAGGCAAAACATTACAAGAAATGAAGTTTGGTCTAGTGGTAAGGCAAACATCTAGTTACTCCCCCACCACCCAAGTTCAAATTCTAAATCTTGCACATTTAAAATTTTTATAATTGAGGGGCGGGACGGGGTACCCATGGGGCAATCGGGGTATGGCGGGGCGGGGGAACGGGGCATATCAATTATCCCGAAAGGCGGGGCGGGGGCGGGGCGAAGGCGGGGAACCCCAATTCCGTCCATGATCTACCCAGCGCAAACTATGCATATGTAAATTGCATGTGCATTGGGTTTTAAGAATTAAAAAACAACATTGATCACACAAATGGAGAAAGTCCATGTAAGTTTTTAAACCAAATTCCCACAATTATTAATACACTTCTCTGGCAAGTTTGTCTGTGTCTCATGGTGAAATTTTCAATGATTTAGAAATCATTGCTTTCAATTATTAATTCACTTATATGGGGAGTAAGTAATCTTACTAATATACTAATCCTTAATGTAACCTAAGCAAATGGGGAGTAAGTAATCTTACTAATATACTAATCTTTAATGTAACCTAAGCAAATATACCCCCCTCCCCCTAAATAATTGGCCACCCAAGCAGCTGGAGGCACATCTCTTCAGAGAAGAGAAAAAAAGAATTCCCCCTAATTAATTGGCCACCCAAGCAGCTGGAGGCACATCTATTCAGAGAAGAGAAAAAAAGAATTCGCATTCACATGTTGACTGCATAGAGTATTCAGTAGGCTTGACTCAGTGGTTTGACGGACTTAAGTATGAAATGGGGGTTCAAATCAATCAGTAATTAAAGTGTAAAAGTCTCTCAAATGATTAACTTATTTATTTTTATGATTTAATGGAGAGCATTGCCTAATTCAAATCAGCAGCTTTTCAGAGTAATTCCAATTGCAAGGGAGTTTGGTTTGTATCAGCTAAGCTGCAAGACCATTTTTGTGATAGAAAAATTGATCAAGTTTTATATGGAAGTTGTTATGACATTTCATTCCACCTATTTGATTAAGTGGGGGTCAATTTCAAGTCATTTATATGTTAAACTAAGATTTTTAAATGGAAATAATAATAGTTATATTACCTCAACATGAGTGACCATATGTTAGATGGTTTACATTTGGACTATATGTATATATTCTGATTGATAATCCATTTGATTGCCACCAATTAAACATTTTAGAAGGTCATATTACCATCTTATGGCTTTATAATGGAGGTCTCATTAAAGCTTAATGGACTAGAATTTCTGTACTAAGTTAATCCACAATCAATCTTTACATATGGTTAATGGTGAGGCCAATAAATCCCAGCAATATGCCTTCTGTTTTTACACTGGAGGAGTTTTTTTCCTCCCATGTACTTAGCTTTCGGGTTTAATCTTTACTCGATAGGAGTCGCGCATAACTGTTTGTGCAAGATTTTGGGTCCTACCCTTTTATCAAGGGGTTCTGTTGCTCATACTGCATGGATTAAAATTCTTGTATAACACAAGACTAGAAATCCTTCAAGTGGTAAAAGTACCTGTGCTTTTTGTTCACCACTTAAGGAAATTATAAGTTCTAAATGCTTCAAACAATTTTTGTTAGATCAAGCAAGTTCAAGCATGTTTTTTTTTTTTTCTTTTCAAAAAGCAAAGTAAAAAATTTAATTGTTCTTTAGATAAGACAAGGTCGTACAAGCCTCCAAGGTCATCTGAATAAAAGTCCATTAAAAATATATAAAATCTGAGTGGGGACCAACAAAATAGTCATGAAAAGATCCAAATATAGAAGAACCAATTTAAAGTAAATCACCACTATCCATTAACTTTAGTGGGCACTGAGAAAATAGTCAAGAAAAGTATTCAGACATAGAAGAACCCATCCAAAATAAATCACCATCTATCTGCCCCTCCAAAAAAGGGTTGATGAGTTGTGTGATGTATGATAGAAGGCAATAGTAAGTTTCTACATGTTTGAATTATTTAGGTGTTCCATGATATTTATATAAGTAAGAAAAAAGAAAAAAAATAATTGCATAGTAATTTGAAGAAAATAACCAAAGCTTCTTATTCTTTAAACCGAATATGAATTGTGCTTTACTTAAAATAGTATACAAAAAAGCTAGAACATCAATCAAAGAGATTTAGTAACATTTTAAAAGGGATTTTGCCACTATTTCTTCCCTATATATATGTATAAGCATGGATCGTATGATTTTAAAAAAAAATCCCATTCAAATATGAGAAAGAGTACTCTCTACACAAGAGAGACGTATCGGATGATTCGGACCTAATGTTCGGGTTTATTTGTTTGCATTAGAATAGATGGGAATTGAACACATGCGGTGATTAAAAACAAAGATTAAATGTGAATTTCTAAAAAATGAACATCAAATAATATTTTCTTTGAGGAAAATAAAATCAAAAGAAGATGCTACTTGATGATCCTTTCACCTTTGATCTCCAATTTTAATCACTCTATGTATTGGTTCCTATGTACAAACAGCGCCTAAGCGCTAATGTGATGCTTGCGTAGAGGTTTTAATACTAAGTAAGGGCATGCTAGTTTGCATTAGAATGAATATATAGGACTTGAATATAGAGGATTTAAACAATACGGGGTTAAAAATGAAGACCATAGTTGAATTTTCAAAAATATGCATCAAAACACCTTTTCTTTTTAGATGGAAAATGATGCCCAATCATTGCCCTAGTAATATAATTCAATACATCTAGGCATCACTATCTCATATCCTTCGGTGCTCACCTCTTTAATAGTTATTTGGTAGAATTCATTTCATCATGAGTTCCTATATATATTAATTCTTGTGTACTTTAATACAAATAAACGAACCCTAGTATTATATCCCCATTAAAAGTTTGGTTGATCAAATGCAAAATGAGTGAAGCTAACACAAAGATAGACACTTATTGTTTGAGTTCTACAATTAGTTTTTTTCTTTTTTTAACCCGGCCAAGGGGGTTGGGACTCAAGAAAGAGTCCGTACACGCACCGAAAGACAACCCGCACAAGCAGAAAGAAGCCCACACAAGTGGGAAGAGGCGTAAACAAGGTTCAAATCCTGGGCAACCAGGTAAGAACTGCCCCCCCCCCCCCCCCCCCCCCCCCCCCCTTTATCAGTGAGGTAAGTAGTCGTTTTCAATATGTCTATGTTATTGAATCCATTGAATAGAGTCTTTAGATGTTGCCAAATGCCAATTGCACATATGAAGCCAAAGACACAGCTAGGGAGTCAACCACATTTTGTTTAACATTAATTGATCAGAATCTAATGCGCGGAGAGAGAGAGAGAAAAAGATTGATGGTTTGAATTTTATAAATAGGTGAGACACATAAGCCGCACCTGTGGCAATGGTGTCTCATCTCATTTCACACGGCTCGCCATCCCTAAAAAGGTCGCAAAATAATTGAATAAATAAAAATTTACAAGTAAGTAAGTCTCTTTTATTGGAATCATTAAATAGAGTCTTTAGATGGTGCCAACTGCATATAAGAAGCCAAAAAAAAAAGTCCACACCCAACCTACATTCACGGCCCACCTTAACTTCACGATATCCAAGTAAAAGGGGCAGCTTGGATGGCAACCACATTTGTGTTCGTTGGATGGCACTATCATATACGAATGCACTTCCAACGGTCCACCAACAGTGGGCCATCGAATGTGAGGCTACCACCATCGTTTCCCTCTGCTCAAAATAAAGTGGCAGGTTGTTGGATTTGGGTCCTCAAAACTGTATCAAAAGCAACTTTTCTTTTACCACTTTGCATTCAAGTCTCATAACTCCCACTGAGGGCAGGTGACCATTTCCTCCAACGGCCATGATACGATTGCATGATGTAGAAATCCTTCTACTAACTAATCGGTTCATTTATTAGCACCCTCATTTATTATTTGGTCTTTAGATGGTGGAAATATTAAAGGTTTATAGGTGTGTTTCCTTTTCTATTTTGTCCTTTTGTTTGTTGAGGATAAGTTTTCCAAAAGGCCCATTTTAATGGATTCATTTTTTTTTTCTGTTATCATAAATGCAGCCACATCTAATATGTTGCACCCACCAAACCCTAATAATTTGGACATGTCGACTGAAATTATAGATGCTATAGGTTTTAAGATTTAAAATTAAGAGTTAAAATCATTAATTATAAATTAATTTAATAATATTATTATAGATAATCCCAATCACGGTATAACTCCCAACTACAAGATATAAGGTTGTTGGCAGAATTTTCACCCTTGGGATTTCTGCATAAGGGCAGTGTGGAATTTTCAAACATCATTGTCCGCAAAGGAAAATCCTCTTGAACCAAACGTGGGGATGAAAAATCCCACAATGTTGACATATAAAGTCCCGCCGGAGAACAAAACCTTGTAAATTTTAGCAAAGTCACGAGGGACATGAAATACGGTTGAAATTTTGCATTAATTCTAATTGGAGAGGACATCAAATGATCATCAAAACACGGGATTTACAACTTAAAATTTGTTGATCAAAATAAAACTCAATTAATAACTGTAACTATTGTCCTGGATTGAATGGCTAGACATCTTATACAAAATTAAATTATTTTTGTGAAATATGCAAACTAACAATCAATCTTCATCACCGTGACCATCAAAGGCTTATCTTACGAACCTCGTAAAAGTAGGGTTAGAAAAGCATCTTCTAATTTAATAGGCTGACAAGTTACCCTCTGCATCATAAGTTGGGAGGTAGTTTCCTTTCATCACTAGTCTTTTCTCTAGTTTGAATCTAGATAACCAAATAAAGCATTTAAAGTAAAAACCTGCCTTCCAAGAAAGTAAGAATGCATGGGGTATCTATGTGGATAGGAGTATAGGACTTCCATTCTCACAATATTACATGGGCGTGTTTGGCAATTAACTAGTTAACTTAAAATAAAGTGAATTCTGACAAAAAATGATAAAGGATCATATCAAAATTACACAATTTCAAAATTTCATCCGAATTTTTAAAAAAAAGTAAAAAAAACTTTTTTTCTAAAAAAAAAACCACTTTTCTATACAAAAAGTCAAAAAGATTCCATACCTAACAACTAAAAATAAAATACCATCATAACTTCTTATATTTTATCCTCTATTGATTTAATATTTTATCTCACCCTATTTCGATTCAGCATACATCCAAACACAGTAGGGATCTATCATTGAGTAGGGAGAATTATATGGTACACAGAGCGTAATCTTTGTATATTCCAAAGGAGATCTGCATTAATCACAATTCGTATCTATCTACCAGTTATCAGGGGCAGGTGTGGTGTGTGGATTGGAGGGACTCAATTGAGCAAAAGTGGGCCCTCTACATGAAAACTACGCACACCCAAAGGAAGGTAGACCGGTTATACCATTAATAAAGCGACCATATCAAATCTGCTGTGTGCTGCAACGTGTCAAACAAGCCTATAAAAAAAACACTTGAATACAAATTGATTCAAGTGGCTTGCCATATAGAAGACAAGATGATAAAAGTGAGGTAAGATTCTACCAGAATCTGGATTTATGAGTCGTTGGCCCATAAATATTGACCAGAACACCACTTGTCACGGGTCTAGTCCAATGCATAGTTAAAAGAATAGAGAGTCCAGGTCCTCTGGCTTTGACTTAAAATAATCCAGAGTTGAAGGGAGTGTAAGTCACTGAATGATATATTCTTAACCACTTAAAATAAATATTTTTTTAAAATATAAGATCTTTTAAAGTCGATTCCATCTTAAAATTGACGTTTTCATATAAGAATAACATAATTTCACATCCTTTTTTATTTTTCCTCTGAGAGTTAATTTTACAGCGGGTAACTCTGATTGAAGTAAAACTTTAGAATACCCCGTAAACTAAAAAGCAGGAGTGGAACTAGGATTCCGACTATACGGGGCCATTGTGAAAAAAAGAAAAAAAAACATTCTTGGAGGGCCATGTGTAAAAAAAGGTTAACTGTCAGCCCCCTTATTTATGCCCCTGCCACTTTTATATTGAATGACTCTTATTTTGATAGGTGAGTCCCACGTAGGACCTAAATAAAATGTGATTAATAAAACGAGTCAATGTCAATATCACTTGTGATAAATAAAATGAGTCACATGAAAAGAGTATTATTGCCATTACAGGAATGAATTTGGGAGTCCACTTTGTAAATAATCCGCTTAATTGATGATATTGAATGCGGTTTGGGTGATGCCATCATAAGATTTTTTTTTTCAAGGACTTCAATGTCATGACTCGTATGGTTTTGGTATACTCAATTAACATTATCTTTAGCTTGTTTTGTTGTCTGCAAATCAATTTTAACACAAGCACCCTTTCAAATAGTTTTAAAATGATATAGATTGCCTTTATCTAAAATGTCCATTTCATATCTTCTCTATGTTTTATGCTGTTTTTTTTTTATATTAAATATCATCAGTGTCTTTACATTTTGTGTATGTAAAATATCCATTTCATATCTTCTCTGCGATTTTCAGGAATAATGCAAGTGATCATTTAATACAGGCCACCATACAAGTGAGGTAGAAGTAGAACTCAATCAAGATGGGTTTCACTATTGATTAAGCTCATGCCTGATCACCTGATGTGACACCCCAGAGTCCCACAGTGATTGGGATTATATGTAGAGCTTACACCCTTGTCTTGCATGAGGCCTTTTGATGGGTTGAGGCCCATCAGAAATAAAACTGTGAGGCCCGTGGGCCAAAGCGAACTATATCATGCATGCGTATAGGGTGGGGTGTTACAAATGGTATTAGAGCCGACTCTCGACTAGTTCAAGTGTGGGTCCCCTGCCGTGGTCTGGTGCAAGTGGGCGGGTTTCCATGTGGGCCTTAAGGGGGGTGGAATGTAACGTCCCGGAGTCCCACATCGACTATAGAGAGGAAAATGATTGAGATTATATGTAGAGCTTACACCCTTACCTTCCATGAGGCCTTTTGATGGGTTGGGGCCCATCAGAAATAAAACCGTGAGGCCCGTGGGCCAAAGCGGACAATATCATGCATGCGTGTAGGGTGGGGCGTTACAAACTGATTCCACAGCTTAGTAAGCTTGAAACTGAATCCAAGATAAAAAAATATATAAAATTTAGCCCAAGCATTATCATGAGTCGAAGTCGAGTTTTTATAAATATATCGTTCCAATTATTTTTAACTATAATGTATGTTTATATAAGTTTAATCTATCAGAAGATTTATCTTAAGATAGATTAGAGAAACAAAACCCATGTAGCCGATCCCAAAATAATTGGGACAAGGCTTTAATGATAATGATAATGATTTATAAATTTATATATTAAGCTCGATTAGGTTATGGGGATTGAACTTGAGCTTGACACAAATTCTTATTGCGCTTTAAAATTCAAGCTAGAGTCTAAATGAACTCCACCCGAATTTTGTTTAAATGGGAGCTAAAGCTTAACCCAACTAAAATTATAACCATACCTATGTGCCTTATGGGTTGTACAATATTACCATTTTGATCACCTTCGCCAAAAACTAATGTTTAGGTTAGCCATTTCATTTCATCATCATAATTATTATCATTAGGGGTTTTGCCCGTACCTTAGCTATTAATAACCCCGTCTGTTGATGAAAGTTGAAATATTTCTCCACAATTAATTGTGTAGTTTTCACAGACTAAAGTGCTCTTAATTGTGTGATGTCGAATAAAATTATAAACTATGCGATACCGCATAGATATATTCCTTTTTAACCCAATAAAAAGGGGACTTTTGTGTGATATTACGTACATTAAAATGTTGTGAAATTGTAAAAATATAATATGTGATATAGCATGGTCAAAGACATTTTAGCCCATAAAATCACACGAGTACCTATAGGGAGTTATCTTGACTTTTTTCAAAGGGGAGTTCTATTGGCACCACGAAAAGTTCTCTTCCCACCGCAGTTATTATGTCAATTTCTTTTTACAATAAAATCATTACGTGAAATGACTAAAATGGACATCTCATAAACCATATTGAAAATCAAATATTTCTCTTCACACACATAACTCATCTCTACCCTCTTCACACATAACTTACGGTTTCACATTCTCATTCCCCAATTGCACCCCACATTTTCCTTCTTCTTTCACTCTCATTATTCCTCCCTTCAATCTCTTTACAGCATTGCACCACTCACCCACAGTTCACCTTCTTCCTTCTTCCTTTTCCCCCTTGCTCTCACCAAACTTTTTTTATTGTAGTTGAATCAAACCAAATATTGCAATGGGCAAGGAAATGAAAAAGGAAATCGTGTCTTTTAATCATACTAGCAGCGAAAAGGTTAGTGTGGTTGAGTATTTCAGTGTTTTTGTCAAATTTTTCAAGTTCTGTATTGTAGTTGTTCGCGTTCTGTCCGGACTGGTATGTCCGAACATTTCTGAAATGTTCGGACAAACGATACCGAACATGCACTATATGTTCGAATGTTTCTATACGAACATAAGAGACTTGTTCGAGACTTTATTTCCGAACATAAAACAAATGTTCAGAAATTATATGTCGAACATATGGTTTATGTTCGGATTTATTGTTCCGAACGATACTGATACCGCTTTTTCCTTAGTGCAGCTTTCCACAGAAGAAAGCCAAGTTCAGTCAGCCTATGTAATGGACTTTACAGATGTGTTTACTACCGAAGAAGTAAGACATTATATTAAATTTTCAATATACATATTGTGTGTTACTAATGTCTGATTCAATGGTTATGGATATTTCACAGCCGAGATGCATTAGTGAATTGGGCTCGTGATGTCGGTAAAAGAATTGGTTTTGTCATTGTCATAAAGGTATCAAATGCTGCAAGGCCTGGAATAAAAGCTAGAGTTGTCCTAGCATGTGAGAGAAGTGGCCAATTCAAGCATTGTAAGACCAAAGACGAGGGGCCTACTAAAAAGAAGATCAAGCAAACATGATCGAAGAAATGTGGATGCCCTTTTACATTAAAGGGCAAGAAGCTTGACACTTTTGATGATTGGATGTTGGAAGTTGCATGTGGTGTACATAATCACTCTGCTGCAGAGTATCTAGATGGTCATTCATTCGCAGGGAGACTAACAGAATAGGAAACAAAATTGATGGTTGATATGTCTAAGAGCATGGTACGACCAAAAGATATTTTGGTTACATTAAAATAAAGAAGTGCCTTAAATGTGACTACAATGAAGACCATTTACAATGCACGTCATAGGCACAGAGTTGTTGAGCGGGGTGGGAGGACACAGATGCAACAACTGATGGGAAAGTTGACATAGCATAAGTACATTAAATGTCACAGGAATAATGAGGACAATGACGTTGTTACCGATTTGGTTTGGGCGCATCCAACAAGCATACAGTTGTTGCGGTCATTTCCTCTGAATTTAAAGAGCTTCGTGGGAACATATCACGAAATGCCTTGGAAAAGATTTTGGCAGAAACTAAGAGATCAAATCTGGTTGGGATTGATAAGATTGTATGTGGATGTATTATCCGTTCCACACATGGGTTACCATGTGCGCATGAGATTGCTACATATGTTTCAGAAGGACGGCCAATTCCCCTACAGTGTATACATCCGCATTGGGTCAAGCTTGACATGAATCCGAGTACCGTTTTGAGCTATAATATGGAGTTGGACTGTAAGACGGAGTTAGAGTTACTTGAAAAGAGGTTCAATGAATTTGATCAAACAAGAAAGCTGCAACTCTTAAAGAGGATGAGGGAGCTATCAAAGCATGACAGTACATTCTTGTTAGAACCAGAAGCAAAGCTCCGAACCCGTGGGCGACCACGCATTAGGATTGATACATGCACCAAAAGGGAACCAAGTGCTTTTGAGTTGGTTCAATCTGCACAGGATAGTCACTCACCTTCTCCCATTATGGTTAAGGCACCGTTGGAACAGAAAAAAAGAAAAGCCTAGAGTTGTGAGAACAAGATCTAAAAATGCCAATTCTTATATTGCTCAGTTCTCAGAAGGATTAAGGCCTTTTATACGCCTTATCAAAGATGTTGCAGCCGATGGTAATTGTGGTTTTAGAGCGATTGCTACTTTGATTGGTCATACTGAAGATGGATGGAGACATGTTCGGAGAGAACTCTTGCATGAGTTGCTGCACCATGTAAAACATTACAAGTAGTTATACGGAGTGGAAAACAGAGTTGAAGAACTTATTGAGACACTATCTTACTATGAGGATAATCCTTCGTACAACCATTGGTTGACTATGCCTGACATAGGGCATCTTATCGCATCTCGTTACAACTTGGTCTTATTTCACTTTAGCATGGCACAGTGTTTAACATTTCTTCCTCTAAGGTCACCACCATTGCCTGTATCTACTCGATTGGAGATAGCGATAGGTTTTGTTAATTGTGGCCATTTCGTTCAGGTATTGAAAACTAAAATTGTCTTTTTTTTTATTTAATTACAATATGTTAACCTATTAACAGGTTTATTTATTTTTTTTGTAGGTTTTCATGATCCCAGATCATCCTGTACCACCCATTGCCAATAAGTGGAAAGAATTCCGTCATCCTTGCGCTAGCCAATGGGAATTAGTATACGAAGATCGAATCAGGCATTTTAAAGAAATTATAAGTCCAGATGTAGCAACCTGTGAGACTGTCTCATTGGATTGAGAAGCTTGTCTTTTTTTTTCCATGTATTTCTCTAGCCACATTGTTGGCAGAGTTCATGTATTTCTCTAACAGAAGATCCAAAATGAAAGGACAACATTTTTAATTTAGAATATGCAAGTTGAGTTCTTTTCAACTTTGTCCGTACAACCATGTTCAACAAAATTGTGATTACAACCATGTTACAAATGTAAACAACCATGTTCCAAATATTGTGATTACAACCATGTTCCAACCCATAAAAAAACACACCATAAAAGTAACCAAAATGTATAAAAAAAAATGATTTTCTTAAAGTAACTGGTCATCTTCCAAAATGAAATCAGCTACTGTCCCTACGATGCCTGCGTGCATAAGAACGAGCAGTCATGATGGGGGTGTCGAATCGTGTGCTCCACCTCTTCAATGGTCATTCCACGCAGCACATGTGCAGCCTGCTCGACATGAGTGTATATACCATGTGGGTCATTAATCAATCCATCTTGGCCCCTCTCCATGACTCTATCAAGGATGCACAACCACCCACATTACGCTACAAGTAAGATGTTTAATTCATGAATTCACTCGAAACATTTAAAAAGAAAATGTGAAATATAGCTCAATTAACCATACTATCTCATAATCAATGTTTGCACTAGGTTGTGCATCTCGAGGA
Organism: Litsea cubeba; assembly: GCA_012931725.1. Taxonomy (NCBI): domain Eukaryota; kingdom Viridiplantae; phylum Streptophyta; class Magnoliopsida; order Laurales; family Lauraceae; genus Litsea; species Litsea cubeba. The sequence goes on from CM022948.1 coordinate 76,744,492, forward strand.
TGTGGGCGAAAAGCTGATTGAGAGTTAGGGTTTTGAAGTAGCCTCCATGACACTCGTGCATACCAAGCCATGTATTGTGGTACATAATCAAATGGACGTCAAACTGGAACGCTTTGATTCAACCTAGACAGTAGGTGATCATTCCATCTTTCCCATACTTGATCAAAATATTGATATGCAATATGATATGCATTTTCAATCGGGCCTTGTGTAGCACAAACTGGGATTAATGAGGGTGGAGGAATAGTCTGCACCCTACCAAACTACCTTAGGATCCTATCTGGATGATAGGGCTCAACAATATCAAAGGACTTAATGCACCCACAGTAGAAGGCGACCTGATTAAATGGATGTTGCTGCCTAATATCGCAATAAGGATCCCATGTGACCTGCATGACCAAAAACAATTATAAGAAATTTCATTATACTATAGAGAATTTTTAGTAAGTCATGAATAAGGAATTTTTAGTACCTTATCTGCACTCATACAATCAAGCTGCTCTCGCAGTGCCCGTAGGGGAGCAGTAGTCTCCCTATGAGTGAGCCAGCGATACATTCGGGGTTGGGTGACTCCATATAAAATATTGGACGTTGGATTGAAACACTCGAAATGCTCAAAAATCCACGCATCTAGCAGCGTAAGATAGCCAGCAATCTGTTTAACTTCCTTACTGGTAGCTAATCCTAACTGTCGATACAAATAAGCCAGAGCAGCGGCACCCCATGCATATGTACGGACACTGGACAAGTTTGTCAACAACGTAAGATATATAATTGGCACACGTGTACCACTCTTGTCCGCGAATAATGTGCATCCTAATAAATACAGAAGATATGCTCTCACTGCATAATCAATCATGTCATCTCCATCCTCATCGGTTATTAAAGAGAACCTCCCTCTTAGCCACTCCAATCTTACAAATTGGCCCCGAACCTGCTGCAGCTCATCATTTGCCTCATTTGGATGAACTCCCAGAGCGTCAACAAGGAGCGAATGAGCATCTTGAAATGACATTCTACCATTATAAGCAACAGAACGACCAGTCACCGGGATCCCAAGTATGGTGGCAACATCATCTAGACTTATGGACATTTCACCGAAAGGCATGTGGAAAGTGTTTGTTTCAGGTTGCCACCTTTCCACAAAACAAGAGACAAGAATCTTACTAACAGAGCGGTAGGATGCTGTGATGAGTGGACTCAAATTAGATCTATCCACTAACTCTCTGAACCTGTTGCTCTCATTCAATGTCCAGTGTGGTATTTTCTGTCCATGGCTCAAACACTTCAGCGGGGCCCGTTCCTACATTCTGAAAATATTACATTATTAAATAAGGTAACAATTACATTGAGTTTTATGTAACAGAAATAGAAAAATAAAAAAAAGTACGTACCTGTGAATGCCAAATGTATGCAGCTATGTGCGTGTTGAAACTGGGCAGCAAAGAATGATCTTCTGGCCCCGCAATTATTTCTTGTTCAATATCAGCTTCTTCTTCATGTTGTTCAACGGAGTTCCTTCTTCTTCATTGCCTCCTTCCGAATCATATTCCGGTTCCCTGGGTTCTTCTACAACCTCCTCAGTTATTCGACGGCGCCTCCTATTGGAAGCCGTTGGCCTTACTCTGGAACTGCTTGGCCTCTCCATTTCTGAAATATTAGATGAAGAGTGATTAAATTAAATTTTTTTACAAGTGTTCGGTTCTGTGTGTTTGAACAAGTCAGAAATGTTCGGCATGTAATATACGAACATTCCTAAAATGTTCGAACTTTATGTGCCGAGCAATTCTGGAGTGCACGAACTTTAGAATCTGAACATTGTTAAATTGTTCGAAATTTTACATTCGAACATTTGGGTAATGTTCGAAGTTTCAGAACCGAACATATCTCGACAATAAAAAAAGAGATTGAACAACTGCAACCAGTGCAGAAAAATCATTTTTGAGCAAATTAGACGTGTGATTATGTCCCTTTGAACATATTAAGATGCACACAATAGGTGCTACAATGACCTATTTGAGAAAATAGCACAATGACAATGGGGAAGAAGGAAGGTGATACCTTTGACTAAAATGGAGGTGACTACAACAACAGCTTATTCCTTTCTTCCTTATGTGCTTGTATCCTTTCACTGAGCTAATCTTCCAACAAGAATGTGGGTCAAAATGGATAGAAGAAGAGTTTCTCTGATGAAAGTTTCAATAGAGAGGAGAGAAAGGGGACGATGGTGAAGATGTGTGGGAAGATAAAAGAAGTGATGGGATGAGTTGTAAATGAAAGTGGTGATTTCGGTATATTGATGGGTGCAAAGAGAAAAAACTGTTAAAAAACCTATTTTGTACATTGGTGTGGAGAGAAATGCGGTGAGAATAGCAAAAAACGTAGTGCCAACAGAACTCCCCTTTTTCAAAAGGCGAAAATATTATTTATGGCTAAAAGCTACTGTACAGGCAAAAACCCTTATTACATGGCCGCCATCACTAAAACAAGTGAAAATGGAGAATAATAAAGCGAGTAGACAAGGTTCAAGTTGACTTATTGCTTTAGATTGGGTACACTTAGATATGTTTTCACCAAATTAATAAATGGGTCCATTCCAATTTTTTTGTTTGTCCCTTTTTCCTTTTTTCCCATTTTAATGCAATGCCATAGCAATGGGACTACCGTATACCTATGAGGAGTATGACTGGAACCCACCATAGCTTGAACTTATCAACCAGTGCACTAAGTGCTGATTGTTGGACATGCAATATATGGGAGCGATACACATAGTCTGAGCATTTTTTTAGAAGAAAATACCTATCTCTCAGTTGGGTCCACTAAAATGCAGGATGATTATGAAAGTTCATTGGATGAAAATATCCATACGAGACCTTCCTCTATGCAAGATTTTGAGTCTATAAGAGCATCCTAACCTTTTAATCCATGACCCTAAAACTTGATGATTTAGAGGCATAATTTTATTATATTTTCAATCCAATGGTGAGGAAAAGCTAAATGAGTGTCAAACTTTGGTTTGTGACTATTTATAGGAGGGTAGTGTGTGTGAAAATAGTAGATTGACTCAACATGGACCCCATGACAAAAAAAATGAGCGAAAAAAGTTGCATTTTTAAAGTGGTGGTGTTTTTGAGAATTTCCCATATATATAGCTCCTAGGCGTTTCCTAATTTGGCTCATTGTGATGCATAATGATCATGGAAGTCCATTGGATAAAAAGATCTATATAAGACCTACTTTTGTGTAAAGTCTTGACTCTATAAGACTATCCTAAACCTTCGATCCATGGCTCTAGAATTTAATAGTTTTAGAGACATTATTTTCTTATGATTTTAACCTAACAATGAGGAAAAGTTGGATGAATGTCGAATTTGAACTTGTGACTATTCATTGGAGGGGGGATTTGGAAAAATCAGATTGACTCAAGGTGGGCCCCAGGGGCGGAAAAAGGGGCATTTTGGAGAATTAACCTATGTGTGTGTGTCTAACCCGCCTTTGGCAATGCCAATACACTCACGGTTGAGTGGTGGTTGGTGAAAGTCCTGGATTCGAACCCTACAGGGGGGGGGGGGGGGGGGGGGGGGGATAGGGTGAGCTAGACTATGTTGACCAATTATAACAAATTTTAACTTCTCCAAAACAATTAGTCACAAGTGATGATATAGAACTAAAGTACGGAAGCTAATAAAAATAATCACCACAAAGCACACATCAGAATACAATGATTTATAGTGGTTCGGCCTCAATGCCTATATCCACTATCGGCTTGTGTTCCCACACTCTACCGGATTTCCACTATGTATGCTTTTCAATAGGCTAAGCAATAACCTTTAACAATATGCTTTTCTAGGCTAAGCAATAACCTTTAGAAGATGCTTTTTCAAGGCTAAGCAATAACCTCTATACTATGTTTTTCTTTAGGCTAAGTAATAACCTATGCAACCAAAATGTTGGTTCTCTCTCGAAGTAGTGTCTAGAATGCACTTGATGGAGATACAATTATAACTCAATACAATGCCTCTAAATAGGGGGATATATATGTGAAAATCTAACTCACACCAACATTATATGAATGCAAAGATGTATGCACGATGTTCTCAATCAATTTGAAAATAAAAGCTCATAAATGTATGCCAAAGGCTTTTAAAAGTCTTAGCTCATAAAAACATTTATGATGGAGGAAAGAAAGCTAATTACATATTAAAAAACAACTTGTAAAAGATATACATATATATTCCAAACAAGTTGTGAAATTCTAAGAACAAAACATGTGATGCATAAGGACTTCAATTAATTTAAAAATGAAGCTCAATGAATGTATGCTTCAAGCATTTGAAAGTGTAAAATACAAAAATAGATTTTTTTTTTGTTGATAACATAGGAAAAGTGCATCTGTCCCTCACCCTATGGTGAGGGAATAGGAATACTTCTCCAACTTGAAAATGATATACCTATAAATGCTAATCAAGTTGTGAAACTTTAAAACAAAAGTACATGTGATTTGAGAGTGTTGTTGAATCCAAAACATGAGATAAATTGAAAATGATTCAACAACCAAAGATTCAACCAAGTATAGGAAGCATGTTATATATAATTTCAAAGATGATTCCAAAACATGATTCACTTAGATATACCAATTTGAGTCCTACTTGGTTTGAATCAATGTGGTGCATTCAAAATAATAAATCAATTCAACACATATACATGTTAAGGACAGAACAAATCATAGTTTAACATGCTAGAAAAGATTTACCAATAATTAAAGTAAAGCAGGAAAACATATGATGAGGAAAACCAAGCTTACTTAGATGATTTAACTATTGATTCCAAGTTTTAGCTTCCCCTTTGACCAACTAGTCTCCCTTAGTTTATTCCCCTTTGTTTGGCCTCAAAACACCTCAATGAGTGCCTCTTAGTTCCTCATTTTGGCCAAGGAAAGAACCACTATTTATGCTTAAAAAGTGGGTTTCTACGTGTCCCCGGTCGACTGGTACAAGGCCCGATCGACTTGGGCTTCAACGGTAAAAAATCTGACCGTTTGAAAAAAAAAAGCCCAACAATTCTTTTCCCGGTCAACCTGCAGTGTGGCCAGTCGACCAGCCACACTGCAGGTCGACCGGGTCACTGGGAATTTTTCCAAAAAATGCTGATTTTCAAGGTATTTTTCTACTGGGATAAATTCTTCTCCTGTGGGGACCCCGGGCCATGGAATCAAGCCTGGAAACATGTTTTAAATCAATCTAAGAGTTTTTTTGAAAACACGAAACCCTAAAATGCCTAAGATGATATGAAAGTTTTAAAACCATAGGCATGCTTGATTCATAAAACTTCTTTTTCAAGCTAAATGCATCAAGGATTTAAATCGAAAACATACATGAACCATAAGTTTTAAAAGTCTTAAAAACTATGCATATGAAAAATCAATATTTCAAGTTTTTGATTTTCCTAAATCAATGCTCATGTGAAAATTCAAATGATGATGAAAATGATAATACATCCATCAAATAGCAAATCACAAAATCCCTAACAGTTGGCACCTTCATTTGACACTCATGCCCATGAATGGATCCGCGGATCATCAAGTAAAAGTATCACTTCCATACCAGTAGCCCAATATAGGGGAAAAAAAAAACCTAGCCTTTGGCAATATGTATAGAATGTCTGCAACACACTCTCTGATTTATTTCATGTTGCTCTATTCTTCAGTCCAGAGTTGGGCATGTAATGTTCTAATAACACTTAAGATAATAATTTCTTAGCATTGTTTCTCCAACTAGCCTATGATATTATGTACTGCAACACATTATCTAATATATGTTACTTGGCACTAATCTTTGACTTGTTTTTTACTTCAAAACTACAAACGAAGTGCTATCCTTATAACCTTTTTTTTTTTACAAATCTTCATATTTTGTTGTCCCAATTTTCTTTAATCATAATGTACTTATGTACGTAATCCGAACCTACAAGCTTGCTCTCATCGGTCTTCATAGTTCATACCAATAAGAATTGCCATGGTTCTCTTTAGCTTATATCATCATTGTTTGAATTTATTGACAAACTGAGGTGATATGATAAATAATGATTATCTATAGGAACTATTTTTAAACACCCAATATCAAATTTCAAATAAGTACTAATGGAGAATGTTCAACTACATACAATTCTAGCCTTCAAATTTGACACCCATCTATCTATTCTCAGTGGGCCATTCGATTAAACTATGAAAATTCTTGGCACTCACTGCACTTTTTTAGACTTCTCAACCTTCAAAAAACTACCTCTTTTGACTAGAAAATAATTCCCATTTTCTGCACACGGCTGCCTATCCGTTAGAAACTTAAGAAACTGACATTTGACTTGGAAACTTCACATGCCACTTGACTTGATTTTAAAATCTCTCTCTCTCTCTCTCTCTCTCTCTCTCAACAATGCAACATGTTCATACTATAGGGCCCACCAACATTTGTCTTGACTTATATATGGTGTGGATGACGGGTCCAAATACGTCATGGTGCTCAGCTGACCAGGACCTGGGGTGTTTACACTTTACAGCCTTAGTTTGGGGGCCCTTTGATTGATTAGGTGACCAAGAAACTTACTTGATAACCGGTTTGAGTCAATACTTGAGACGGGTCTTACACGCTTTGGTGCATGAATTCTACTGTTTTCAAAGGATGGCAGCCAGGAGGTTTGTACAGTTTAGCGACCCCACCGTATACTTTTAGAGGTCTTCATGAATTTGATATCTATAACAGTTCAGTTTACACATGATGTAGGTAGTCCATGCTGAAAATGGAGATTTTCTATTTTCATCACTTATTTTATAGTACTAAATTGGATTTATTTTAATTTTTGATACCCCATCGTTACCTTGCTGGGTTTCTTGTCTGTTGAAATAACAAAAAAAAATTGAGTTATTTTTTTTTATCAAGTTGAAGGAAAATCATTTCCTATAGGACTTATAGAAACCACTTATTTGTGAAAAAAGAAATCTCCAATAGTGTAGAATTCTAATCAACATTGTACAAGCATGTAATTTTGCATCCACTAGCTCAATACATCAAAGGACTCCTTGGTAGCATGGAAAAGCTTTTAATTTTTTCGTTCGGTCACTTTTTGACAATGCGTTTTAGCACAAAATGAGAAAGTTTAAATTATTAGGTATAATACTAATAACGCCTTCTCCCCCACATATTGTCTTTCAATTTCAATACTCCTCCCCCAAAAAAAATATAAAAATATTAAAAAAAAAAAACGACCAAATTTGCCTGGTTCAATACTCATCCTCCAAAAAAAAAAAAAAAAAAAAACACGACCAAATTTACCTGGTATATATTTGTGTGAGTTTAACCAGTATCATGATTAGTATAATTAGATTAATGACCTCATGGACATCTATATCATAAAAAAACTATAAAACTAGCCAATTTTTTTCTTTTCCAAAAGAGAGGAGGCAGGATTAGGATTTAGAAACAGCTACCTATACTATATAGTATTATAGTGTGTAGGAAGATTTCAAATGCATCTGAGCTGTCAGCCGTCTCTAGCTCACCACGGGCCCAAGACAATCTTTACACGTTGTAGACTCTTTCCCTTTAATTCAAAGGAGCATAGCCACAAGAAAACACCAACCAAACCTCATCGCATCATCTCATCTCATCATAAATAAAAAGGCCACAAAAACTGTGGTTGGTCACCACCACCCACTTTTCTTTCAAAAGCCGCTTTCCTTCTCCTCTTTTAACGTGCCGATTTGATGATACTCAACAATCTGTCACCCAATCAGCCCAAAATGAAGCTTTACTTGTGGGTCCATAAATGCATATCATCCTTGCAAAACTCCCCCTTTTCAGGAAAGTTGAATGTTGAGATATGCCAAGATTTTGCCCTAACCAAATACCTTTTACTCAACCCTCATCCCCACCGTTGCTTTTATAACTTGGGTAAATTAGCGAAAGGTGTCCTGATTATTGGGCTATAAAGTCTTTAGGATAGAACATTACTATTTAATGTCTGACTCCCTTGCGCATGTGATTTTTTCAGGCGATAGTCCATAAGGATGTGACATTAGAATTTTTATGATTCATTTGCCCTTCTAACCATTTAAATAGGTGTGCGGTCCGTAAACATGTGACATAAAAATTTTTTATGACTCATTTGCCTTTCAAACTAAATCTAGTCATACCAAACCAAATTTAGTTATATAATCTCATATCAAAGTGACATAACTTGTTTTCAAACTAATTATGATTTCAAATAAAGATAAATTTATATAAACTCATATAAACCCATGCCAAAGTCAAATAAGTTCACATCAAAGTTCGATAAATTCATAGCAAACTCAGATAAATTCACTTAATTCGTATCAAACTCAAATAAATTCAAAGAAAACACAAATAAATTCATATCAAACTTAGATAAATTCGTACCAAACACATATAACATCATGTCAAAGTCAAATAAACTCATTGATGGGACATAACTTTTTTGTGAAAACTGGTTATGATTTCGAACACAGATAAATTCATATAAACTCACATCAAAGTTAAAAAAGTTCACATCAAGTTCACAGCAAACTCAAATAAATTCACTTAATTCGTATCCATCTCAGATAGTTTCAAAGGAAATACAAATAAATTCATATCAAACTTAGATAAATTCGTACCAAACACAGATAACATCATGCCAAAGTCAAATAAACTCATATTGATGGAACATAACCTTTTTGTGAAAATTGGTTATGATTTTGAACACAGATAAATTCATATAAACTCACATCAAAGTTAAAAAAGTTCACATCAAATTAATATAAATGCACATCAAACTTAGATAAATTAATTTCAAATTCAGATAATCAATCTAGTTTAATTCATATTACACTTAGATTAATTCACAGCAAACACAGATAAATTCATATCAAACTTATATAAATTCATACAAAACAAAGATAAGTTTAATTTAAAGTCAGATAACTTCATGCCAAAGTCTGTTAACTTATACAAAACTCAGATAAATTAACAGCAAACTCAGAAAAACTCATTTAAAATAAAGTTGAATACATTTCAAAGTCAAATAAAATCATGTGAAACCCATTTAAGTTCATACCAAATTCATATTATTTTATAAGAATCTCAGATATATTCAGAAAAAAATCATATAAAAAGCGTGTCACAGTCAGATAATTTTACTTGGAACCCTGTTTAATTGATAACAAACACAGTTAATTACAAATCAAACTCGGATAAAATCATGTAATATACAAATAAATAAACTCATTTAAAGTCCTTTTTAATTGATATCAGAATAAGACAACTAGAGAACAAGCTTAGATAAATTCACAGCAAACTCAGATAAATACATTTCAAAGTCAGATAAATTGATTTTAAAACTCACAAAACCCTTTCTGTTTTTTTATTTACTTTTCTCTTGCTTTGCTTGTATTTTTCCTTGTTTTGATGAAATCACAGAACACAATGATGATGGACGTACTGCCAATTGCCCCTTATAACTTTATTTACGTAAACACTTTTGAAGCAGTTGTTGAGGTCAGCGTTCTATACTCATTTCTGAGCGGTCATAATTATGGTCAAGTCCTCGCCCTCACGATAAAATCATTGTTGTGCTGTTTTTCATCACCTATTAATTTTGGAATAAGTGGTAGCTCAATGATATGTAAGATCTACAACAGTTAAAAAGAATGAAGATATGTGAATTTCTTTTCATTTATAAAAATTATTTTATTTCCTTTTTTTTTTTTAAACAAGTTGATCAATCTTCAGAAACAAATGGATGAAAGACGTTGATACAATTTTCAAATGGGTGAAGCCTAACCTATACTTGTCATTGGGGGTGTTAATGGACTGGGTCAATCCTAGTCAAACCCTGTCAGCCTGGTCCATCTAACTATCGGGCCTACAATTTAGGCAAGGGTCCAGTCCATTGGCCCCAAACTGATGCCCAGCCCAAGCCTATTAACACTTCAGCTTTTGTGTAACAAACTCAACTGGGCTTTGGGAATATATTGGTCTGGGCTCATTTAATAATTGGGCTAAAAAGTTAGACTCGAGTATAAAGAAAGAAATTGTATCTTGTGTGTATGCAAGTGAAGGTTCAGATCATCAAGCATATAAAATTAAAATCAGTAGTTGAATTTTCAAGCCCCTAACAAATTATAAAAGCGCCTATCAGGCTTCAATGGGTCGGACAAAGCTGTGCTTATGAGTTTTTGGGAGATAAGTCAGGGCCCCCAATCCTTTGAATTAGTCAAGTTCTTAGGGCAAGCCCACACGTGGTTGAAAAATTGTTCAACTCAGACTGGACTCTGGAGTGATCCAGGCTGAAAGGCTCAACAGGCCACCCAGCCTACTATATTGAATCCCATGGTCCATGGGCTAAGTATTCTAGCCCAGTTCTGTATTCCACTTCTTGGAAGCGGCGTGAATTCTCCAGATTTCATTCCAGAAAAAAACAACTGGTGTGCAACTATGGTTGGGCCTAACCCCCAACATAGTGATCCAACTCAAATTTTGGTTGACTTGGGTTGGATCTAGGTTCTGGGTGATTTCAGATCTTAAAGTTTCAATCGATCTGGAATCTGGGATTGTCCAAGGGCAACCCAACTGGACCCTAACACAATCCCCCCATATTTATATTCTGTGACCAGATCACAGATCACATGTCACATGAGCCATATAAACACAAGTGTTTACTTGGTTCAGATAGTACGTAGCCTATGTCTATGTGGGCAGGCGGCAAAGAGCAAAAATATAAGCTTTCTCTTTCTCTGGTACCAGCAATCGCTTGCACAAACTATTGTTTTTAAGATTTTCAACTCATGATAAAGTCAAATCTGTGAGATCCACAAGTTTTTCACACGGCATGCAACTCATACACAAATGTCAGTTTAGTGAGAAACTTGGCTCCACACAAATAAAGGAAATTGACAGCAACCCAATACACAACAAATTATTTGGGTCTTTTTTAAACATGGTACCCTCTCTACTGTATTTTCTTCTTGGGGAAAATTTCAGAATGTGGCCTAAATTTTTTTTGCTTTTACAAAAAGACAAAATAAAAAATACATTTTAAAATGGGCCTTAAGTTTTCCAATCTTCTTTCAAAATTGGACGACTGGCCTCCTAAATACACACACCCTTTAAAATCCCGAAAATGCCATTAGCTTTATGTCGCAACGAATAAAGAAACAGATTATGGGCCGGGCCGGTTTCTCTCCAACGTCTCCTTCCACTCTCCTTTTTACTTCTTCACATCTTCTCTCCTCCATCCAATGTAGGGGTGCTCAGCCTGAGCCCAGTCTAGACCCAGTCTGCTTTGGCTGGGCTTCGATATATAATTAGGGCCCAATTATTAATTAGGCCGGGCTTGAATTAAGTGATTGAAATCCCAAAGCCTGACACAGCCCGTGTAAGAATGCATATAATTTAATTTAATTAATCCAAAAAATTGCTCAAATGCCAATAAAATTTATAAAAAAGCCTGGTTTGGCCTGACCTGGTTAATTAAATGGGCGAGTTTGGGCCTGACTAATACTGCCTGCGTCGGGCCTGGATATGCCTTAGCCCAGCCCGGGCCATGAACACCCCTAATCTCAAGGCAAGCACCTGCACCAGCAAGTGGAATGTCGATAGTCCTCGGACTACACCCGATCCTATTGGGAGGACTGGTGGGAACCATGACATTTCAGGGCTAAAATCCATAGGCTACAACTAACCTGAATATGAGGCCAGCGGGTTTGTTTAGGTGAGATGAGTTGTATTTATGCAAGTTGATTTGTGCTTGGTCAAGGTTGGTTGCAGACTGTTGGAGTGGGCGGTGAAGAGAGATGAGGATTGTTAAGTTGCAAGGTGATTATTGTTGAAGATGGTTTGGATAAGGAGATCCAGTGGGTGAAGATATTGATGGGAAGGAAGGGTCTGGCCAAGAGATTGCAGGCGGTGTTGATGAAGATTAGATGCTGGTATGTGATGAGTGGCAGTGGGAAGATGAGAATGGTGCTGTGTTTGTTTAGGAAGATAGGGAGACTGGGAGAGTGCATGGATTTGTCTGGCTTTGAGGGCTTTTGTTTGGCGGGTGTTTGAAGGTGAATGGTAAACATGAAGATGGGTTCAAGTGTAGGTTTAGTGAGGCCTAGACTTGGTTGGGCTTAGAGGTGTAAAACAGGCCATGGGCCCGCCACTGCTTCCTTTTTATAATTTTTCTAATATATAGTTTTTATAATTCTTTATTATATAAATTGAAAGAGACTTTAGTGACTTTAGGATTTCCAACTTGAAATAAAATTGGAAATAATAAAATAAATGCACAAATATTGTTGCTAATTTATAAATGAAAAACAAAACTTTTAAGTATGATGATTTCTTTGAAATAAAGTTTACAATAACTTTGATGATAATTTTCAACGAAATAAAATTTACAAGTTTAATGATAACTCTAACTTTAAAAAGGTCCCAAGTAAAAAAACTTACAAGTATGATAATTTTTTAAAAATAAAGTTTACAGCAACTGCGACGATAATTCCCAACTTGAAATAAATTTTATAAATTAAAACTATGATGATTTTTGAATACTAAGATGCTTCTAATGCTGAAAAGTTGTCTTCTATTTATTATTCTCGCATCAAGTCTTGATTTCTCGTAGGCACATGCATGTTTCCACCGTTTTCGATAGCATTGTCCTCTTGTTGTCAACAAGTCGCCCACCTGCTCTAAAAGCTTGTTACACTGCAAATGTAGACACTAGATCTGTTAGTAAATCATGGGTCATGGGAGAAAGCAAATGAGATCTACTTTCACTTGCTTTTCATCACGCCAAAATGTTGAAATTGGTGTCATCATCTACGACATCAACTTGACCGGAAGAACTGTTGCCTCGAGAGCTCTTAAAAATATTTCATGAGGCTTTCTTTTATAAAATTTCAAGAATCACTTCTTTCCCATAATTTCATCGTAACATTCAATTGAGAAGTGATCTCAATTTATACAATGAAGAGCAATCTCTAACAACCAAATTAATCCTTATCTAAGATACTAATCTCTAACATCTCCCCTCATGTGATTGTTGACATTAAAAATAGAAACCGTTTGATTAAAAAAACATAAATGATATATATTTTGCAAAAACGATCATATCTTCTTGGGGATCATTGTCCCTCCATGGATTCTCTGTGGATCCATCACTGTCGCAACCCATTCGCTCTTATTAAGTTTGCCGTTGCTAGTGATCCGCTAGATCAGATCCGACGTGATCTCTTCCAGAAGTTTTGATTAATTGCGTAAGTTGATGGATGAGATGAAGATTTGACGAAGGTGGCGAGATCGTGGGTTGATGGATGGTTGAGGGAAGATGCTAATTTTTTTATTGAAATAGAAAAATTGATGGTGATAGTTTCGTAAGGGCTCTGATACCATATAAACTTTCAAGCATCACTTCTTTCCTATAATTTCACTGTAACGTTCAATTGAGAAGTGATCTCAATTTATATAATGAAAAGCAACCAAACTAATCTTTATCTAGGATAATAATCTCTAACCTCTTTTTCTTATTCAAACAAAACTAGGGCTGCACATGGGCGGTTCGGATCGGTTTAAAACTAAAACCAATAACCAAAGCGAACCTGTCGGTTTTTTAATTAACCGATCCGATCCGACCGATGGAGAGGGCTTTAATCGAACCGAACCGAACCAACGGTTCGGTCCGATCCAGTCGGTTAAACCGTTGTTTTTTATTTTATTTTTTTGAAAATCAAACATTGAAAGTTTAAAAGAAAGCCAATACTCCACAGCTTTGAGCAGGTCCTATACCCCACATGAGGTACATGTTGCCCAATGCCCACCCGATAAATAAAATTACTCTTCTTGCAGAATTAGAACAGAGTCTGAAGAACTCATTAAACAGTCTAGAAGAAAATTTTTCACAAGGAGCCCATTTTATGCTCCTTTGCAATGAAAATAACCCATTGCTTTGCACTTAAAGATGGGATCTTTAAGCACAAAACCGCATCTTGGAGGATATCAAAGCCTCCAAAAGCAAAGTAAAAAAAAAAAACTCTACTTTGCCAGGCCAACCTGAAGTGGAATTAACATGATTTCAACCCCAACCCCACATGTGAGCGGCGAAAGCTCATATCCATCGTGCTATGATTTTATCAGGAAAAGAAATCCAGCATCTCAATTCCAACAGAACCTCGTTAACATTCTATCGTATACTTTCCCTAACATTATCAAGAACTTCTTTTTATGTGTGTGATCCGTTAAAACACTAGGAAAATTGCAGCATTGGCCATCACATGGAACAATTTCAAGCAAACAAAGATCAATGAAAAACTGAAATTCCAAAATTTCACATAGAATTTACATTAGATATCTTCAAGTCGAAACCCTATATTTGAACATTGAAGAGAAAATAGAAGGAATTAAAAAGGTGGGGACTTGAACAAAGCCTGAGACCGATTCGATGATGAAAAGCTTGAAATTACAAGAGCATGATAACATTGGAAGAAAAGGAGAAACCAACCCCTCGGAAATGTTAGATATGAAAGGGAGACATGTGAATGAATGAAAGAGATATAACAGAAAGAAAGAAATTGGGGCTATGCTATTCTATATTTTTTAAGGCATTTTTATGGTCGACACCTCTGCCAAAAAGCATGGATTTGAATCATATGTAGCACCAACCATTAGCTACACTAACATTCAAAAGAAAACCCTAACAAAATCAATTGAAAACGCAGAAAATAGAAACCAGTTGAAAATCCAACAAAACCCCATTTGCCATTCACAGATTCAGAGTAAAACCCACAAACAAAAAGAGGATTGAACAAAAAGAATTTGTCACCTCAGCAGCGAGAGATGTGCCTGCGCAAGGATATCTCTCTTCAGATATTGGGGTCTACAGACCACGAAACTGCTGTCTTTTCTTCCTTCTTCTTATTTTCTTCTAGGGTTTGGAGAGGGGAAACAAGAACCAGGAGAAGGGGGGAGAGAGTCGTTGGGTAGAGGCACCACAAATGGGGGGTCCCGCCAATCTCTAGTTTAGGGTTCGGGCCTCTGGTTTCTTGAAACAGAGAAATGGAGAAGAAGTAGTGGAGTTCTGTTTCTGTTTCGTCGAGATTGAAGAGAGGGTTTCTGTTTCGTCGGTGCCGGAGAAGATTGAATAGAGGGATTGCAGTAGTGGAGTTCTCCGGCGACGATCGATGTTCGTGAAAACTGAAAACTGAGAACTGAGAAGGAAGAACGACGACATCGATGGTTCTGAGGCCCTGTTAAGTTCTTGTGAGAATGGTAAAATAGTAACTATAAAAGTAGTAAAAAATGCAACCCTAGGGTAAAATAGTAAAAAATTAATATTTAAGTTATTTTATACTGTCGGTTCGGTTAAGCTGTTAACCGTTGGCTCAAACCGATAACCGACTGATGTAAGCGGTTTTTATGATTTTCAAACCGTTAACTGAACCGATCTACTATAAACCGATCCGAACCGCCCGGTTCGATCGGTTCGGTCCGGTTTTACGGTTATACCGGATTTTTTTTGCGCAGCCCTAAACAAAACTAATCTTTATCTAAGATACTAATCTCTGACATCTTTTTCCCTAGCTCTAGAGCTAGAGAGAGAGAGCGTGCACTTAAAGATTGCATATATATAGATAAGTGTTGAGAAATGATGACAGATGGGGTATTTATAAATACCCCCTTTATGTGACCATTTTTTGCTTTTTGATCAGCGTGTGCTTCACCTAAGCTGGGCCGGGCCGTTCCGCTTGCTTGTACCGGGCCTCCTCATGATTGAGATGGGCTGGGATGTGCCGGGCCTAGGCAGCCCGGCCTATTTTACACGTTTAGTTGGGCTATTGTGAAGTAGTGGGGTGTGTGGCTAACTGGCTATAGCACATGAAGATGATGGTACTGGTGGTGGTTGTGGGGATGATGAGAAGAGGATGATGGTGATGTTGGTTTTGAATAATGTAGGTGTGAGATGGAGATGTTGGAGAGATGGATGAGAGATGTTTATTTAGGTGGATTAGATAGATGAGGAAGAAGATGACAGTGATTAAAGTGGGTGCGAGGGGATGGCTGTTTGGTTGGTGCAATTTTTACTTCACTTGTTATCAGGTTCCATTCTTCGTTTTCGTACTCGCATTCTAGTTTTACAAAAAAAAGTATAATGATTGTATAGGTTTCTCTTTCACCGACAAGACTTCTCATTTTGAAATGGCTACTCTTTCCTCTTATAAAAACAGATAATATTGAGGATGTTGTACTGGGGTGAGTGTTGATAAAAGATTATAGTGTTAGAATGATGCTGGCCACTTACCAGTTGCTAGCAGTACGTTTTAGGCAGACTCCTCTACCAGATGGTAGGGGTGTACAAAACCCATATTCAATCCGATTCAACCCATCAACCCGATCCAACTCGGAAAAAACCGACTCCAACCCACGGCACAATGGGTCAGGTACATATCCAAATGTATAACCCATTTTATAAATGGGTCGGTTATATATGTAGTACATATCCAACCCATATGTACCCGACCCATCCACAGAATATAAACCCTAGTTATCCAATAAAATATGTTTGATTCTTGCCTCTTTGGAAACAGTATCTACCTCACCCAAAGCCCATCTAGCATAGGTTAGATAGGTTAGAGCTGCCATCTAGCATAAGCCTTTACCCAATCAGTTTTCTTACTCACAGTTACTAATATAAGAACCACAGTTACAAATAGGTTTGGGCCCCACATTTACAAATGTAAGGACCACAGTTACTGTACAATATAAGAATCAGATACTTCCTTTAAGTTGGATATTTGTCAGTAAGACTCATAATATCTTGTGATTTGAACCCCTGTGATGAAATATGAGCTACAGGTACAACCCATTTAAATCCAACCCAACCCGACCCAATCCGAGTAACCCGACCCGACCCAACCCAAACTAGTATAGGTTCGGCTAAGGGTTATAAATGTTTAACCCATACTAGTTTGGGTCGGATGAGGTATTTAGCCAAATCCGACCCAACCCGACCCATGTACACCCCTACCAGATGGCATTAAAAAATGACTTGGTGTATCTAACAATTGGCACATTTGGATGTTGTTTTGGTCCTCGATGAGCGATTAAGAACTTAGCTAGCCCTTTCACCATGTTAATTTCAAGGTTGAAAAACTTGGCACCCAGACTTACTTGCCCAACTTAAAAAGAAAAAAAAGAAAAAAAAAAAACCTTGCCTGGGGAGTAAACATTGTCGCTCGGGAGTGTCATTTTTGTATTTAAATAATTTAAAAAAAAACATTAATTAAAATTTTTAAACATTTATAATTTACTTGTATTCATTATAATTAATATAAATTAATAAATTTACATATTTAAAAAACAGACTTGGGACACTGATTCACTTGCCCATTCTGTGAAAGATATATAGATTTGCGATCCAGAACTAATCAAAACTTGTCAGGTCAGCTCCTTTGATCAAAGCATAAAATCCTTCTATGAGAATCTCTTCTTTGAAAATGAAAATGCCACTCAACTGTAAAAAGAATAAAACCCTAATTCATTGAGATTTTCTTAGTGTTTCTTTCTCTGCAACGCTAAAAGGAATAAACCCTAATTCATTGAGATTTTCTTACTATTTTTTTCTCAGTAGAGCTAAAAGGAATAAACCCTAATTCATCGAGATTTTCTTACTATTTTTTTTCTTTGCAGCACTAAAAGGAATAAATCCTAATTCATCGAGATTCTCTTACACTTTATTTCCATACGAAGCATCGTAAAATCATAAGCCCAATGGTAATATAAAAACTAAATCGAGCATTTTCTTCGAGTAAAAAAAAATCGATATATGGTAAGAAAAAATAGTGCTTGGATGATCCATGACTCACATTGATTCTTTACCAAGTCTCATGCCCCCATTGTGTCACTGTAATAACTTTTTTTTTTTTTAAGAATTTACCGTATAGGACCCCGTAGGACCTCATATCACTTTTGAGGTTCCAAAAACACCGTATGTATGGATAAGGTCCTCAAGGTGCCTTTTTTTTTTTTTCGTTTAGGGAATGGTCGATATGTCGATATCGACCGCGGGAATCCAAATAAAAATTGGGTTTTTTTCATATGGAGAAGAGGGGAGGAGGAGGGAGGAGAGGTTATACCCAAAGTGGTTTTACCTAAACCGCCCATACCAAATATGGAAATCACACAATGCCTTTGCTCCCTATTGATCAAGTGCTTTTTCAAAGTGCTGATTTCTTCTTGCTGACTAACTACTTCAGGTTCCTCGAGCAGGGCAGAAAACCGCCTACCTTCTTCCAAACTTTGGCGAGAAGAGCTTGCCTCTTGTCTTCCTTCATTGATATCCCTTATGCCATAATCATCCCTCCTTCTTGAGATGTCACTGATCTTCTGCTTTATTTGCTCAATGTGCTTCACCACCTTGCTGATGCCCCTTTTGACACGCCATACAAGTCCATGCCGCCTCTTTTGACTGTCGATGAAGGTTTCAATAAGATCTTTGATTTCATAAGAAACATCTCTGATGTCTGACACCCATTTCTTCACTCTCGCATTACCATTTAAAAATTGGGTATAACCTCTCCTCCCTCCTCCTCCTCCCCTATTCTCCATCACGAAAAATCCAATTTTTATTTGGATCCCCTATTCCGTCACTGTACTGAACCGAATAACCCCCAATAATATTTGGCTAAAAAACTCAGACTTGTTTGGAAGAAATCTTTGATTTCATTTCAAAAACAAATATTTCATTCAATCAGGTCTAGTTCAGATGATTTTTCTTTTTATTAAAAAAAGCTTGATCAAATCTATTTGATTGAAAGAAAAAAAAAAAAAAAAAAAAACAAAGAACAAAAGAGGAGGAGAAAGAAGGGGTGAAGAGAAAGAGAGAGGAGTAATTACATGGGCCCTATTATACTTGATCCCTAAATTTAGATAAATTAAATGTCCCACAAATAATTACATGGACCCTAGCCATATTTGAGCACTAATTTATGTTTTATAATTTATTTCCATATGTATACATATATACATTTATATTATTTCAAAATGTAATTTCGAAACATCTCACCGAAATCTCGAATCGGTTGATATTTTACTTCGGCGACTTAATCGAAACACCATCCTAAACGAATTTTTCAACATTAGTTTTTACCCATTCGAATGAATTGGATTGTTGGATCAACTAAAATCTTTTTAAAAAATTATATAGGATCCTTAAATTTGTAATAGATGGATCAGAAGTTAGGATGATCTAATACTCCTCAAACTTCATAGAGAGAAAGGGCCCATCAAGATGTTTCCATCCAACTGTCGGGGCCCACACCAAAGTACGCGCCCTCAAGCTCTTGATTGTATGTATATATACACACATCACAATTCTAGCATACTTACATGTCCATGATTTGGGCCGTGGGCTTGGGCTGAAGTCATTGGGCCAGATCGTTCTTTTTTTCATGAAAATAAGTTGGTGGAGCTTGGGCTGACCTTGGAGGTTCGGCCTAGTTCGAGTCTGAAGTGAAGAAGACATCCTTAAATGCAAAAAGTAGCCCTTGTAGTGATCGTGGTTGTTCATAAATAGGAGCTATCATTGAAGGATAGACTTTGTTCATGGTGCAAAGAGGCCCCATATAATTTGATATGATCAAATTGTAAAAAAAAAAAAAAAAACCACTTTCTTTGAATTTGAAGAACTGCAAAATCAAATGATGAAGACTCTTTCAATGAATATTGAATAGTCATTACTCATTAGCATTAGGCTTCAATATATGAAACAGGCCAAGCCCAACTATAACATTGTAAAATTTATATTATTTATGACCCACCATATCTCTGGGTCACACTGGGCCTAGGAGATCAAAAGTCGAGTCCAGAATGTCTTGCATAGCTGGGTTGGGTTGGGCGGCCCGATCCAACAGAGTCCATGTTCCGCCCTGGATCAATACATGGGTTTCACCCACGTGCAGGCTAGAACATTGGCAAAGTTTTTGAAACCCACTAGCTCCACTCAGATGCAAAAAGGGATTTGAGCAGACAATGACAGTGTTAGTAGTTGACTCTTGAAATGGATGATCAAAATATAAATTGTGCTGTTTACAAGTTTCTCATTGTCTGACAACATCTGATGAGATAATTTTTGTCACAAATTTTATTATGATTTTTATTTTCTAATAATTAATTTTCATTTGCGCCGGATCCTTTGGGGGCTTTGACTTAAAGAAAAAAACCCCAAGCTGAAGGAATGAAACTCCACATTGTAGCCCACAGGCTATCTAATAAAATCTGAGCATTTAAAAATAAATTCCGTCCCAAAATATAGGGTATCTTCAAGTTTTATTTGAATAGGAGCTGATCATACTATAAGATTAAATATTTAATTAAAATATAATTAACATAATCCTATATATATTTATTAATTACTTTTTTAATCAAACATAAAATCAACTCCTATTTAAATAGAATTAAGATTCACCATAAATTGAAAGGAGTTTATTAACAATCGGATATTCACAGGAGGGGCCCATACTTTACTATGAAGCTCTACTCCATCTACAACAGGACCCCTAGCAGCAGTTACATAAGAACAAAAACTTTAATTGTGGGCTTTCCATGGGAATTATAAAGGCCATTCAAGATGAATCAAGTCCCACTCACAATAGTCAATTTAATGGGAATGGGTCCCACCCCACTGTGTCTGAGGCCCCGAAGGATCCAGACTCTCTCTCTCGACTCTGTTGTCGAGTCTCACGGTCTCACCTCATATTTAGTGAGAGATGAACTCATGTCGCCTCTGGTAGTCTCGTCTGCAGGAAAACAAGATCGTATCTTGATGCGTGCTTAAAGATGCCTCTTTGATAGGCTTTTCTTCTTCCAATCTGCAAATCGACGCTTTCTTCTCTCTCTCTCTCTCTCTCTCTCTCTCTTCTCTTCCGATTGCGATTTCGAAGATCGCCATTGCTTTCTTTCAAGGTACTTTCTTTTTTTGCTCTTTGTCGTTCTTCAATTGCTTGCAATTCTCTTTTCTTCTCTCCACTGATTTTCGCTTCTATGTTTGGGAATCCCGATTGTGTATGCCCTAATTTTTTCTTCTTTCTCATAAAAATGGAATCTTTCTCTCTCTAGCGGTTTCTCTGAGTGCCTAGGGTTTCATATTTGCGCAAGAGCACTCGCATGCAGGCAAGAATTATTCTTTTTTTTCTTTTTATCATCTTTTGATTGAAAAAGAGAGATTTTGGTAGGAACCTTGGGTCCTCGTTTGGGTCCTTGGGGGAGTCTGGACTTGGGAATCCTTGCGTATTTAATAGAGAGATGTGGAGACTTTAGAATGGAGAAATTCCTGTTGTTAGGGTTCTTTGTTTGGATGACGGTAGTGGGATTTTCCTGAAACTTCTTTTTAGATTGTTGGAACGATATCAAATCTTGCGAACGAGAGAAATTCCGCATCTTTGGATGATTGGGAGAGTACCCAGGAAGGGGATATATCTTTCTGATCCAGGATCTATCTTTGGGAGTCCAGGCACTAAGATTCTGGGTTAACCTTGACCACGCTAGTAACATCTCTGCACGGGAGTAATGAAGTGTTTTATGATTAAGGAACTAGGAAAAGGCCGAGACAAGGACTAATTCTAAATGGAGGAGTGAAGAATGACATGATGGATTGTGAAGTTATTAAGAACATGGCTGTAAATAGTGCAGTGGAAAAGTAGAACTCAGAAAGCCAGTCTTCATAGACGGGATGAGGAGTTGATAATGATATCAGATTAACAGTGATGATAATCATAACCTTGACCCTTCTTATGAGTTTCAACAATCCAAAGAGCCCTTGGGTGATTAGTGTGGGATCTGGGTTTTCTTCTGATGGGAAATCATGTGAAATGGGTATTTCGTAGCTGTTTTATGTACTCTGAAAATTTCACCAGTTTTATTTTTGTGGTTAAATAGTTAAATATAATGTCGGCATAACTGCATATTTGATGGGATGAATGTGATAGTAGTTGATCACAATGTTATACTGAGCCACAGTCACACGCCAGTCAAGATTTTTTGGGATTTGTTGCCTTACCTTTACTTAACACTGCTCCTCCATTTAATGAGGTTGGTGCATTTTACTGCATTTGGCTTGTGCCAGTTAGCTGAAACTGGGCCAATTCGGTTTCATTGACACATACATGTTTTGAATAAGATGTTGCATACTTTTGTTGTTTTGGCCGAAACTGATCGAGTTGTAATGTTTTAGAGATGCCTTGGGAGGATCATTCTTTTATTTAAAGGCTTAAATCCATGGATTGAAGTCATTATCACCAAAGCCTTGTACCAATTATGCTGGGGTCTTACATTCAAAAAAAGAAAAGAAAAGAAAAAAAATTATGAAAAGAAGAAAAAAAAACTATGTTGGGGTCAGCTGCGTGAATTCCATTTCACCCCAGTCCATCCTTGGCTAAATTCTCGGATAGGTTGCACTTGTTGAGATCTATCCTTACCACTTTGCATGTCCTCTTAGTCCTACCTCTTTTACTCGAGGGGCCATGAACGTGCATAGAGGAACTTTTCCTCACCGGCACCATTGTTACTTTGTGCTGAACATGTCCAAACCATCTCAAATGAGTCTCTCATAATTTATCAGTTACTGATGCTATTCCTAAATGCTTCCAAATGCTCTCATCTCTGATTTTATCTTTCCTAGTCTTACAAGTCCTTGGAAATCTCCGGTTCGATCGCACAGGGGGAGGGAGATGTCCTTTCTTGCAGTCACTTGGACTACGTGGAAGGAAAGAAATTTATGATGCTTTAAGGGGAAGTCCAACAATGTTGTTTCTTTGATTTTAAAAATCAATCGCTTGGTTGCATCTTGGGTGCTGATTGATCCTTGGATTGAATAACTGGATGGAAGTGACTTACTCTCAAGTCTGACTTTTGTAGGATGGCTCCTGTCCATTTTTTTTCTTGTTGGTATGTTTTTTTTTTTCTTGTTTGTATGTGTTGCTCTTTAGGTTTTGTCTTTGTGTTGGTGCTTGTTTTCGTTTTGGTGTTTTTGGCTTCAGGGGTGGAGTTCTTTTGGGTGTAAGCTTGTCAGCATAGATCTCTTGTACTTCTTGCTTTTATTGAACGTAACCATGCAAATAAATAAATAAATCCTTGGATTGAAGTATCTAAAGGAAAAACCTTGGTCAGAGGCATGGTTTTAAGATGTGGTTTTGGACACCATATTGGTCAAAGCCAAAACCATTATGCATCGGCTGATATGTCAGTACTATAGTGATATATATATCTGTGTATTTCAGCCTTTTCTGCTTAACCAAAAAATTCTAAAAAAAATTTGAAAATAAAAACCGTAGATATTTTTTAATTGCTTATAGGGTGTTATAGATGTAAATAAAATAAGAACATAGAATATAAAGGTGGTTTCAGTAGTGTATTAACTCGTTTTAATTTTCAGACTGAATACATAGAAAATCAGTGTCATGGCCAAAACCTTCATGTATCGGGTGATGCAACTAGATTTAGGCCAGGTTTTAAACCATGGTTATAGGCAGCTTTTGCACATTAAGTGCATGCATTTTTTATCGCAATTGACCCACTCAAGGAAAAACTCCAGGTTTTTAACTGAGGTAGTTTAAACCACTAGGTGCAAGCTAATTTGGTGAATGCTATTAGAGATAGGGGAAAATTTGTTTGGACCTGTGTCTAACCTAAGTCCAGCCCCAAAATTGGGTCAGTTGAAAGTTGGAACTTGAACCGCACTTAAACGGTTGGTGCCAGTTTGGACCTGCCAGACCCAATGGGTCATTGTGCTCCTTTCTAAGTAAATTTCCCTGACATCTACTTTATTCAAGGCAATTGTGTACTTTTTTTTTTGAATGAAAATGAGTGAACCTTAAGGAAAAGCCCTCAAAGGCTATTATGTACTTCCGAAGAATTTGAGTCATTTACTCTTTCTCATGCATTTTATAGCATATAACTTTCTATGCTCATCCCAGTAGATCTTTTTCATTTACTATTTCAACTCTTTCCACCAAATGAAGCTCTCATTACTATTATTACTATTTCCAAGCTGTCATATAAATTTTTTAACTTATTTCTAATAGAGGTCTTTATCTGTCCATTTACTTTTGTACTCTTTTATACTCTCTCTCTCTCTCTCTCTCTCCTCTCTCTCTCTCTCTCTCTCTCTCTCTCTCTCTCTCTCTCTCTCTCTCTCTCTCTCTCTCTCATGTCTCTTCTTTCAAAAAGATCCGTCTCAACTCTCAAGGGCCGAAAACTGGAAGAAGAGCATGGCAAAATATTTGAGGTTGAAGAAGAAACATGGTGAACCCATTCTGTGGTCCGACTCTCTCTCTCTCTCTCTCTACTATCCTATTATTCATTTACAAACCCATTTTTACAATAAGTTATAATCTTGATGTGGTATGTTACCACTTTTCCATTCGGTAATGACAAATGATCTTCACATTTTTTTTGTTCTTTTTACGATAATTAATGACTACGAATTTGGATAATTTTGTGCAGGCAATGGCTTATAAGAATTTAAGAAGGGATTTCAGTTTGTCATTTTTAGTTAATTATGTCATATTTTTGTTGATGAATCTAAATTGACAGTATCTTGATCTGATTAACAATCAAGTTGAACTGTATTTGTAGTTGAGATGGATCCTTCTGAGTATTTTTCTGGGACTCGTGCAAGGAAAATAATACAAATGCTACTTAAACAGGTTAGGTGATGGGTGACCCAATAATATGTGGGCTGGAGGTAAAATATATATATATATATATATATGTAGGCTGGAGTAGGCTTTACATTACTAACCTGATCTGAGCCTGACCTAACTGACGTTTCTGCCCCTAGTTGGAGCCTGAAGGCACTGGGGTGAGAGGCACAAGCCTAGTTTTTAGCTTGTCTTCATGCTGCACCGTTATTAACAAAATAATAGATCCTGCAAGCAATTTTGTAGTCTATGTATAAGCTAATTGAAACTAAAGTTAGAGAACGACCATAAGAGGAAAGAAATTTTATTCATAATTAATCATTTAAACTAAGGTGTTAAACAAGCTACTCGATGGTCTATACGTCCATTCAATAAATCCATTTTACTTAGGCACTGTAATCTATTCAAATTTCATTAAAGCAACAATTTAACATCAATTCCAAACTCCTATTCTTTTTTTTTTACTTAAAAAGGACATAAGCGAACAAATCTGAGCTGCAAAATCAGTCTAACAGCAAAACATAAAAATCCATAAAACCATGCAAAAGTCCTCTTTTTCACGTTTTTTCCCTCGTCTATTCCTTGCATTCCTCTGGTTCTTCACCTACCTTCTTCTTGTGCTTCCTGGCATACCTCTTGGTTCCTCAGAAACTTCAGATCCATGATCCATCCCTTTAGTGAATATGTGCCTGTGCTTTCTGGGTTTCTTGATTCCGTTCTTGTGGGCCTTGTAGGACTGACTAGTTGTGAGTTCTGTGATTCTTCGATTTCGCCATTTCTTGAAAAGGTGTAGCAGACAAAAGGGGTTCTGCAAAAACTCTCTCTCTTAGTTCCAGGGTTGAGGCCAACAGACACCTATTCATCAATCATGGCATATAGGCTACAGTGATATCATCCGGTGCAAATTGAAAGCAAGTTACGCATGATCATGTTTGTTTGTGCTCACTTACCCATGAGTAAATTGCCACTAGTAAATTCAACTATATTAAAGTTACGCATGATCATGTTTGTTTGTGCTTACTTACCCATGAGTAAATTGCCACGTGTAAATTCAACTATAATTAATAAGTAGGATTTGTAAACTGAAGAATCCATTTTTGCTGTCTATGAAACATTAACAGAGAATGGTTGCCATCTATTGCATCACGTAGTTCCTTTCCCCCTCATTTAAAATTATTCAATATACTGTTTTAACTTTGTTATATTTTATATGGCAATATGTTTTATTTGAGTTATTTGATTTTAAGGAGATCACTTATTCTTTTTAATCACTTTTAGTAAATACTATATTACATTTTTCTTCAGAATAATATTGCAGAAAGTGGCGTGTGCTGACTAAAAAATATTTGTGTATACAGGACTGTTCTTTCTATGCTCTTGTTTGCCTTGTCAGGTTTCCTACTTGTGTAAAGAGCAATCGGAAATAACAGAGGTGTTCACAGATCCTGGTAATTTTTGTGTGCAAAATCCTACTGTTTGGCTTCATCATGTCTGGTAACATTGCTTCACAGCCGTTTCCATCAATGAACAAGAGACCTGCAGCGATGGAACCATCTCCCAAGGCCCAATCTGAGTCTGTGGAATCTGTTAGGTCCAAGCTGAGGGAATCATTAGCTGCTGCATTGGCCTTGGTTTCTCAGCAAAAGATCAAACTTTTATCAGTAGGAAAGAGTGTTGAGAATGAGGCTCCATCCACACTGAGGCAGGCAAATGTGGACTCTCAATCAGCCAAATCTAGTGGTACAATTGTGGATGCTGATGCATGCCATATGCAAGAAAAACCACTGGAAGCTTTAGCCTCTAATGAAAACTACAACGATGGCCAGCGCTCTTTGCATGAGAACTTTACTAATGAAAATCATTTCAATTCTACAAACATGGGGAATTTTGATGGGCAAGAATCTCACTCAAAGCACATTTCCTCTGATAATGAAGTTTCGTTTGTTGATAACTTCATCATAAAAGATGATCTCTTACAAGGAAATGGACTCTGCTGGGCTTCCGATCTTGACACAGAGCATTCTGAGGAAAGGCAATATCGTGATCCAAAAAGACCCAAAATGGCGGAAGAAGAAATCACCAGGGAGCAGGAACAAGTGCTACCTAGTCCACTGTCTTTGGCAAATAAAATTGAATCTGAGCTCTTCAAATTGTTTGGAGGTGTTAATAAGAAGTACAAGGAAAAGGGTAGGTCTCTCTTGTTCAATTTGAAAGATCGTAATAACCCAGAGCTGAGAGAACGAGTTATGTCGGGTGAAATTCCCCCTGCGCGTCTCTGTTGCATGACTGCTGAGGAGCTGGCTTCAGAGGAGCTTTCTCAGTGGAGGATAGCCAAAGCAGAAGAACTTGCACAATTGGTGGTTTTGCCAGATTCAGATGTTGATATCAGACGTTTGGTGAAGAAGACACATAAAGGGGAATTTCAAGTAGAAGTTGATCAAGATGATAGTGTTTCAGTGGAGGTTGCAGTTGGAACAAGTTCGTTTACTCAAATTCTATCCAGATCCAGTGCAAGTGAAGGTCAAATCCCATCCAACTCTACCGAAAATGAATCTCTGCCTCCAGCCAAAACTAATGAAACAGAAGCATCTAAAGGGACTACTGTACCTGTGACGACTGATTCAGTGGATCAGAGTCATTCAGGTAAAGTGATCACTCTTTCCCATAATGGGACTGATCTTATGCAAGAAATTATGGTGGATGAATTGAAGGATGCAGACTTTCTTCCTCCAATAGTCTCTCTTGATGAGTTTATGGAGTCGCTTGATTCTGAACCTCCTTTCGAAAACCTACCAAAAGACTCCAGGCAAGATACAACTGTTGTTGAGAGGAGCTCTGATAGCTTGGGATCCAAATTGGATTCCTCTAATGTTGGTACATCAGAATCTGCGGAAAACTGCTCTAGATGAGCGTGATAAAGTGGAAGCAAAGTACACAAGGACTGATAGTAACTTGAAACCTGGTAGCACCCTTATAGAATCAGAAACGGATTATAGTTTTGGTGAAATCAGGGGTGAACATGTCTGGGAAGGATTAGTTCAGTTGAATATTTCTGCAACGGCAATGGTTGTTGGCGTCTATAAAAGGTGTGCTGCCCTTTTTACTTAATGGCTTTACTTCGCAACAATTTTAAGTTGTCCCATATGAGCAGTACAAATGCTTACTTAATGGAACTGGACATTGGATTTTATGTTCTTTATATGCATTTAGCATTGTGTAAGGTTGGGACCATAACTCTTTTTACCATGGATGCTGCAATGTTGGTGATGTGGAATCACCATTTTATGGATGGATGCATTTCTCTCTCTCTTTCATATATATATATATATATATGAAAGTATATGATTTGGTCTGTGTGCTCCATTTACTTCTTTTTTATTAAGATATCACTTTTTAAGAGTTCATTCGATCGACGTGATTCCAAAAAATTTTCCATCTTTTCGAAGATGCCATTTTGGATCCTCTTGTCCGGTTATAAATGCCTTAGATCATTCACATGCCAGCAGTTGTTTGTTATGATTTTCTTTCAAGGAAAATTTCAAGAAAGTATAAAGTTTTGGCTCATTTTCAAAAAAGTGCATGAAGATTTGAAAGATTTCCAAAAAGTATAAAAGTTTTCCACAATTATTTTGATCCAGTCCTCTCCAGAATATTTTTGAGAAATGACAAAAATACCCTTATGTCAGTTTTCAAAATTTCCCTTTAATAAATCATCCAACCCAAATGACCTAGTGGGCCCCACTTCAACTACCTCATGCATGGATGGTTAGAAAAAGGGTATTCAAATGACAAAAACTAGCTTCAATAAATGATTATGATCATCAAAATCAAAATGGCCAATTTTAGGGAGGAAAAAAGGTTAATAAAAGACAAAAACTTGTCATAAGGGAAAGGTATTTTCATCATTTCTCAAAAATAAAAAAATAAATAATTGTAGGGAGGATTTGATTGAAAGAATTGTGGAAAACTTTTATACTATTTTGGAATATTTCTAATCTTCATGCACTTTTATGAAAATGAGCCAAAAATTTTATGCCATTTTGAGAATTTCCCTTTTCTTTTATTTCAACTAGTTTTCTAATTTTAATTCCTTTTAGAATTTCTGTTGTACGTCATTGGTTGCATTGTAACCGATAATCTTCATTCTCTAGGAACCTGTAATCATGTTGGGACTGTACATTGTTTGTTTTCCATTATTTATAGCTTTGTAATGTTTATATTATCTAATAATGAAATTCCATTATTATTTTAGAAAACTCAGTTTTGCAAAATGAGTATATTCATGTCATATAGTTGGATTGCTGGTAGCGTTTGTGAGTATTGTAACATGGATTGCTTGGTTGTCCTGAGTTTCTCAGATCTGTACTTGGAGCTGAAGGGTTTATTTTTCATGGTTGAAAAATATGCATATATGTGCGGTTAAAAGATCAGTCAATTGACCTTTTCCAGTTTCGATGCACATGAAAACGGTCATGTTTCAGACATGCAGAGATCCCAAAATTTTTTTTTTTTTTTCTTTTTAAGTTTCCCACTGTTGTATTTGTTGTTGCATGATATCTGGTTCTGTTTTATTAGTGTTGTAACAGAAATCTTGCTCGTATGAGTGGCAGATGGGCCAGGCCCAGTCTTGGCCAAGCTCTCTAGACTACTCATGGGGCCTAAAATTCAGTCTCAGATCCTAATTCCCAATTATTGGCCTATAGGTCAGACTTGTGCACCTTCCACCTGCAAATTATTTAGCTAAGGAGTGTCTCAGTCTCAGGCGCTAGAGTTTGGTCTATCTGATGACAGTCTCTCTTTCATGATATGTTTTTTTTTTTTTTCCCTTAATAGTAACTTTGTATTTATCAAAAAGGCCAATCAGTACAGGAGGGCAATAGAACCTAAGAAAAACAGGTTCTAAGAAAAACAATCTGAAAAAGAGGGCCCATTAAAAAAAATAAAACCCCATCAAACCATGAACGGTAATTAAAACTGCTGGCAAAAAGCCCATAAAAAATAGAGCTATCCCATAGAATTACAAAGCAACAAAACAAACAGATTGAAGGAGAGAGCCCCACAGGAGACATGCACACTGAAGACTTCAGGTAGTCAGTAGTAGCTAGCTCTCGCCAAT
The DNA here is from genome assembly GCA_012931725.1 of Litsea cubeba. Taxonomy (NCBI): domain Eukaryota; kingdom Viridiplantae; phylum Streptophyta; class Magnoliopsida; order Laurales; family Lauraceae; genus Litsea; species Litsea cubeba. The sequence continues at coordinate 76,774,335 of CM022948.1, forward strand.
TTCACATGATCATATCGATGGGATACCTTGAAAATGGTGACTGATAGACACCTAAGAGGCAGTCGTAAGTTTTAAGCAATCAATGAGGGTCTCCTTAGGTGAGGCCTGGCCTTCAAAACACCAGTAATTTATTTCCTTCCAAATTATCAAAAGATTAGCAAGGAAAGAAGACCACCTCAGTTGCTTTCCTTCTGGATAGCCAATTGATTTCTTCCAAGCCTGGAGATTCTCTAAAAGCACCTGGCAGAAGCTGAACCAATTCTGCTCTAAAAGGGTGGAGATCCATTCATGCTTATATTTTGGTCTTTGTGTTTTTGGGTTGCTTAGACTGCGCTTTGATTTTTGGTCTTGTAGCTAGGGATGGCAATGTGTCAGGTTGGGTTAGGGTGTTTCCGTACCCGACCCAACTGACATACAACCAATCCCAAACCTGCCCCATCCCTTTACGGGTTTTAGATGTTTAAATGCAAATGTGCCCTGTAAACTTTCATTAACCTCCATAGCTGCTCCGTTTGTGATTCATAGGAAAGATGAAACTGTCCTTCTCTTTTAGCATGAAAAAAAAAAGTTTTTTCTTGGAAATAGAATCCTTGATGACTTGGTTCCTAATTTTAAGGTGCATAATTAAAATTTCTTAACTAATTGGCAAGATGCATTTTAAGAAATAACTAATGGGCTGGGTATTATTTTAACTTTTGAATGGCTAATAGGATTTACGATTAATAAGCATAATGACCAGTTGGGACAGTAAGATGAAACCTGAACCTGCCCTGAACCCATGACGGTTTTTCACCCACCCTGGACCCAATGAAACCTCTACCAAACCTGCTCTTATAGGAGTGGGTCGGGTTAGGCCCCCATTTTAACACAACCCATTCCCACCCCTACTTGTGCTTTCCATACTTATCCTATACTCTATAGATTCTCTTTTAATAAAAGTACCATTTAAAAAAAATAAAAAAAGAAGATATTGGGCCTTGACAATTGATTGCTCTTGATCGTCCATTGACTTGTATGGTGCTCTTGATGATCCATTGATTTGTATGGTTCTCTTGATGATTGATTACTGATTTGATTTCTTCTTGCAGTGGTGAAAGAACATCCACAAAGGACTGGCCTAGCTTGCTTGAGATTAAGGGGCGAGTTAGACTAGATGCATTTGAAAAGTTTGTCCAAGAGCTTCCTATGTCTCGAAGCCGTGCAATCATGGTCTGTCTCTCTCTCTATATATATATATAATATATATATATATATATCATTCTTATTGATGGGTCCTCACGTATGTTGATCACAGGATCAGGAAGTAGTTCCCCTAAATGGGGTGAGGCAAGGATATCTGTTGTGTTGGATCAGAAAGTTGCCCCATGAAATGAAACTGACCGGGGCAATGGCATCACGCGGATAGTAGTGATTTTCACTATTTTGGTTTAAATCATCTTACTTCTAGATCTCTCATATTTTATCTGGAGGTGAAGATCATCAATTTCAACCCATTGGTGGATATAAATAAATTTAAGAACGTTGAGGCCATTTGGTATTCACAGAGGGATGCAATGATCTAACAGTTTACCTTGGCAAGAATTGGGCCTGCAGAGCTTCTTTGCTAACTGCATGGCAAAAATTGGGCACACAGACAGAGCTGCCTTTCTTACCTATGCCAAAGGCACTTGTATATCCTCAATAATCATGATGCCTTTGCATAAATTTTCTGATGAGGGTATATCAAAGGGCCAAATGTGATTGCAGTTCAAAAGGGCTTAGTTTTTTTTTTTTTTTTTTTGTATCATTGTTGACTCGTATGTTGATCCAGGGACCTGTTATAGCTGTTCCCTTGTGGGACAATGCATTGTGGCTGGTGAATTTAAGCACATTTTAAAATTCTAATGTTGTAATGATACCATGATCCTATATGGTGAATCTAGTGCAGCATGTGTATGACAGTGTTAATGGGAATGATCCTGCTGCAATGTTATGGTCGGCTTTAGTCAGTGCTCTGAACACATATTTCATGGGAAAATACAGCAATCTTTTGTGGATGGCCCTCCTATGTTGATCCTGTGACATGTGGTAGAAGTTCTGTAGTGGGACTTTGCCTAAATCCGCACACTAGACTTGGTAAATGTAGGGAAGCATTTCTTCGTTGTTAGTATTAGTGTTTTCTATACCATTAAAAGAAAAGGTATTAATCTCAGCCAAAAAAAAAGAAAAAAGAAAAAAGAAAAAAGAAAGATGATGAAAGAAAAGAAAAGAAAAGAAAAATAAGAAGAAAGAAAGGAAGTATTAATGCTTGCTATATGGTGCAGTTATCATTTGCTAAAACTTTGTACTGTCTGCTGTGAGCACGTAAAAACATAGGAATGGGCCTTTAAGATTTTTTTTTCAGCCATCAAGGGAGCATGGAATTCTTGAATGGCATCCCAACTTAGCTGTAGAGTTCTATACGAGTTCATTTTACTGGATATATCCATGTTTAGTGTTTTCATTTTCTAGATAATGGATATACTACCGGAGTGTGATCACTGTTTTTTTTAACTATGCTGGTTTTTCAGGTTGTCCAATTCTGTTGGAAGGATGGGTCCCCGGAGGAGGGACGGTTGCATATGCTTGAGGTAGTATGCTTTACTAAATCCCATCTTGTCACCCCCTGTGCCTTATCTTCAATTTATCAAATGATTACCTTTTACTGTGCAGGTAGCAGATTCATATGTTGCAGATGAAAGAGTTGGCTTCGCAGAGCCTGCCCCTGGCATGGAACTCTACTTTTGTCCACCCCACAGGAAAATGATTGAAATGCTTGGCTTGCACCTGCCAAAGGAGCATTCAGAGTCACTTAGTTCTGTTGAAAATGGTCTGATTGGCATTGTTGTTTGGAGGAAGATCCATGTAACTACAAATTCACCCAAGATGTCCTCATTTCAGAGGCAAAATTCAAAAAAGCAGCATTCTTCTTTAAAGAGGCAAAAGGATGCCATTGCCAATGCGAAACAACCCATTGCTTCCCTCCCAGTTGGCCCAACACCTATCAATCCTAATCCTCCATCCGAAGATGATCTCATAGATGACATCCCTCCAGGTTTTGGCCCAGGAGCTGCATCTGGCAGGGATGAGGATGACCTTCCCGAATTTGACTTTGCTAACAGCTCAAAGCCACTGGGCTCACGGTTTCCAGTGCCCAATACCCCACAGGGGTCTCACATGGGCACTGTTCACTCTCGTGTTCAAACATCACCTCGGCCCACACAGAAAATGAGGGAGTTGATAAACAAGTATGGGCAAGGCAAAATGGGAGCCAATGAGGTGAACAGGCAACCCAGCCAGGGTGCCAGGCTTGAGACCCAGCCATGGAATGATGATGATGATATACCTGAGTGGCAGCCCCACCAAGATACCCAACCCCAACCCCCACCTCCACCTCCGCCGCCATTGCATAGCTTTCAGCCACAGGCTCCACCAGGCCACCTTATTAACCAGCAGCTGACAACAATGCCTGTTCAGCAGCCCCTGGTGCCGCTTGCGGTCCCTTTACCCGTGCATTTGCAGTCTATGAGGCCTCAGATGGGCTCATTGCAAAGCCAACAAACCATGGCTGCTCCTTGGCAAGTAGGCAGTATGCCATGGTCCCCTTTACTTGGTTCAAATGGGCCTTCTGACATAGGTTTCCAGGCAAATGGGGTTATGCAGCCGTGTCATTTTGGTGGCCAATCTACTGACGGCCAGTTCCAGAGGATGCCAGGATATGGAGTGGTGCCGCAAGGGATGGATTGGAGACCGGACATCCCAAGAAGTAGAGGGGTTTAGTTAGTTTTTATATGATGTAATACTAGTTTCTGTTTTGATTCTCTCTCTCTTGTTTTTTTTTTTTTTTTCTTCTTCTGCTGTGTATAGATGCAGTCTCTAGCTGTAATCTTCATATAGAATATTGTTTACTGTCAGTTATTAAGAGTAGACGTTGGTTTAGAATGCTAATATGGGTCTTGTAGTTGTACCTCGAAACATTATTTGAGGTGGTTGTGGATGTTCTCGTCACCATCATCTGTATACCCAATCTCATTTATCTGGGAATGTCTATTTTGTGCTTTAAAAATCTCCCCATGAATTCTTAAACACCATTATTACATGGGTTGAATTGAGATGTAATCACCACCACATCCCCTTTGCTCCTGGATTTAGGTCTTTTTTGTGTCCTGCATGAACATTGTTTTCGTTTTCTGTCGAATCATTTTCATGTATGTGACTTTGTTTCACATTATTAGTGGTACTTTGATTCCTTCTTACACCAAGATACAAGTTCTTAAAATACAATATTAACTGCTTAGGTGTAGTGATTATGTTTCTATTTTACCCATAAGTCGCCTTGCTCTAGTTTCCTAAAATTCCGAGTTGTTATTAAAGATATGGTCCATTAAAATCAGAAAGGGCAAAAACTCCCCTTTTCTAATGGGGAGTTTTTTTGAGAATTTCCCTTCTTTAAAAAGGTAAAAGTTATAAATGAAAAAAAATGTTACCTGAACGTAACTCCGATTCACATTTGATGATGATGATGATGATGATGATGTACAGATTGTAATGAGCAGCTCTTGGAAAAGTTATTGAGGAAGGGATTTCTTACCATACAGTCAAGAGCCCTTTCGCTAATTTTGCCTTAATTAATTAAGTTGAGCTCCACTTTGAAAACAAAGACAAGCGGCTCGATAAATCACCTTCTTAGGATGATGATTGATCAAAAAGTATGCTGGATGGCTAATAATTTGAGAATAAACATGTTTTTTTTTTTCGGTTGGATCGATAACAAAAATGATTCTTAGGTTGTGGGACCAACGGTCGTCTCGCTTTGTTAGGAAAAATATTCTCCAACGAGCATACTGCATGTGTAGTCCAACTCTATGGGGCCCACCAAGCCCACATTGATCAATGCTTTCTCGTCGTATGAGCTGACATCAGATCTGGTTTTATACTCATTGAACCTTCACTCGCTATTGGATTGAATCTCATAAAAATCTATGATTAAAATTAAAATGACGGGAGCACAGGTAGTGTTTTATACCTGCAATCAGGTTCGTTTGCTAAGTTACATTCGCAGATTCATGAGGTTGTGCTTTTGGTAGATCCACTTGCCTTAATGAATCAAGGTTGGAAAATTCGTGACTCGTACTTGACTCATCGAATGTAAAAAAATTGACTTGGATAGAGTCAATGCAAAGACTTAGGAGAGTCATGTTTTTTTTTTTTTTTTAAATAATTTTAGAAATATTTAAAAATGAATCCTTTACTTATAAAATATAAAAATATATTTATTTACATGCATTCATGATAATCAATTCAAATTAACAAATTTATATATGCAAGAAAGTACAACACTAAAAAAAATAAAAGAAATAAATATTGCATATTACATAATTTGATAGTCCAAATATCGAGTGTAAAAGATTGAATATACGTTTCAAATTATATTCCAATCATCATTTTTAAATCACTAACACCAAACCTCATGCATAATTACTTATAAATAAATTTAAATTATTTAAAATTAGATATGCCTATTAACTTGTTCAAAATGCAAACAACTTATTAAAATGAGATGACTCAGCCAAGTTTCTCTTATTTTTGACTTGATCCTTTGTCAAAATGAGATGATTCAGGAGAGTCAAGGGTTAACTTGGAGAGTTTTCCATGAGATGAATAGGTCCAATGGACATTTTGACCATATATTTCTTCACCACCTTTGTGTGGATGGCGGTGAATGATCAATTTAGCCGGTTTTTTAACTCACAACCTATTACACTAAGATGCTACCGGCCAAGCTGCTCAAAATAGAAGCCCTCTAAGTGTTTTTGGTATTCCCAAATTTAGTATCAGGCCCAATATTACACTTCTTGAACCTTTACCAGCTCAAGAAAATCTAAGGTTAAAATTCTATTAATTTTAAGGCTATTAAGTATTAAATCAAGGGATATAGGATAATCTGGTGGGGCTCTTTTTTTTTTTTTTTTGGATCGCCCTCATTTAGGGGAGATGTTTCCATCTGCCCTCCCAGTGAAAAACTTGCAACTAAATGGGCTCCATGAGCTGATGGTAGGTGAACATTGCCACGTTTATTACCATTTTTTTAGAAAGCCCAGACAAGTGGAAAGAGGAAGCCTATACAGTAAGAAAAGCCCACAAAATGGGAAGAGTGGCATATCATAAGCAGGGTCAATAGCCTGGTGACAATGGGATTTGCCAACCGAGCAACCCCTTGATGTCGCCAGATTGATCACCTAAATGCTCTAACTTCATCATACATCTGCCATAAAGTTTGATTGGTACCTGCAGAATAATCTTATCATCAAGATATCAAGAGACCAAGAAAGCACTTAACCATCATTCATTAGGGCAATAAACGTTTTCGTATGATAATAGGTCAGGTTAAATGGATAACCCAGAGCTAAGACATATTAGGGTGGGGGGATTTGTTGTGGTTAACATTGGTTTGAGCAGGTATCGTTTTGTAAATTTCACCAAGTTAAGCTAGGGATGGGTTAGCATCTGGACTGCCCCCGACCAGCCCCAAACACATTTGTTCAAGAGAAACTAATTACATCTTTTTTTTTTTTTTAAGTTTCTCTGAACATACTCAATGATAAAACAGGTAATCAAACTTGATCACATGCATAGAGGCCCATAGGGTGGATGGAGCAGGTTTCCAATCACATATCATAAATCCATCAATCGTCCAGGTGCAGTGTGCAGATAAGCCTCTTACAATTTTTGCAATCCCAACATGCTTTTACAAAATTTTCACATTTCACATGGATGCAAAACAATTTTGTAGAAAGGGTTAAGCCATTAAATGAAAATATTTTATTTGGAGCTTTTTACTCACAGTTCAGACAGCACAGCAATTTGAACGGCACAAGAATTCTGAACCAAAACTTTCAATATATATTACTTTTACATCATCAAAATGAGAATGTAGCCTTCAGAGGAAGCCCAATCCTCATATGATCTGCAATGCTGCTACGATTCGAAAACTGATTGAATGGTGAATCACAGAAAAACAAGGGCGTTTCACAAGTAACAATTACACCTGCTCTCCATCACAGATAAACTGATGGAACCTGTTCTCCATCCCGTAAAATATAGAATAGAACAAACACTGCGAGAAAAGAACAGCTCAAAACAATGGTGAAATTCTCGCCGCATACATCTTACAAAATCTTGCACTCTCCATCATGAATGTGCTTTCCCTTCAAAGCCTCAAGTATTCTGCTTTCCACAGTTGTTTGCATTCGTTATCACCACTTTTAATCTCTGCTTCTTGTGAGGCAAGTTAGCAAAAGAAAATGTGCAAAGCTTAATTTAGATGGTGAGGTCCTTGAACGCTTCTACATTTCCATTCAAAGAATGAATATCTTCACATTTGGCTTCTTGATGATGATTCACCCCACCATTTTCGGGTGCATTGTAGATCTCACCAGCACAATGTGAGACTGCCGAACTGCGGGGGCCACCAAAGTATGTTGAGTGAGGGAAATATTCCGCACAACGTGCTTTCCACCCTGAAGATAAACCAAGGGAATGTAAGTGACATCCTAGAGACATAAGTGGAATCCCACAGGGAATAAAACAGTTATTTCCATATTCAGAAAAGAAGAAAAAAAATCTTCCAATTGAAAACTCCCATCAATTGAAATGCAAGCAAGACATGCTTAAAACACTGTCAAAAAGAGTCTGCACAAGGCAATTAGGGCTCCAGTGGCATGAGAACGATCTCTCCATACAACAATGAAAGCTTCCTCAAATAGGAGTGCATAAAAGAACTAAGGAGAATTTAAACATGATCATGACAATCTATTTAAAAGCGCCAAATTTTAACAGTTCTATATGTGCATGTATTAACCATTAAAATTTGAAAGCCTTGAGAAGATGGTTAAGAACATCACATTGTAGTGATATTTGGCTCGTCTCTAATCCCACTAAGACCTGATTCCAACCTACCCTTTGATTGACATGCATCAAGGTGCAACTCAAAGCAAGGTTTACATGCTTTTTGGAGTCAGTTTGTAGCCGCATTTTCCTAAAATTTGAGTGGTGAAAAGAAGAGTCAAAGGATAGAAGGAAAATGTATTTTGGAGAGATGCTAAATATAGAATAGTGGGGGAACTAGGTCATCAATTGAATGGCAGAACCAGATCAGCAATTAAAACTTCAACAAATCAAGGCAAAACATTTGATATTTCTTACATCTAGTTTGGTTTTATGCAAAGTAGATCCACAACAGAAGCAATTTTCTTATTAAATAAAATCATGGAGAAGTTAAGAAAGAAGCAATTTTACATTTCGCTTTATTTTTATTTTATTATAGGTATAATGTAACAAGAACACCTTCGTGGTTGCAACAATGAGCACTCCCAACTTTGCAACATGCTCGTCTTTTTAATTTTTTTTTGTTGATTTAGATAAAGCCTTAAATAGGGTGCCAAATAGAAAGAGACAATAAATGCCCTTCCAAACGTATATTAAAACAAGCCATTAAAAAAAAAAAAAAAACCCATATTAAAACAAGACAAAGTGGATATGAAGGGCCGCTAATTAATACACACACTTGGAGAGACAAATGAGTTCCCAGTTGAAGTGGACTGCACCAAGGGTATGCTATTGGACACCTATTTATCTCCCAGTTACGGAGAATTTGATAGAAGATAACCCAAATACAGTTCTTTTGTGTAGTTTGCAAATGAAATAACAAATAATTAGAGCAAAAGCAAGCAAATGATAAGCTCAAACTCCAGGCAAATGCTTGGTCAAATTGTTTGATGATTATTAGACAAAAGACAATCTATATAGATTCCACAATCCACAATGCCAGTTAGATAAGGTAACTAAGCATAACTATAGAACAAGTAGAGGGCTCTCAAAGAGGAAATTGCCAGTAGGATTAGTGAAACGTAGCAAATTGGATACAAGCTAGTGGAGTGCTATGAGATAATCAAGTGTCACTTTCATTAAAGGGACATTCTTCTAAGGAGGTATTGTACGAAAATGGAAGTAGCGTTAAGTACATGTATCTAATTTGCATAAGCTAAGAGAGTGGAATTATATGCACAGTAGGAAGTTCTAGGGCTAGTTAAGTAGGTTTTATTTATTTTTATTTGGAGTTAATCAGTTAATCAAGTGCTTCCTGTGGGGCAGCTTTTAAGGATATCTACTGTTGAAATCAATGATTATTATTAGAATAGGATTGGGCTTTGTCAAAATGTCAGAGCAATGCAATTGAGCTTGAAGGAAATTGTCAAATGATACGCAACTATTTGCTTTCTATGAAGATGAGCAAGTGTCTGGCAATTTTTTTCTTAATCCATCAATTTCTTTCTCTAACAGTCTAACTCCAATCATCACCACTGCCAGCATGACCATCATTAAAGCCTTGTCTCCTGTATCACTACTTTATAATGGTAAGTTGCTCAAGAGTTGTTTAAAGGGTTGTTTGTTTGCAGTTACTTATATATGTAAATGATTTACATGTGTAATGATCATGTATCGTCACGCTAGTTTGCGCTCATTCACACATGTGATGCATAAATGAGTTGTGTAAATAAGGTCATTTACACACCAAAATTCTCACCAAAACAGGTGTGGAAATTACTTTCACACCTCTATAACAAAGGTGCTAATACAGTCTTTTACACAGTGATTGCGTTCTTGTGGGCCCCATCAACCACCTTTAATTTTAAAATTCCTGTGGGCCCCATATTTGTAATCCAAACCGTTTAATCTATCTTCAAAGATTTTGAGTAATTTTGAAAAAACCCCAAGTTATAGATCTAACTTCCTGTATTCCTGTGGGCTCCTTATTCATGATCCGAACCATTCAATATTCTTGTATTGATGGTAAATATTAGGATGTTTATTTTCATATCTTAATACTTCATGGATCTTGAAAAATTTGTGAAAACATCCAAAAACACCCAAATACATCTAAAATTGTTGGATATAGTCATTTACTCATGAAAATGGTGGTTTTGAAAAAAATGGCAATCTGTTTCACATGTGTAACATTTGCAAATGTAAAACCAATTTCTTATCATGTGTGAAAGGCAATCGACCCGTAAAGGTGTTCTTTTCTAATTTTTGTATCTTGCTTTAAATTTCTTAATGGCTAATTGCTTATTTTTTTTAATCATTTTGAATGATACTTTTTTTTTTTATAATTCTGACATTTCAGTTTTTTAGCTAAGTAATACTATGATGTCACAACACAGTAGTGAAACTGAGGCCACATGGTTGGGCCAAATTGTTTGTGAGAATGGCTCGATGTTGAAAACATTGGTTGCTAGGCAGTAGGCACAACGAGCTAGGATGAGGGGGATGCCAAGAAAGCCTTAGAATGCAGTAAGAAGTGACAGATAAAGGATGAGTGGAGAAAGTGAATTCTCAAAGCTGATTCCATATAGATAAGATGAGGGTTGATCATTTATAACATTGTCATAAGAGCTGACCCTTCGGCTGGTCTTTCCACCATGATAATCGAAGCTGAGAAATAAATTTAGCATAATAAGAATATCATCAGAAACTTGGCCAAACAACAGATATATAACCTTATAGTGGGGTGGGGGCCTCCATTGTAGGTAAAGTTAGATTATATTTTTCCTAAGATTATATTTTTTCCTACAGTTTATCTACATGATCTGACAGGCAAAAATGATACAGTAGCTGACATCTTGCATGAGATGGTACACAGTGCACTTTGGTCTACTTGTGATAGTTGCACAAACATCGATGCAAATAATCACATTAACACCAGATGCATGCATGTGTTGAAGGATATATGGATTTGGTCGTCTTCTTTAAATCAATAACAGCTTCTCTTGTAACTGGTCTCACTATGTAGGTCAGTAGGATGAGATATTGTCCCCCACACAACAGGCCATCATAGTTGGAAGAGAAGCAACCCTGCCTAGACAACGCGCACACAAACCCCCGCGCCCCCAAAAAAAAGTCGGCAGAGAACCAACTCTGCCCTCTCTCAGAGGCAATCACACGACAAAAAATAAATCACGTGCATGTGTTTAAAGTCATCTGGATCTGGTCCTTTTCTTTAAATGAATAACAGTATTCCTTGTAATTGGTCTCACTAAGTTGGATAATACTGTTACCTCATGGTCAACACCCCCATCCCCTCTCTTACTCAATTTGGAGTCATTACCTTTCAACACCCTACCCTGTCAACAGTCGACCAGTTTGAAGTCGCTACCAAGCTTTACAAATACGTACACTATCAAATACATGGCTCTCATAGTTGCTAAAGAAAGAAAGAGAAACTGATTATTTTCAGAATTGTGCAATTGGTTTTCAGCAGAGCACTTACTCGAAGCAGCATGAGGTTCTGCGAGGACAGTTCCAAGCAGTTTGTGGACAGCAATACAGTCTTTGAGTTTCCATTGCTTAGATCCTAATCCTCCATTTCTGGATTGGACAACAATGATCATAATTGAGTCTTTTCAATAAGTTAAAAAAGGGAAACTTTCATCATCTAGAAACACAACACATTGATTAAAAAAAATTACATTAATGAAAGGCTGTTAGTTGATTCCTCGATTAGCTTGATCGCCTCAAGCTTCTTCTCAGGTTCCAGAACATACAGCATTTCAGCAGCAGCTGCTCTATGCATCAATGATTCTTCACATGATCCACAAAAACTAGTGTCAGCGACACTATGCCACTGAATGCTAATGTTGAAATACAGTCACGAGTGAAGCCACATGCTGAACATTCAGTTTAACTATATTTTAAAAATCTTCAGTTTGGCAAAAGTTTGATCAGAGGCAGAAATATCGTCAGAATCCCCATCCACCACCACCCCCCCCCCCCCCCCCCCCCCCCCCCCCCCCAACCCCCAAAAAAAAAAAAAAAGAAAAAAAAAAAAAAGAAAAGAAAAGAAAAAAGAGCAAGGGCCCGGTTCACTTGGTGATGGGTGACTATCTAGTATCCACCAGGCCGGGAAGAAGATGAAAGAAAAGGAGAGTGAGCACCGGTGCTCGACAGAGGGAATTCCATTGTTAGATCCAGCGTTCAACTTCTGCTATATATCTTAATACTAAAACTCAAGCCTCCTCTGTAAATTATGATATCTAATATTTAGCAAATGATCTAATCGTCCAATTTTTAACTTTACAGCAGAAAGTAGATTTAACCAGACCTTTATTCTTCTCAAAAAAGGATCTGTTTGCTTCATTTAGAGTTTTTTCCATGCAATTGGCTGCAAAAGAAGAAATATCTTTCAAAAGAATGCTAAAATCCTCAGATTACTAAAACCTCAGGAATAGGCATACCAATAAATACCTAATAGAAGACCGCTCTGCTTCTATGACACTCCAAACAAGTTTCTCCGAGTCAGTCACTGGAGCTGAAAAGCTGCTTACTCTATGAAAGAATCTTATCTGCAAAAACAAGTTGAAAAGAAAACATTTAAGAATGTGAAGGAAAGCACAATTGGAGAAGAAAGCCTAATTGAACAGGAGCAAAGAGAACTCATTTCAACTAAGGTGAACAAGATTTGACCTCTGACGTAGGCTACACTCAGAACACAAATCAATGGGAAAGAGGGCTAGATCTTACCAAATTTCAACCATAATCAAACCAATCCAACGACATGGCAGTTCAAAGCAATATCAAGGAAAGAACTAGCACAGACCAACATGTATCTCCATAAAACATGGAAAATTTTCTTTAGAAATGCAGGCTCAAATAAAGATATGTACATGCCCAATATGGGGCTTGCACAAGATATAATAAAGAAACCAGTAAAAAATGCTAGTCGACTAGGTTGTTATTTCTTAGAATGAGTTAAATGTAAAATCCAACTATTGAAGCTATTCAAACGGCTGGCCAAATAAGTAATACTAAATTACCAATTTCTAATAATATGTTTCAATAAAAGCTTTACATGACTGAATATAAAAGGAGTTGAATAACCTAAAAAAACATAAGGTGTTAATTTTCTAGCTTAAAGAACAAAAGGAGAAACACCATTTGGCAAGGATGTCCCAACCATATAGGCTGTCATGTTGCACAACAGAGTCCATCGGCAATAACTTGTGGACTATAGACATGTGGACCATGGGCAAGCTGTAATGTTGCATAATAGGGTCCATAGGCCATCATGACATGTGGACCATGGGCCCATGTTGGCTCAGGCCTGGGTTTTGCACAACCAACCGGCTAATTTATTCAAGCTCGAAAAGAGTTGCATGATCTTCAAATTCAGGATCATCTTGGTCCACACAACCCTCATACGTACATACATACAAGCATGCATTGCATACTCAGTGTAGGCCCTAGTTATCCAAATATAAATACAATAAGCCACGAAATTTATCTAATTTCACTTTGTTTGAAGCACTGAATGTTGGAAACCTACAAAATTTTAACTTGAAACAGTCACCACTGCATTATGCCACATCAAATAGAGCCATTTCCCAGTCATACTAGGATTAGGAGCGAAAAATCACTGCAACAACCTCCAAGTAAAGGAATATAATAATAATATGCAACTACAAGCAGATCTTCATTGCTAGTCCAAAGTTACATTAGCAAATGGATACCATCAAGGGACAGCAACAAAAATTGTTATGACGTACCAAACAGCGATGAGAATCAGGGTTCTCCGCATCCAGTTTAAGAAGCTGATTTACAGCCTGGAAAAATAAATATGGAAATAATTAGAAGCAATTGCCTAAAACAAAAAGATTTCAGCTAAAATGGTAAAAAATAACTAAAATGGCAAGTTATGATGCGTTCATTCTAAACAAAATAAAAAATTATCGAACACTTTGAGCTTATTTGCAGCATGATCATAACAGTTTTTTTCCCCTAATGAGAGTGCACGTCTGTTGTGGAGTTTGTGGAGGGGCCTTAGGACATCTATATAACCAAACAGCTCATTTCCCTCCGGTGAGAATGGTGTATCTAAACATGAAGTAAGTTTAAAAAACGAAACATAAATTTACCTGAAATGCAAGCAAAACCTTCTGCTTTCTCATATTTATTTCAAAAGAAAGTAAATGTGTCTCCAAAGACTTAGATGAATTCTTTTGAAGCAGCTTCAAGAACTTTGAACCTTCTGCAAGCGGATCTTCAACCTGCATATCGCACATCATACAGGAATTTAATTAGAATTCCATAGCCAAAGATGTCACATTTTCATAATTATATCAAAGCCGTTATGTTGCATCATGGAGAGGTTGACAACTGAAACTCCACCTGCAATAACTTCTCCCCATGAGGGTCTAAATCAACTGGTTTGGCATGTTGCTTCTTGCCTGCTTTGGATATGCCAGAAGCGCTTCGTTCATCATTTTTCTCTTCAGCCTCCTAGAAAGACGCACGATATTGCGACAGAGCACAAAGTGAGTTCAGGGAAAAACTAACATAAAGTAGAGGTTAAACATACTTTCTTTGCACGAGCTTCGTCCTTTCTCTGTTTTTGTCTCAATTTCTTTCTCTGTGAAGGAAGCAATCTTGACATTTCATCATCATCAGCAGTTGTTGGTTTTGGAGAATCATATAACTTGATATAGCATCTGTTCCACAAATAAACATATGATAAGCATATGGGTAGAGAAGATGAGATATCAATATATTGAACCCCATAATCAGCACGACCTGAGTAAGACCTACTGTAAACGTAAAGGAAATCAACTAAGGATCTCAGTGCCACTTGAAACACAGAACCGCACCTTATTGCTCCAGCTGCCGCTTTATGGAAGTATGTGTGTGAATGTAACCGATCTTGAAATCTAAGCATTTCCACATAGGCACGTAGAGTCATTTTTCTTAAGCAATAAGAATGGAAGTCAAATTGATCCTCAGTCATATCAGCATAGTGCTTTTCGACAGCCAAGAACTTCTTCAAAGCTCTCCCAAGATCACCTTGTCGAAAGTAACTTTCACCAGAAGCAAGTTCGTACCTTCTCAGGGCAAGTGAGCCAATAGAATTAGCAATAGAAAGAGTAATCGCCATAACCATGTGTGTGTATTGAAAGGTACTGTAATAATATGAAAATAATTATTTAGAAATATTAAAAAAGGTAACCAGGAAATACCACATGCATTGCATGTCATGCAGATTACTGTGCTGGTCCCCATCCTTTGTGAACAACACAGCCGTCTTTTCTGCCAATCCCACCTTCAGAACCAGATATATTGCACAAACCTCAGTATGACAATAAAAGTATTAAAAAAAAAAGATATAGAAAAAAGAAGACAGGACATATGAAAATAATAACAGTAATTCTGTGATTACATTTAGAATGTAAATCCATGAAAAAACACATTTTACATAATGTAACAAATACCTGATCAGCCTGAAGCATGCGCTTAACACATTCACTATTTATGTAGCGATCAGCAAGATCCATTGACCTAGCTTCATCAGCCAAAGCAGCCGCAGCTACCAAGTCACCTGCATGCTTCAATATTCTGCTCTGTAAACAAGAAAAATATCTCAACAGGACAACCAAATACAGCACAAAAGATGGCAGTACTGATAAATATAAACCCTGCAATAGCTTATGATTAAACCTTTGAATATGAACATGGTAAAAGAAAGATTATTCAACTCAAAATGTTAGCCGCTAAAATCATACAAGTTCCAACTGAAATAGAAACTTATGTGCTGCACAAGCAAATAAATTTTGACTTGAGATAATTTGGATGCATAGATGGTAAAGTTGTTTGGGCTCCTTCGCTCTAGTCTAACTTTCAATATGAGGAGGTTAGGGCCCTATCCAATTGTCTCTCTTTTTTCTCTTATCTTTATTGCCTCTAAAAAAATGACAATCCTCTGGCTATTCTTGAGGGTATGTTCTCTTATTTTCTATTACATCCAGAGGTGGATGGATAGTAAGAGTTGTTTTTAGTCAAAACTTTTGTTAGAAGGTTCTTGGGGAGTCTAGAGTTCTTAATGCCCTTCCCTTGTCACAAATTCAAGCACATGCTAGAGTGCTGGGCTGCTGCTTCAGAAAAACTGCTACAACAGATCACCACATAAGCCATGATACTTGGCATCTTGAAGCATGTCTGTATTATATCAAATTTGACACATACATTTTATGTGTAAAATCTGTGTCCCTGCCATATTCATGAGGTTGCCCTGTCATTATCATGTTGTATCTAAGCATTATAGCTTCAGAGTAGACGATTTCTCATTGTTAATGAGTGTGCCATTATTGCCTAGGGATGCTGAGGCTTAAATCTATTTGTTGATTCACAGCCCTTTCTCAGCATCAGTTTGGGCAAGGTTCTTCCAGTTCTTCAGGGTTCAGTTGGTACTTCCAGGATATGGGATTATGTTAAGAATCACGGCATTTGAATTTCTCCATTGTCATCAGGGTGCATGCTTTCAGGCCCTGGAGAAAAATCATGTTTTCTGGAATAAGTCGAATCAGTTAAAAGTACTGTTCGTATGGCCAGATGGAAAGTCATCTCTTACTCGCAATTCAGGTTGGTGGCTGTGCAGTTCAGAAATTGGGGCAGTCATGACCCAAATCAAACAACTGAGAAAAAAATGAATAATAATCTATTTAATAGGCGACTAATAAACTTTCCTAGTGTGAGGCTCATAAATAATTAGATCGTGATAAATATGTCGGTTTTATTCTTCTTGTAATCATGTCCAACTTAGATACTTCTCTGGCAAAATTAAAACTGCCTATTTCTGAACTATTTTCAGATTAAACCACAATCTTGAGCCTCAGGTAATATGCAGTGCTATGGGGTATATTTTGCAATGATTCAAAAGGGTTGAAACGACAAGCCCCACCAAACGATCATGTAGATGGATATTCAAAACCTTCAATTTTTTTTATCTAACTATTTAAGCGATGCATTGCAGCAGCACCCGTTTGCAGTGGAAAGCAGGTAAGGGTTCCTGACTTCCTGCACCAATCTGGACCAGTACGGGTAAAGAACTTAGTCTAAAAGAAGAGGACTTGCTACTTGGAATATGGGAACTTTGACAGGCAAGAGCATAGAGTACGTCAATATAATGAAAAGGAAAAAAGCTAATGTAGCATGTCTACAAGAGACAAACTGGAAAGTGGATAAAGCGAAGGAGCGCACTGATGCTCATAAACACTACTATGTGATAACTGATAAGTCCATGAAATTGAATTTCATTCGCATCATTTCATTTAGATTTATGGACTTATATAAGTTAATTTCATTTAATTGCATTGAACTTCATAAAAAAACATGAATTTGAGCATCCAAAGTGGAATTCATGTCAAAATCAGTCAGAATTCATAAAATTGCATTATTTTATCGAAATTATTCTTTTTGGATTATCCTACTATCGCATCAAATAACTTTTGATTCACACGCAAACATGCATGATTTCTTTGCACCACTAAGTAGCTCATGAAATTTCGATCTTAGTGGTATATTCATATGCATGCATATGTGTTGAATAGGATCCCATGCATTGCATTATTCTTTTCGGTATGAAAAATTATTCTTGTAATTATTCTTTATTTTTGTGTAGGAAAAAATAAGGTGTTGGGGCCCGCTTGAAGAGAATTTGAAGAAGAAAATTAAAGAAAAAAAGAAGAGAGAGAAATTGAAGGGAAAAGAAGACAACATGGGACCCACACCCTTGGGCGTGAATCCCAATGGATGTACAGCCATGTGGGACCTTCCTATTCTTTTTGGGGATTTGAAATTTGAATTTAAGGTTGAGCCCAAAAAGGAAAGTGTTGGAGACGTAACATAAACAAGCAAAGGAAAGTGAAGCAAACAAGAAGGAAAAGGAGAAAATCCAAAGCATGCATTGGATGTCCAACATGGGATATTCCCATGTGTTGCACGCCCAAGGCGTCCCACATCTCTCGCAATAATTTGAATTTCAGATTTTGGAAATTTTTTCTTAAGTCCAAGTGGCGCCCAAGCATAGAGATTTCAAGCAACAAGGAGAGACGTTAAAATAGAAGGAGCTTGCTCACTAAGAAATCAAGGAAACAAGTTGAAAAGGTCCAAGATTCTCTCACAAAGTGTCTAAAAATCATTGCAAACTTGGAGTGCAAGTCGAGAAATTTCCTTAACCCATCCTTATAGCTTGGAAGAAAGAAAAATCAAGTATAAATAGGGACCAAGAGGGGGATGTCCAACTCACTCCCGATTCCAATAGGGGACGTCCCCCATCCTCTGTCTCCATTCTCTCTCCACCCCCTCCTCTCTTTTCTTTAGTTTTCCTAGAGGCATAAATTTGCAAATTTTGAAGGCGAAGAAGATGAAGATGGAGGGTTAGGACACTTACTGTAATTCAAGGAGGAAGGTGAAGTTATTTTTCTGGGATTAATTCTATGGATGGACATATTCAGTACAAGGTGTAATTTTCTAGGTTTGTTAATTTATTTTCATTATCCAAGTTACCTGGGATTATTTTTTCCAGATATATAGAATGTTTAGGGACCTAAACATATGAAAATATGTTATTCGAGCCTTGATGAGTGTGACATCCCTCATTATTAACAATCTAGAAATTGGATATTGGCTCATCCTTATTGGAGGGACTGAATTAAGCTATACGTGTTTTTAATGCTTAGAAAACAATGGATCCGGACCCTTGAATTACAATTCCATCATAATCTGACTTTTCTATTTTTATTTCTGATTTTTATTTATTTCCATCAATTGGTTAGTTTAATGATTTGTTGTCGGTTGCAGTTTAGTAATTTAGTTTTTTAGCTTTAGGACTTTTAATTGGTTTTAAACGTTGTAATTAATTTTAATGTCCAGATTAGTAGATTGATGGTTGCATAGATTCTTTTAGGAAAGAAATAGATTTTCTTTAGGACAGGTACAAGTTATTTGTTCTTGCTCCCTATAGATCAACCCCATACTCACTGGGTTATTACTACTTCGCGACCTTACACTTGGGGTGAGCGAACACTATGCAAGAAAGAACAGTGCAAGTAATGGAGGAAGTATAGTAGTAGACAAGGATTTAATTATTTAAAAGAAAAAAACTACAGGGTAAAGCAGTTGGGAGGAGGATTAAGTTGGGGTGGGGTGGGGGGGGCGGGGGGGGGGGGGGGGGGGGTGGTTGTTAAATCAAACGTGCTCTAAAAATGACGAGGGATTTGAAAGGAGAAAATACTAATATTTAAGGATAAAGGATAGAAGGGGGAGAGTGGAATTTGGAGGGAGAAACTATAGTGACGTGGAATCAAATGGCTAACCGTATTAGGATGGTTGCAAAAAAAGGTGCTTGGAGAGTAAAAAAGGCAATGATACTACTGTAAAGAAACCTGGTGGTGAGTGTAGAGGTTTAGAAAGTTGCTTGAGAGAAAGACAACGTTACAAAGTTTGGCAAGGGACTAGGACTATGGAAGATTATGAAATATGTAAGACGACAAAGAAAGTAGTAAGTGTAAGTTTGATGCTACAAATCCCATCAAAGTGGTTATATTAATGGCCGTCCTAACTTGATTTTAAATGACCTACTGGATGTAGAGTTCAAAGCATATGATAACCTATATAATAAGTTGGGAACAAGAGAAGGATAGAATAATATCTTTAAGCTTGAAAAATAAGGGAAAGGAAAAGTAAGGACTTAGATCAAGTCAAATGTAGAAAGAGCCACGGCAACAAATGTTTTTTTAATGAAGGACAACGATATTAAAGAAAGGTGGAGAGAACATTTTAACAAACTTCTAAATGGAGACTCTATAAGAAGCATAAGAACAAGATATGATAC
Source organism: Litsea cubeba (assembly GCA_012931725.1). Taxonomy (NCBI): domain Eukaryota; kingdom Viridiplantae; phylum Streptophyta; class Magnoliopsida; order Laurales; family Lauraceae; genus Litsea; species Litsea cubeba. Next base: position 76,794,070 of record CM022948.1, read on the forward strand.
TTTGTCATTCCTTTTACCACAAAATTAGGGTATTAGAAGTGAAGAAAGCATTGAAACATATTAAGATAGGAAAGGCCACAAGGCCAAATGACATTCATATAGAGGCTTGGAAATGCTTAATAGAAATTGGGTGGATTTGGTTAACCAGGCTCTTTAATAAAATAAAAATGACAAAAAATGCCAGATGAATGGAGAAGTGTCATAGTATTTAATCCTATATACAAGAACAAATGAGATATACAAAATTGTGCCAACTATCGTGGGATTAAAATTATGAGTCACACTGTAAAACTATGGGAGAGAGTAATGGAGAAAAGCATTTGACAAAAGACTGAGATATCTGAAAATCAATTTATTTTCACGCCACGAAGGTCGACACAAAAAACATACCGACCAAAGAAAAATTTGCATATGCTCTTCATCAATCTAAAGAAAGCTTACGACAAGGTATTTAAAGATTTAACTTAAGGGGTTTTACATAAAAGGAGCATTCTAAGAGGTCATATAGAAATTATTAAAGACATGTATGAGGGAGCGGTACCGAGTGTGACGAGTACTTGCGGAGCGAGAAGTAAGTTTCCTGCGACTATAAGTTTGAGACCATAAGTTTGCATCAAGGGTCATCCTTAATCCCTTATCTCTTAACATTGATTATGGATGAGTAAACTACTAATATTCATGAGGAGGTACTTTGTGTATGTTGTTTGCAAATGATAGTGTCGGTGGATGAATTGATAGATGGTGTGCAAAATTTGAGAGATGACGGAAGGATTTAGAATCAAGGGTTTTAAAATAAATTGTACAAAGATAGATACGGATTACAACTTCAATGGACATGTGCAAAGATCTGAAACTAACATGAAAATTGAAGCTCAAGAGATACCACAAAGAGATTCATTTTGATACCTTGGCTCAATACATGTATAAAAAGCTGAAACTACCGTGAGAACTGAAGCTCAAGAGAAGATACCACAAAGAGCAGGATGGTTGAAGTGGAGACTTGCTTCTAGAATGCTTTGTGTTCGGTGTATACCAACAAGATTAAAGGAAAAGTTTTCCAAGACAACGATTAGACCAGTTATGACCTAGAGCAGAATGTTGGCCAATCAAAAACCATAATCATCATCATCGCTATCATCATCAAAGCCTTGTCCCAACTATGCATATGCACAAAATGAGTATAGCAAAGACGAGAATGTTGAGGTGGATGTGTGATAAAACTAGGAATAAAGAGTACTTTTAGGAGCATTTAGGGGAAGCACTAATAGGTGATAAAATAAGATAAACCCATTTGAAGATGATTTGGACATGTTGAACACAAGCCAACAACGGTGCCAGTAAGGAAAAGTTTTTCCATGCAAGTTAACGGCCTACCAAGGGGATGTGGTAGGCCAAAGAGGGCATTGATGGTAGTAGTAACAATAGATCTGAAGAAGTGCAGCATACCCCAACATAATTGGGACAAGGCTTTGATGATGATAATGTATCGACTGTTGCAATGTTCATTTTAGCTGCCAAATTGAGGTTGTTATGCCTGGAGTCCTGGAGGGTTTTAGGTAATGCCCATCCACTGCAAGGCTTGTCCTATTCAATGCTATTGCCTATGGGTCCCATTTTCAAGAATAGCCAACAATTCCTAATCTAGAAATGGTCCATCCTGAGGGCTCACCAGGAAGCATGACAATAGTGGGGAGTTTAAGGGAATGAAAGGTCTCCCTACGACCTACCTATGCATGAAAAATGGAAATCATCCAATCTAGAAGGTGTTGTTCTAAGGGATTTAATAGTTGCCTAAATCCCAGATATTAAATACAATGAAATGGGTGCCAGAATTTGCATGATCAATTGGAGGACCTACACAACTTAGATGACTATAAAATTAGGGTCAATGCTAATTCAAAGGGGGTAATGAGCGTGAACAGCTTAGATTGATCATTGGAGGAGGTTTGCGGTGTGTTTTTTTGCTTTTCTTTTTTCCTCTTTTTTTTGGGGTTGGGTGGGTGGGGGGATCCATAAAAGCATATGAGACTTTAGAGCTAGAGTGCATGGCATTTCTTGTGCACATACTCTTCACTTAAATGATCCTTAATTCAACAAGATGAAAAACACAAGAAAATTGAAAATGCATGCAGGAAAAAAAAAAAGAAGATAGACGTGCAGCATGGTTGGAAGCCGCTCATTGTTGCCGGTTGCAAGCACAAGGTTGCAGGTTCGAGACATGTAAACAATTTTTTTTTAAAAAAAAGTAGAGCAGGTAGAGCAGGGATATAAAGACCTTTCCTGAAAATTTGTGAACATACAGATCTGCGTAAGTATGCATCATAGTTGTCAATTCCATTCTGGCTAGAACTTGCTAGATTTGGCCTGGGGAGGAACGAAACAACACCCATTAACATTCTGATCAGAATTCCGGGTGATTTCGATTGTTCTGGCCAGTGAGGATGGAAATTTTTGTTAAAGAAAGTCCAGAAGCGTCGACTGCTAAGCTTTAAAAAAAGCAGAAAATGTGCATACTTCCACCAGCTTAGCATAGCAGCATACCTCCACAGCCCAGCTGAACAACTCTAGCAGCTTCGACACCTCCAAATCGACCTCCAGGCACCAGCAGCTTCGATGTCTCCATCGACAGATGCAGTTTCTTTTTCTTTCTTTTTTTTCATCTACAGCTTCTACGCCTCTCATTTGCTTTCTCTCTCTCGTTCTCCCTCTGTGCGAGAGCTGAAACCCTCTCTATTCACCCTTGTTCTCTCCTTCTCAACTATTCTCTCTTAGTTTTCATTTTTCAGTTCTCACTCTCAGCTGTCCACAACCTTTTCTTTAAGCTACTCTCTCTCTCCAGTAATTCAGTTCATCCACTCATTTAACTTTTTTTTTTAATTATTGTCTTCATTATAGTGAACTACAGACCTTTTTTTATTTATTTATTGCTTTTTTGTTTCTTCTTTTTAATGTTGTTGCATAGTGCTTCTAATGCTTTTTTAACGCCATCTCTCTCTCCATAGCATCCAATTTTTTATGTTTTTTTTTTCTTTAGGTTTTATTTCAACTCTAGGGTTTTTATATATTTTTTATTTTCTAAGTGTGCCTTTTTCAAAACAGAATGGCATAATTGACCGGAATGCTGAAACGTTCCATTGTAAGGCCAAACCAGAACGTGGACCGAAATGGAATTGACAACTATGGTGTTTGGTTGCAGCCCATTGCAAGTTGTTTCTTGTACATATACTTCAACTAAAATGATATTGATCCAACAGAATCTCCAAGTGAAAATGCAAAAAATTGGAAATGCAAGTAGATAAAGAAGACAAGCCTAAGCCTGTAGCAAAGCTTTTTTATTTTATTTTTTATTTTTTATTTTAAGTTAGCCTGTAGCAAAGCTCGAGGTATAAGTGGGTAGAGAAGCCCACAAAGTGGGAAGATTAGCATACCCAGGGATCGATCCCTGGGCAGCCAGGTGACGAACAGGGTCGCCAATCAACTGAGCAACCCCTTGTTGTCGAAGGTGCTCACTGTTGCAAGCAGAGCGTTGCAGGTCCAAGTCATGTAACCAATAAAGAAAGGAGAAAAGGCCAATTTTTCAAACAAGAATGGCCAATCAGAACTAAATGCCTCAATAATACTGTGTGGCCATGCACTCATTTGTACAGTATGCACACCCGTGTATTTTTAACTGAAGACATCTTACAAAAAATATAAATAGAGAAGGCAAGTGCCAAACATCATAAATTCAGACAAGGAAGAGCAACGTGTGCAGAAGAGAAGAGTTGCAATATATACTATCAGGATCTCTCTCCTATAGCTGTGAAGCCTCTCAAAAAAAGTGAAGAAGTGGTGCACTCATTAAAAATGTTGCATACATGAAAAAAAAAAAAATTGAATGCCATGATGATAGCACAAGTTTAGATGGACTAAACAAACCTTCACAGAGTACAGATCAATCACGGTAGGAGTATGTTCAATAGCCTCATCAATTTTCGCAAGTGCAAGTTCAAGCTGTCCTCGTCTGTCATAGTGCTGCATCAGGGTGAATTCCGTAAGTAATTTCTTAGGAAGCAAAAGTTACAACTAAAGAAAGATGAAAGGACATCAATCAACACATGGAAAAAGAAAAAACCTGGGCCAACAAAAACAAAGTCCACATAAGTGTTGAAGGAGGCTCTTTTATTTCACTGCAATTCAAATGAATCAATGCACATTTTATTTAGTAAAGAAAGAAATAACTCCCAATCAAAAACACAAGTTCATAAACAACCAAATGGGAAAACTTACATTATTAGGAAGAAGAAGTGGAAATATATGTAAACATTTCAATGAAACTAAATAAAATATATATATATATAAAGTGTCATAATCATATGGCACACATACTTTTGTAAAAAAACTTAGAGAGAGAGAGAGAGACTTGCCCTAGGAGAAATGCACTCATTACAAACTTAATATAACCCAGACGCTCAGCTTAAACTCAAAGAACAATTTCATTGAATAAAAATACAACAAACAGTGGGATGTTCAAAACCTGTGTTAGTTTCTGAAAGTGCATCTAGTTCTAGGCCCACCTGGATGCATGCCAATCATGAGGTGAGCGGTGGGGATGGGTTAGGTACTTGGGTTTGATGTGGATTAGGGGTTGGCCAATTATCACTTGGATCGATGATCCTGAACTCATGTTCTTTGAAGATTTTTCCATAGCTCCAGAGGGTGTTCCAATCTTCTAGGCACATGATCTCACTATCCACGGTGATATTCCTTTATTTTCTCTCGTATTGAATCCACCAATAACTTTCCTGCCTTCCCATTTTATTCGGAAAGTGAAAAATATGTAAACATCCTTTTTAAGGCAATACTTTAGTAATAAACAAAAATAAAAAAATAAAAAAACCACCACTTCCCTATTCTGAAGTGGAACATGAACTGAAACATCAAAACGTAAAATTCCAGTAGGATGACACACCCACAGAAGAGAACTGGAAATTTTGAGCAAACCTGCAAACTGTTGTCCTTTTCAGTGTTTATATAATTCTTCTATTATTATCTTATGCTACCTCTATGTACAATTTTTCAAACATGATGTTGACCAGTCATACATGAAAGAAGAGAAAATCAGCCATAAATCTTGTTTTACAAGCACTGCAGATCTAAATATAGCCATGCTAGAATTTTCTTCAATGAGAAATTTTCTCCAACAGGCAGACTGCAACTGCAAGTGCAGGAAAGCTCAATGGGGCCACTTGGGCTCACATTTGATCAAAGTGCCCCTTTCACACCCAGAACACTCTATGATCTGGCACCAGGATGACACTCATCTGATCTCTACTCACCGTTGGATTGAATCCAAGCATTACAATATTCTGATGGATTGAATCTCTACTCACCCACTGATAGGCATGCATCTAGGCAGGCCCCATGGGCTCACCACATGAACATGTGATCTATGCAAAGGTGAAAATTTCCCTTCTTTAATATATTTAGGGTACTATCTGCTAAGAGAAACTTCTCACAGATCGTGTGAGAGGTAAACACTAAGCCCCTTGTAGGACCCATTTGGAAGCACGCTAATTGTGGGAGAGCAGTGTGACAGAGAGGTCTCATTATGGATATGATTTTGGGTCTGAAACAAATCATCACAACCATTGATCAATGGGCTTTAAAGTTTAACAGTTTCTTATGTTACTCTTTTTTAATGAAATTTAATCCAATGGTGAGCATAATTTGGATTATTCTCAAATTAAAATGAGTGGCAATTCATGGAGGGATTAGTGAGTGTGACTGGGCTGGATTTATTATGAGGTTTCCCAAGTGATAAAACACAAACCCTACATGAGTTATGTTATGCTAAGAGGTACCTCTCACGGATTGCATGAGATGTAAACTCTAATCCCCTGATGGGACCCACTTGGATGCATGCTAATCATGGGAGGATATTGTGATGGAAAGGTCTCATTATGGATATGATTTTGGGCAAAAATCATCTCAATCAAATCCACATCACCACTGATTTATGGGCTTCAAAGTTTAACAGTTGCTCATTATGGAGAGGTACCTCTTAGCAGAAAGAAACCCTTGATATACATCTTAAATTCATGACAACACTAGAGATGCCAATAAGGGCAATTTGCAATGACAATTAGGACGAGATGTAGAAATTGCTATCAATAAAAGAACCTCGATGTAAATGGCAAAGAGAAAAAGGACCCATGGAGGCTAGCTTTCACTTTTGAGGGATATAGAGCATTGTGTGATTCATCTTCAGTCACCTGTAGTTGTATACATATAAACAGAACTGACAACAAAATGGCTGGCACATTGAGTAGGGGATTGTTAATTGGGTGCTTGGTTTATCTGATCCTCTCTTTTAATGGAAGTTATTGTTACTGATTTTAAATAAATAAAAAATTTGAGCAGGTGATTGACAGAGCTGTGATGTGTCGGATAGATATAGGGCCACATGCTACAGCCATTTATGTAGGAATTCAATCTGAGGTTACACATACAGACTACAGTGTATAACTCAAATCTTGTAAGTCGTTTTTTACGTACTACCTTATTTGGAATGAAAATTACATTGCCGATAAAGAAGAATGAAGATAAAGAAATCGGTAACCACGTCCTTGATGGATTGGAAGGGGTCCTTTCATGATTATTCACAAAGTTCAGGTAAAGATGAAACCAGAAGGCTAATCCAATTAATGATTGATGGTTCCCTTAATGCTAGCAACAAGAGGGACCATATACAACTGAAGCTCATGTTGAAGTACAGCAAAATACCATAATTGCATTTTCACAGACCAGTAAAAAAAAACTGAAACAAATGAGCACAGATCTTGGATATCTGGAACAAAATGAAATTATTCGTAGATGGCCTTGCACTACAGTCTAGAGATTCATCTCATGCAGCATTTTTATTTATTTATTTATTTCCCAGTTAGTCTATTACAAGAATCCTCTCAGCAGTTCAGATTTCCCGCACATATCAACAAGCAAACCCAGTAGAGAAATTATTGAACTTTTAGATCAAACACAATTTTAGTGACTATTTCTTGTATGGATTAGACATAGGCTAATTATAATTGTAATGAATATGCACAATGTCTATTTTAGTTTTTCGACTTAAGTGCCTGTTTAGGAAAAGAAAAAAGAAAAAAAAGTACGCAGTTCCCTTTATCAAGAACAGAGAAACACCAGTGTCCACCCTAGAAATTCTAGGGTTTCCAGCATCACCAGTTCTTCTAAAAGTTTCAGTGAAAATAACTTTTTTTTTCTGAACACCAGAACCAATGTATCCCTGCTCACAAATAATTTTACATAAATTTGTCAGAAGATATACAAGGGCAGTGGCACAAGCATATGCAGAAAGCTCATGTCTGCGTGTCTAATAATGAGATGTATTTGTAGAAAGCACAGGACTAGAGGTATGCAACAGGAACAAGCACACAAGTTATGATATCATGGGCTCATTGAGAGCTTGCATCAAGAGCTATGGATATGCGCACACATAACTCCTGGACATTGATGGGGCAAAATGATGGATGGTGATGTGGCCTTGCATTACACAGGCATGATCATTCCTATGTGGGGGCCATATGGCAGTAGTAGAGTTATGGGGAGGTAGTTGTTTTGCATGAGTCATGGGGAAGTAGTGAGTCATGGGGAGTTAGTTTGGTTCGCATGAGTAGTAGTAGTTTTCATATCTGTAGGAGTGTAAGTAGCAGGTGCAGTTGTTTGTAGGAGTGTGAGTAGTAGTTATAAGTGCATGTATCTTGTATTTAAAGATGGCATAGATTAATGAAAGAGAGATTCTATCTTCTAGCAACTTTATGTAAAGTTATTGGAGGGTCAAGGTTCCCCTTGAAGTGAACGTACAGATTTTTTTTTCTCTCTTTAAAAAAATAGGGCAAAAGAAGAAATGTGCACGTAACAATGGACTCGTTACACAGTCAACATGGATATCTGGCCTTTGGAGTTATCACCATTGGCAACCCAAGGAATCTTCACACAAAGGAAAACGCCTGCTCACGATAATGACAGGGGAAGAGAATTTTTTTCATTCATTCAAATTGAGAGATTAGGAGGTATTTACAGAGGAGGTGATGCAAACCTAGGGTTAGGGTTTGCGTATCTGCAGAAACTTTCACATGAGGACACACCTTAACGGGGAGAAAACCCACAACAATATTATTCCAATTCTGAAGTGTGAGATACCAATCTCTACAATGCATGTAAATAAGAAAAAGAAACCTTAGGGGCTAAGATTCTTACTCAGGCAACTAAACAAATTAGAATCTAGTCTAATTACAACTCATTAAATACAATTAAAAACTAATAACAATCTCTAAACTTTCTTGGATGGTCCCACACGTGGGCTCATCTGTTCCACATCAAGAGGGGAGGTCAGTTCTGCCTATTATGGACCTAGATAGGATTTCCCTTTCCCTTCCATGAATTATTAATTTCATGCCAATCTCTTTGTGCTGAATATCCTCTCTTATTGCTTGCATGTTCAATCAATAATCCTAATTGATAGAATCGATTATCTTAATTGATTGAATGCCAATCAATTATCTTTTTAGATTTTATATGGATCTAGGAAACTTAATTGAAAAGCTACTGGCTACATATAAAGAAAGTAAGCACTATTGGCTATTGGGCTGGAAAACTATGGATAAAGCCCAATGGATCCATCATCTATGGGCTTGGCCCAATTGGCTAGCTGTTCAAGGCTTGGGCTGATTCTCGGCCCACTATGGGTTAGGCCCAATGGGCTGGCCAGCAATGGGCCAATTCTTGGACCCCCTTTTGTAGGTCTCAAAGAGGCCCATGGCTGCATCAGTTATCAATACATAATTCCCCCCAAAAAATTTTCAAAATTAAGATCACTAATATGGAGAAAATTATAAAACCACATATCATCAATCTAACCCCCACATGCTTACTGCACCCCGGAATTGGCACTCACCATGATTGACTCTTACAAAATTATACTCACCACTGGATTGAATTTCATAAATAATGTAACTTAAGAAACCATTAAACTTTGAGGGCCTTAAATTAATGGTTGTGATGATTTTTTCCTTTTTTGTTTTTTGAATGGTTACTTTCATTAATAAAAGCAAGCAGTACAAGAGAAATATACTGACAAGCAAAAACAGGAAAACAGGGAAACCAAAAGAAACAGGAAAAAGCCACTAATCCAGACTAAGTTGGCCCTGAAAGGGAAAAAAGGCCACTTTTTTTTTTTTTTGCCCGAAAGATAATCTACGACGAGATCTTTTCATCCACTATCCATGACTAACACGCGTCCAAGTGGGTCCAACCCCCATAAGGGGCTGGATTTTTACCTCTAAGAGGCTTATAGAATGCGCATATGAGACATCAGCATAAAGCAATTACATCAAATCTGTAACTAACAAACAGATGTTAAACCATCAGTGCACATGTGAATTTGGCATACATGGGAACCTAAGCCTTCAACTATATCATGCAAGATCCGGAAGCATACAACTCCTGAATTACCTCCCAGGAAATCCTCCAGAGGTCTTAATTGAATTTTCCAGCTCCAGAATCAATTGCTCTAAAATGTCTGCCTGTATAAGTCAATCAAAAGCAAAATTCCTAGAAATCTGGCAACCAAAGAAAATAGCTACAAGGCCATATGCATCCAGAACTCGTCGTCTCAAAGAAAGAACATGATCAGACTAACCTTGCCAGGGAGTGTGTAAAGAGGGGAAAGATCAGAGAACAAAGAAGGAACACCCTATACAAACAAATCAGAAGATAATTAAGTTGAGAAACATTACTGTTAGGAGCTTGCATAAAGGAAATATGAATGGCAAGGTTGTACTCGTTACCCCTTAAATGATCAGTTAGAATGAAATTTAAGCTAGGAATTATGAACAACACCTTCGTTAAGAGAGGTCTAATGTAGATGTCTGCAGCCTCCCGAAATCTTTGACCTTGAAGAAAATCGAGTGGTATTCTCTGTAGAGGGGAAAAAAAGTCCGGAACAACCACAAGGAAAACTTAATATACATGATGATCGCTCAGATGCATAGTAAGAGAATATTAGATGCAAATGTTTGAAAAAACAGAGAAAACAGGAAAAAAAAAAAAACAGAGAGAGTATGGAGCCCAATCAGAGGGGCAAAAGAAAAACAAAGTACGTATGAACCCAGAATCTCTAGTGTGCAACATGCTACCATGTCAGTTAATATTATGATTTGTGGTTTTTATTTAATGTTACTATTATATTAAGTCATAAATAGTTATTATATATGGGTAATTTGGTGCTTTATATGAATGATCATTCCATTAGATATAGGAACTAGCAACTGATGAACACTGCACTAGAAAAATAAAATATCTCGATGACTGATTTAAGATACAATTAAATCTTCAAATCTGCAATTTTTTAGCCTTCTCTATTATTTCCTTTTTTCTTATGTTTCGGATTTTTTGAAATATTTTACAATCAGCATGCCCATGCCAGTCTGGCATGGCCAACACAGTCTTGTCTTGGCCCAATTGGCACGAAGATTGGCTTCAAAATTCAAAACTTTGATCCTTGAAGACTCAGATATTTTTAAGGGAGCTTAAGGTTTTTTTTTTTTTTAATCTTCATTGTCAAATTTGATCATGTTCATCGATGTCATATAGCATAGCCTTTTGGCAAAAAGTGAGGACCAACTGCATGTAGGACAAAATTATATCGAAATTTCCTTTTCAGGTGAGTATATATATTGTGTTTATACAGTATATTCCTCTTATGGTAAAAAGTTTCTTTGTTGTAAATCCCTATCATATCAATGATATTTTAGTTACAAAAACTTGTTGAAGACCTGAGTCAGACTTTGCATATATTCAATTTCCTCCACAAAGAGAACCTCAATCTTCCTCAAGTTTTTTTTTTAATATTTTATATATTTTCAAGGCTAAGAAAGGAAATATAAAATTACAGTGTTGCGAACCTAGTTATGCTTAGGACGTATGGCTCATGATTAGCCTCTCCGGGCACCAGGGAGAACAATATCAAAAGCACGGAGTCCCTAAAGCCCAACACCCCCAGTTTCTTAGCAAGAGAGTAAGCTGGAATATAACACTCTGAACAAGGAATCTGTGCTTGATTAGTATCACTAAGCACCTGAGAGAAAGATGCTGAAAGCATCAAATCCCTCAAATCCCAAATTTCCCACATTTTAGGTCCTAGGCTCCTGCCTACCATTTTTATTAGAGGCCCTATGGCTCACTTATCAGAGAAAAACAATTCTTGCTCGTTCCTCTCTCATTGAGTTCTATTTTTCTTTTCTTTTTTAACACAATGAACCATTGTATAATGACTCTAGAAGATCAGAATACTCCAAACGACCATTGCATGATATTCATTATTTTGTAATTGAACATTCAAAACCAAGAACTTCTATTGATTTTTGTGATTTCTTACAGATTGCATTCAGATTTTCATTTTATTCCTTTACATCCACTCATTTTATTATTCTTTTTTATATTAGAAACGGAAATTTATATATAAGGGAGCAAGATATAAAGAAGCTGGCATAAGGTTGTTACACCAGCAGAAAAGAAGAAAGCATCAAAACATAAATTTACAATAAAGGCCTCACAACACCAATCTATCAATTCCTTTATTTATCCTTGCATGGAAGTGTCCCCATGTTTAGAGTTACCATATATACTCGAGGACAACACTACCTCCATGTGACACATTTCCAGGTAAAGTGATCCCGAAACGTTCTTCAGACAATAATCCTACTACACAATTGATTTGCACTATCACACCATCTGTTTCAACATTTAAGCAACAAAATTACTTTCGCTTCCATGACTCTAATTGCTTCAAAAAAAAAATTTCGTAGGAGTCAAAATATAAGTAATACAGTGGGTCATTTCCTAGAATAATTTAAAATGACATGGGTGTATAAAGCCTTCCTGGTCAAAGAGCGTGAATCAAATTTACATCAACTTCAAAATTGATAAAAATGTCCAATCTGGACTCTGTTATACAAGTAAATGTCTAGCAAGGACTCAAGCTCATGCTATTCAATGCAAGAATAAAACTAGTCCACATCCTCTACAGCACATCGATTTTGGAGGAGACAGGATACCTTAGCAGCAGATGACCACTTATATTGCTTTGAAAGAGATTGATACAAGGCATCCAACTGATCAACTTCATCAGATGAATGCTGACCATTTTCTGAATATAACCCAAGACATTTTTGTAGGCCTTCATAATATCTGAATAGAACAAAGATACAACCGGAAGATAAATCAGCAAATTTTCAAAGCAAAAAAAATACGAGCAACATTTATGCCCTCTCTGTATGTAAGATGCAAATTAACCACAGATTACAAAGTTCTACGCAACCCACGCCAACCATTTCATTTCTCCTTTTTCTTTGATTGATGATAGTTGTAGTAGAAAAACAACAATACAAGTATAGCAGGATCTAAATCCACACAACAATGAAGATTATACTTTAAAAGGCAAACAGACATTCGAAAGCAATTATGTCACAGATTTTAAGATGCAAGAACTAAACAGAATAGATGTGGAATAAAGGGTGAGATTTTGAGAGTCTTTTATGGTCATAGTTGTAAATTTCGTTCCAGACACTGTTTCGGTTTGGCCTCTGAATGAAATGTTTCGGCTAAATTTGGCAATTTTGGTGAAGTACTTTGGAGTTAAGTTTCGGAAAAATAAAAAATTAGAAAAATAAATGTGTAGAAAAATATGAGTAATATATAGCTAGGGCTCATGTTATTATTAGTGAGACATTTAATTTATCTCAATATAGAGCTCAAATATGGCTAGGGCCCATTTAATTGTTATTGGGACATTTAATTTATCTCAATTTAGGGCTAAAAATAACTGGGGCCCATTTATTTTATGTTAATTTGGAATGGCTTGGATTTTGTTTGAGATGCCCATGGCTGATAGTCCCCACGTGTTTAGACAATGAGGATTAAAGGCTGAAGAGGGGACATTTCGAGTATTCGAGCCTTTACCCTTCTTCATTTCGGTTTACTGACTTTGCCAGGAAAAAAAAATCAGATATTTCGTCCAGAATGAAATGATTTTTGTAACAATCCTTATGGTGCAGGGCTCAAAAGTTAAGGGAGCAATTCCAAAACAATACACCTTGGCTCTGACAAGAATGTATATGTGCTGCGATACTTTGCAGTTAAAGGGGTACAAGTCATGTGGACACTTAATTTCTGGAGAAATCTCTGTGACAAAGATATCATGTAACTGTCTTCTTTTATTAGCTGACCCCAGATAAATGAAATAAGGTGTTGGTAATGATGATGATGATGAATGGTTTGTTCTCTTTTCTTCGACGGTGTGCTGATTTCGTACATGTAAGAGTATGATGACCGGACTCCAGTGCTTTCTCAGTCAAATCAGTTTTTGGTAAACTTAGGAGAGGGAACTGCATCTAGGTGGTCAGGTTCCAAGACACATAATTTCTAAAGCAATAATGGCATGACCAAGTAATTCACCTGTAATTGTCAGGGATCATAGAGAGCAAAGCCCTGTATATTTTCTCTCCTTCCTCTAAGCGGCCAAGCTTCACCAGTAAAGAAACTTGTTGCTCCTTATATGCTAATTTATCAACCTAGAAAGAAACAAGAATTTGTGGTAAACTGGATGAGATCCCTGTATCATAAATTTAAGGCACACACTTCTTTATCAGCATAGCAATTATCAAAAAACAACTCTTACTATTTTAGTCTCCTTTTTGTACAGTTCCTCAATTGCTCTTTCATGAAACCCACATTCCTCTAATAAATGAATCTGCAGAAGATTACTGTGTACATGGATTAATAATTCCCACAAAAGTTGTTCCATATGAAATTAGAACATTCATACTCAGATTTTAATGAACAAATGAGCCACCATAATCATTTTGTAACAAAACTACTGTTTCCATTTCAAAGATAAAATAAATAAAGGGGATTTGACCGTACGGGGTATAAAATATCTTGTATTCCTTGAAATGGTGTTGACCAAAAGTATATCCCAAATATGGGTATCGTACAGAGAGCTTCTTTTTTTTTTTTCCAGTTTTACCCTTCTTGTGCGATATCGCAAATATTTGCGATATCGCATAAACTGAAGAGTCATTATATATACTGCTCGTTTGCCCTCCCTTTTTTCCTCCGTTTGCAGCAGGAAGTAAGTCATTTTCCCTCATTGTTTTCATGCTCCATCTTTAGAGGAGGTTCTTAAGAGGATGAAGCAATCGCTCTTTCATTTCTCTTAAGGCATTTAGATGATTCTTCTTACACAATATTTGGACAAGTTTGGAATTTTTTGTATACTCTGTCAAATGTTATGTTAAAAATGGTTGGGCATTGAGACACCAAAAACTTATGGTCATGGAGATACTTTGGAATTTATTCTTAATTTTTTTGTTTGATTGTATTAGATGAACAAAAGATATAAAACATCCTAAAAATGCATTTTTCTTGTGGCTTTAAAACAAATTATACCATGAGTTATTTTGTGGTAATGTAAAGAACAAGACAGGTATAGCTCAGTTACAACAACTAGGACTTTATAACAAATCATATTGTAAAGAACAAGACATGTACACTTGGTCGCAACGGAAAGAACTTTCAATGTTTTATTACACAGCCCAAAGACATTAAAAGTTTCAGAATGCTTCATTGTTATATTTGTGACTACACTACGGACTTTAATGTATTTTTTAAGCAGCCGATCTTCTTTTACGAAGTATGAAGCCATGTAGTTAGACCTAATATGGAGCAAGTAAAATCCACAGCAAATATGGGACTGTAATTCATTACATTTTGTGCGATATCGCACAGACACTTTGCCACCAACAGAAACTGTGAAGCTCCAGAATGCTTCAGTTATTTTTCTGACTATAGTAGGGACTTTAATGTATTTTTTTTAAGCGGCCCAGATCTTCTCTTACGAAGTAGGAAACCATGTAGTAAGACCTGATATGGAGCAATTAAAATCCATAGCAAACATGATACTATAATTCAGTGCATTTTGTGCAATATTGCACAGACACTTGGCCACCTACAGAAACTGTGAAGCTCCAGAATGCTTCAGTTATTTTTGTGACTATAGTGGGGACTTTAACGTATTTTTTAAGCAGCTCAGATCTTCTCTTACGAAGTAGGAAGCTATGCAGTTAGACCTGATATGGAGCAAGTAAAATCCACAGCAAATATGGGACTGTAATTCATTGCATTTTGTGCAATATCGCACAGACACTTGGCCACCAACAAAAACTGTAAAGCTCCAGAATGCTTCAGTTATTTTTGTGACTACAGTGAGGACTTTAATGTATTTTTTAAGCAGCACAGATCTTCTCTTACGAAGTATGAAGCCATGCAGTTAGACCTTATATGGAGCAAGTAAAATCCACAGCAAATATGGGACTGTAATTCATTACATTTTATGCGATATCGCACAGTCACTTGGCGACTTATACAAACAATGGAGTTCCAGAATGCTTCACTTTTTTTTTGTGAAGTACCACACATCCATCTACAATGACAGAATGTATACAATGAATTTTTACATCGATGTTAACATGTCAAACCATATAGTTCTTCACCCAATCCCACAAAACATGAGACACGGGATGGCCGGGTCCACACGGGCAGCGTTGCCAACGAAGCTCAATGTGGCGGAGTTGGCTGAGGGGTGGGCGGTGAGGAGGTGTTCGTCCTTGCCGCAGAGGCCGACGGCGGTGGCGACGGCATGGTTGATAAGGGGGACGAGGTTCTTGTTGATCTTCCCGGTGAGGACCATCTCGCCGATTTCCATGGTGGCGGCATCGGTAACTCGGAGGCCGTCGATGAACTGTGGGCGGATGGAGAGGCGGCTGAGCATGCTGTTGATTGGGTGGGTACAGATGATGATGATGAAGAAAAAGATGGCGGTGTTGGTGGGGTTGTTGTGAGAGGGTTGGAGAGGAGGAAGAGAGGGTTTAGGGTTTTGGAGAGATGGAAGGAAATGTGGGTGTGGGTTTTTAGGGTTTTAGAGAAGGTGAGATGGGGAAGAGAGGTTGTTGTTGGGGCCTGGGGGTCTAGCTGTAAACATCCTCTCTTCTCTCTCTTGTTAGGGGCTTAAAAGGATGGTATTTGCTCTCTCTCTCTCATCTCTCCTCTATCTTGTCAAAAAGGTTAAAACTGGAAAAAAAAAAGAGTTTCTCTATATGATACCTATATTTGGGATATACTTTTGGTTAATACCATTTCAAGGAATACAGGGTATTTTATTCCCTGTACGGTCAAATCCCCATAAATAAATGAACAAATGAGCCTCCATATCCACAAAAAAAAAAAAGCACTAAAAAAAACCTAAAGAAATAAACCAGATACAAAAATCACAAATGAAATTAAGTGATAATAAATAAACAAACATGGAAGCGCAGACTTCAGAACTTGTAGACTTAAAAGGAGCCAGCAATGTAAAGCACTTGAAGATACTTGATCATTCTTAATACAAGTAATCCAGGGTATTTTGTAATCTTCTTTTTCTTTTTCTTGCATCATAGATTTTGTTTAATTGAGCTCATACTGACTTTCAGCTGCATTCAAGGTTGGATGAACTGTTTCGTGTTCCATGTTTTCTACTATGTATTATAGAATGATATGGTTCTATGATTGCCTTGAAAAACTTAAATCAAATGGAAAGAAAAGCAAGGAGGAGCCAGAGTGTTACATTTTGGTTTTTCAGCCTGTTTACTTCAAACTTCAAAGTCACCTACAGATGGACTAGCCATAGGGAAAAAAAGAAAGAAAGAAACTGAAAGCAAAACGTGAATGAGGCCAATAATATTCAATCAATTAGAAGTTTTGGAGAGTTCTACAAATACATCAACTATAATATGTCACATAAACATCAAGGGCTAAACGATTCAATTGTCTGTGGGTGAGTGTGAAAGGTAGCTCTTCAAGTAAGATACCAATGCAATAAGATGCAAGATGAAGCAGAAAAGGGGTACCAAAACTCAGATAATATGGTTTTACCTTGTATAAGAGCATTTCTCCATGTTCACAACGCTCATTTTCTGGAGGATAATCATCTTCTAATGTCCCTTCATAAGCTTCCAGAATTTCAATTGCCTTTGAGCCACTGGCAAATAAATAACACAAGGATAAATAGACAAATACCTTAACATGAACACAGACAAATAGATTGTTGTCTTGAAGAACATACAACTGACTGATCCACAGCGAGGGGGCAACATAAAAGGTAATGCCCCATGACCATTCCTCAAGTAACATCAATCTAAGTATGTTTTCATAATTTCAATTCAAGTAATAGGTCTGATGTCGAGTAAAACTGCATTATATTGCACCAGGTCCATTGAACTAAGAAGGACCATTTAACAGTGAGTAGGGATATTAGCGGGTTGGTTCGTGTCCGGGTCCATGCTGGACCCGGAACCAGAACCGTTAATAAGATGATGGAACCAGAACCAGAACCAGAACCAGAACCAGAACCAAAACCAGTTTCCTAGTTCCGGAACCAGAACTATTAATGAGAAAATGGAACCGGAACCGGTTCTATATATGGGACGGGTCTGGGTCCGGGTCTAGTTAGAGAATAATATGGTGGGGAAACCTAGATTTCAGGAGGGATTCTTGAAAATTGAGGTAATATGTCGGGTCCACAGGTTGAAACCAGGGTGGAACCGGACCCCGGCCCATTTAGGTCATGGGTCCTAAAAAGGACCCGGACCCGTTTACTTATCGGGGCCTAAATAAGGACCCAAACTAGATTTTTAACATGTCGGAGCCTCCAGGTAATCGAAGAATTAGGGACCCATTTACATCCCTAACAGTGAGAGGTGATTACATACAGGGATGGTAACGCTATTTCTTGTGGCAATATAATTAAGTTGCCATTTGTATAAGCACAAAAACACACATGCCACACCACTCAAGAACATACACATACAAGCATGGTCCAAAAACACTGGTATCACTTAGTGTATTTGATGCAGTCTCCAATCAGAAGCAAAGGGGCTGCAACCAAGGATTTAAATCTTGGGCTAGTATTTGTGCCGGTAGGGAGCAAGACAAGTCGGTGCCACCCATGCCAGTCTGGTACAGGCATGCCTTTCTTAATAATCACAAAAAAAAAAATGTAAAATAGATAATTTAAGTGTATATTAAATCAACCATTGAGATCTTTAGTTTTTTTTCTTTACGCTAGTGCGATGTTCATAACTTCTTGTAGCTAATGGAAGGTAGCTAATGGAAGGTTTCTTTAACGCATTCAGAGCACTAAATAACCAATATATAATAATTATGTATAACATAACAGCCATAGGAATGCTAAAATGACAAACTACAAGCCAAAATGTTTACTAGAACTGAGAATACCATAATTTTTATAACATAACAACTATTTTTTAATGAAAAACTCTACATGGACGTACTGGGGGGTCGGTTTTTGGACCGACCCCCCAGTACGTCCATGTAGCATGACCGTTTTTTAATACCGCATTAAGTGTCAAGTCGGCCTGAGCCTTTCTTCATCATTTATACTATTTTCCAATAAAAAACTCTAATCCTTATTGGGTACTTATGGAAACCCAATGGATAGAATACCCATAATTATCAATCAACTCCATCTTTACCATCACAATGGTAAATCCATCCGATGTAGCATTGATAATCAATTTCATATCGTCCACCACCAAACTAATACTGCTTATAGGCCCCATTATCCATACTGAGTAAGAATTTGCTTTGGGTACCACACCAGTACTTGTTACGTTCACTTCAAAGTTCATATTCTAATGAAAATGAAGAAAATGAGTTCATTTCTATGTTTGAGATTGAATTAATATGACTCAAATCTCATAGCATTCTATGCCAATCCCATACAAGTCTGAGTTAATCCGTACCAATCCATGTCAGTTCATCATCAGGGCTTTTTCGAGATCCCAGCCGTGGCTCATGCATGGACTGAGAGATCTTTTAATCCTTTCCCTTTTATACTTAATAAAAGCAAAAATGACAAAAACACCTTTAAACTCATCACTAGCCTACAACCTATCAGAAACCATGGAAGGTTTTATCTTTTATTCTTATTGTTTTTTAATGGTCTCAATGGAAAGTTAATTAAGCTACCACAGATCCAATTTCAAATCATTCTGATTGATAATGAAATTCGGCCATCATTAAGAAAGCAAAAATAAATAAATAAATTATAAAAAATCAAAACTTAATGTCCCATGGGCCATAAATTTGGGTCAATTGATTGATACAAGGGACTAAGAGGTTCCATGCGTATGGGCTGCATCAGCTATAAAGACTGAGGTTCCATGTGTATGGGCTGCATCAGCAATAAAGACCTTGAATGAAGTAATGAGGAAAGACATTAAAATTGTGGAGTTACTGAGAATATGGCTTAAAATAGGGTTGAGTGGAAAAAAAAAAAAAATTCATAAAACCAACCTCAAATAAAGACACTGCTTCAATAGTGAAGATAACCTATCATAGTAAAATTTAATTAAAAAATAACCCTAAAATGCTATGCTCAAAGGACACGGAGCATATAAAAGACATGTTTATATATTTATATATAGGTACCTCTCACGGATTTGCATGAAAGGTAATCTTTTTACCACCACAGGAGACACCCCATGACAAATCCAACCTCCTCACACCCACTAACCCTCAATGAATTAGCACTCACCCTAATTTGACAATAATCTGAATAATAATCACCGTCAGATTAAAATGTAACTTGAGAATCCGTTGGAATTTATTTAATCCAGTGGAGATTATCATTCAGATTAGTGCCAAATTAGGTGAACGCTAATTCTTGGGGTGTTAGTGAGTGTGAGGGGGTTGGAATTGTCATTGGGTGTCCCATGTGGTGGTAAAAAGGTTACCTTTCACACAAATCCATGAGAGGTACCTCTTAGCAAAACATAGCCCTATATATTATTTATATGGATTACATTCTACTAAGAGGGACCTCCCACAAATTGCTTGAGGTAACTTTCTTTACCACCACATGGTAACCCCACCACTAAATCCAACCCTTTCACACTCACTAATCCCCCATCAATTGGCACTCCCCCTAATTTGACACTAATATGAATTACACTCACCATTGGATTAAATTTCATAAAAGGAAAAAAAGAAAAAGTTAAGAAACCATTAAAATTTAAGGCCATAAATCAATGGTTGTGATGATTTAATTGAGATGCTTTTTTCCCAAAATCATATCCATAATGAGACATTTCCATCACACTATCCTCCCATGATTGGCATGTATGCAAGTGGGTCCCACAAGAGCTTAAATTTTACCTCTCACACAATCCATGAGAGATATAGCAAAAGAGATTTATGGCATTTGATTAATGTGGTACTGCTGTACCAGAGATCCAAGAAGTAAAGCTCGTAATCGTGTATTTATTAACCTTAAATACACACTAAAGAAGTATACACTACTCATCCCTAAGACCTTAAAAAAAAACAAAAACACAGAAATCATGTGAATATATGATTTTTTTTTTTTTAACTTTCAAGTTGGTCCAGCTGATTATGTGATATCTGTTTTCAATTACGACTGATATAGGTGATATTTGTATTAAATTAGTACACATTACTTCATCATATAAGTGACCAGGTATATGCAAATATACAATACATAAACCAAACCAAGCCTTTTCCCACTAGGTGGGGTCGGCTATATGGATTTGACGACGCCAATCAAATCTGTTTAGGGCCATGTCCTCCGTTAGATCCATGTAGGCAAGGTCATGTTTAATAGTTTCTTTCCAACTTCTCTTGAGTCTCCCTCTCCTACTCCTGGCAATCTCCATGCTTTCACACCTTTTAACAGGTGCCTCCGTTGGACGCCTTCTAACATGGCCGAACCATCTCAGTCGATTTTCTCTCATTTTATCTCCAATCGGTGCTATTCCTACTTTGCCCCTAATCTCCTCACTCCTAATCCTATCTCTCCTTGTGATCCCGCACATCCATCTTGGCATTCTCATCTCCGCAACTTCCATCTTCTTGACATGATTATGCTTTACTGCCCAACACTCTGATCCATATAACAGCGCTGGTCGTACCGCCAATGATCCAATTTTTTAACATTATTACAAACTCTAATGCAAAACAACCCAAACACCTAATCAATCTGACCCTCTAATCCTACTGAAACCTTTTCATCCCCAAATTTGGATGCATCCAGAAGGGGCACACAAATTAGGATAAAATGTGGACGTACTGTATGTGTGTAGAGAAACATTCTCCAGAACACCCCCTTAAAGCCCCCATTTCTTTCTCAAACAAGGAACCCACCTGTGATTGATACCAACCCTTCACACACATCCCCTTGAATTAAAGTATTAGAGGCACTGATCTAACAGTTCTCCACCACTGGATTTAATCACAAGAAATTTGCACTACACAAAGCATTTATAGTTTGATATTCTTAAATTAATCCATTAAACTTTGAGGCCCTTAAATTTAGAGTTAGAATGATTTGTTCAGACAGATATTCCAAGCCTTATGCACATATAAACCTGACCCGCAACCCAATAAGGTGGGCTTTTTCGAAGAATAAAGAAAAACCGTAAATGTAAAAAGCACATTCTGAATCTCACACCAATAAGGGTAGCACATGCTTTACATCAGTCACTTCAATGGTGGGCCCACTCTGACCAAAGTAAAATCTGAATGAGTGACAATTCATGGAGGGTGTATTCTACGAGTAGCATAGATTTTTTCAATGGTAGTTTCATTCCTAAGATTTTGGATAAGTCAAGCATGCATCATACTGCACTTTTAATTGGAGTTATTTATGACTTCGCATCTGCCAATTTAATTGGAAATTCAAAGCGTGGAGCACCTTTATAGTTGCCTCCATCATATATCAACTCATTTCCTACTTTAGACTCTCAAGATTCTACCTGTTTTGACCAACACCAGCTGCAACTTTCAGGTGTAATAAAAATGTGTTATCCATCTTAATACAAACAATAACAGCACCAGCAACAACAATGTGACATTCAAATGTATGACTAAATAACTTAATACATTTCTACATAAGTGGGCTTATTAAGTATTGATTCATCATATCCTAGACCCTATTGTGTGTTCAATGCTGACATAAGACAGCATCATATGGAATATGGGATTCTTAAAAGTAATCTTTAGTAATAGTTGTACAGCCATGGCACTTTTAATATAGCAATAAACAAAAGCATAGACAAAGAGGACCAATGTTTTTCATGTTCGAAAAGAGGGTATTTAACAGGGAGAAAAAATCCTAATCCTCAATGTTCTATCTAAAAAACCAAATGCTCAAAAAATCTCCTACCAAAAAAATTTATAGAGAAATTGATACCCCCTATTTAATTTGGTGTCTCATCCATCCCTAAACAAAATATAGAGAAACAGTGTCTACAAGTTAAAGAGAGAATCTCCATATCACAAAAAATAATCAGCAATAAAAAAATTTCTATGAGAAAGAATCAAACATACTTAGAGTTTAAATGATGGGCAACAGCAAAACCAATCCAGTTCATTCGATGATTTGACTTCAAACTCAGAAGTTGTTGCCTTGTTTCAACAAATCCAGTTAAATCCCGCATTTGTGCCTGCCATATTGGATTTGGATTAAAGAGACATTTGTAATGGAACTAAACAAGGTCTACATATGTGAGTGCAACAGACAGGGTATACATGGACTGGCATGATTAAGTTTCTTGTCCAAGATAGGTAAACCAAAAGAAAAAAAGGTCAGAAAAGGAAAAAAGAATGCACAACAGAGAAACAAACACAAAAATAAAGCACTTAAACACTACCATATAACAGAAATTAGTCTAGTTCTTTGAGACACCTCCCGTATATTCACATCAAGAATGTCTCCCCAAATAATTTGAAATGATTGTCAGATCACACTATGAAATAAAGCCGAAGTGTTCACGCAGTACTATAATTCAATATGAAAAGAATAAATTCTCCACAAATAATTAAACCAACTTAGAAACTTGCCTGATAACATATTCAGCAAATTATAATACAATTAAAAGAGGAAACAAAGACCTTTCATAAATATAAATAAAAAATAAGTGGAAACAATGAAATAATGTGCAGTCACCCCACAACCTCAAAATGTTACTTCTAACTACTTCCCATGCTCCTAACCAAGCCTTAATTATATGAGTCGATTCGCAAGGGGCCTGTCGTCTGTCACAATTATTGAAAGACGAGAATTCCTTTCTCTCCAAACAGACCACAACAAAGCCACCAAATGAGCTTTCCATAAGATTTCATCTCTTCTTGACTTGGAGAAGGCCTATGACCGGGTTCCTAGGGAGATTCTTTGGAGAGTTCTGGACAAGAAAAGAGTGTGTGTCGCATATATTGAGGTGATAAAGGATATGTATGATAGAGTCGTGACATCTATAAGGACGACTGGCAGCAAAACTAAGGAGTTTTCTATCACGATTGGTTTACACCAAGGCTCAGCGTTAAGCCCGTACTTGTTTGCCCTAGTTATGGATGAGATTACAAGACATATTCAGGATGAGGTGCAATGGTGTATGCTATTTGCAGATGGCATTGTTTTAGTAAATGAGACGAGAGGAGTGAATGCTAAACTAGAATTGTGGCGGAAAACATTAGAGACAAAGGGTTTAGGGCTAAGTCGATGCAAAACGGAATATATGGAATGGAAGTTTAGTCAAAGTAGGACACCTGCTAACATAGAAGTAAGTTTGGGTACACAAAAGATTATAGAGAAAGAAAACTTTAGGTACCTTGGATCTATGGTGCAACAGGAAGGAGGGATTGATACTGATGTAAGGTCACAGGATTCAGGCTGGGTGGACCAAATGGAAGAGTGCTTCGGGGGTCTTGTATGATCGGAAAGTCCCCCTCAAAGTTAAAGAAAAGTATTATAAGGTGGCGGTACGACCAGCGTTGTTATATGGATCAGAGTGTTGGGCAGTAAAGCATAATCATGTCAAGAGGATGGAAGTTGCGGAGATGAGAATGCTAAGATGGATGTGCAGGATCACAAGGAGAGATAGGATTAGGAATGAGGAGTCTAGGGGCAAAGTAGGAAATACCACCGATTGGAGATAAAATAGTCTGAGATGGTTCGGCCATGTTAGAAGGCGTCCACGGAGGCACCTGTTAAAACGTGTAAAAGCATGGAGATTGCCAGGAGTAGGAGAGTGAGAGGGAGACCTAAGAGAAGTTGGAAAGAAACTATTAAGCATGACCTTGCCTTCATGGATCTAACGGAGGACATAACCCTAAACAGATTTGATTGGCGTCGTCAAATCCATATAGCCGACCTCACCTAGTGGGAAAAGGCTTGATTTGGTTTGAAAAGAACACCCCCCCCCCCCCCCCCCCCCCCCCCCCCCCCCTTTCCTTCTTTCCACATTGTCCACCAAAGAGAAAAGCACCAGAAACCATACCGAATGCCTTTAGGCAAATTGCAATGGATGAATAAACAATGAACAGTCATTAATAGTTTAATAAGGTGACCCGGTCTGCAGCACATGCCCTTTCATCAAGCCAGTAACTATTCTACGGTTGACATCCGTTTGTTAGAAATACCGTCTGAACTGTTAGTGAACCAAATAATAGACAGGTCTATTTGATAGCATATATTAAAGATGAAAGAGTGTGAACGAACTGTGAATATGCAACAGAGAAAGAGAGTCTTTTAAGAGGATCCGAATATCAATGTGATCATAAGAGCAGTCTATTCAATGCATACAGAAAAGCATGTTGCTGTCATAAAATAACTTTGTGAGATGGTACATTTAGGTATGCATAAAAGAGTGCCCTATCCTGTATGGTAGTCTTAGGGACTATATGCTCCTTCACATCTGCTACTTGGTGAGACTGGCAAAAATAAAAGCCAAAGGCAAAATAACCGACTGTAATTTTAATGATAGTTAGGTCCCATACACTCTGAAAACACAAACTAAAACAACTTCATATCATAAAAGCAAGGCATAAGTGATTAAAACTTTTTTTAAAAGAATAATGAAATAAATACAAATAGGACCTGTGATAGCTGTTTCCAGTCTCCATATCATAAAACCACTAAATGATTTAGAGAATCCATTCACAGGAGATGACATCTCAATATAAACCATTATGCAAGTTCACCTGTAAGAGGGAGAGGTCCCGCAAAATTTCAATATTGACTGGATCAATCCTCAAGGCATTTCTGTAACATTTGATTGCTTCCCTGTAGTCCCTATCTGATCGATACAGCAGACCATATACATGCCAGCAAACATGACTTTTAAGGTCGTTCTGCAAAAATCAGAGAAATATCAAGGGAGAGATTTTTCAATAATTTAAAGCACAGTACCTATCAAAAATAAATAAATTATAGCATAGGTCCAACCATTCTCAAAAATCCCATTCTCAGAATTCATCATCTGAGGAAAATCTTGCTAATTTTTTTAATATCTTCAGTCATCTTAGAATATAACTGGAAAAGTCTCACAGAAGTAGCTAAAATAAAAAAAAAAAAAACTCAAAAATAATTTATATATAGCTTAAAAACATACAATTTGAAAGCGTAGCGTTTTTTTTGTAGGATAGAGTAAAAATATTACAATAATCAACAGATTTCGATATTTTGAAAGCTCAAAGTCATTTCAAGTTTGTCTTGTTTCAACAATATCGGCAATATTGTTAACAGTGATGTTAAAAAGAAGTCCAAATACTAATTGTACTAAAAAAGGTTGCCGTACTAAGCCACAAAGAAGGGTATCCCGACCTTTAGTCCACGCTTGACAAGATCATATGCTTCTGCTTTGCGATCCATGCAGTTTAGAGTTAACCCCTTCATTGACAGAGTTTCTGGTAGCAAAATAAAATAAATAATATAAAAATCATACCACCATTTATTTAGAGCCCGTCCAATGCATACAAGCAACCAAACAGTTATAAGTAATTACATTAAAAATTTTTGATAACTACCATCAGACAAAAAATAGGATCATTGCTTTGGTGCAATGGAAAAAGTCTAGGATGTCATGCGTGATGACACAGGTTCGAGACCTGCAAGCAGCCACTTTGTGCAAAATTGCCAAAGGTTGGGTCTGTCTCTAGTTTGGACCCTCCCAGGACCCTGCTTTGGTAGGACCCGCACTGGGTAATGACCTTTTTACCATCCTACAAAAAATATAGTGCCATAGATCTCTCTTTGAACTATATCCCTTATCCCAGTCTTAGACTCTCAGTACAAAAGAATGTAGACTATATATCTGTTGGCTATACCGGACAGTGCAACAAGCAACAAAACCATGCACTTTAGCACATTTGTCTTTATCGTATTTTCAAAAGGGTACAATGAAGTGTCGGTATATTGTATGTAATAATTATATGTTACAATTGTAATCTTCTACTTTTTTCCTCCTTCAATGGCAATGGCAAATCTTGTTGAATATATACAAATCAAACAAGTCTCATAGTTTGGTCTTTTCTACCTTTTATTAAGTAAATAAAGATATTAATTTAAAAAATTAAAAAACCACACATCAGAAACCAAATAACAGCATCCCAATTCCTGTTTCATAAAATATGATGAAATGTAGAATTGCCCTCACTAGCTAGCATATGAAAATCACCAACCACATCTGTCAAATTCCAGGGATAGTAAGGAATAAAACCAGAAGCCCACTAAATCGCACAAAAGGATCTTATAGTTGTTATTTTGAAACAATCTACTAAAAAGAAAAGCGAAACAGTAACCATTGAGTGTATCATCATCATCATCATCATCATCATCATTTTTATTTTTATTTTTATTTTTGGCAAATGGTTTTGAATGGTATATCCCATCCTTGGCAAATTATGGCATATAATAAACAATAATTATGAGAAACCAAGCCACCCCAACATCTCTTTTCACCCTGATAATAGAGAGATCACAGTCAATATGATTGCAGCCAGTACCCAAAAACTGATAAAACTGTTGTCCCTGGGTTAGGTAGCCTAAGTCCAAGCCATGGAGACGAGCTGAATAGGAAAATCTAATAGTATGTCGGCCAGAATGGGCAACAACCATCTCCTTGGCAAATTATGGTCTATATAATAACCAATAATTATGAGAAACCAAGCCAACAACCATCTCCTACCCACAGTTATGATCAATGAGTGCCAAAACCATTGAGAACAAGTGCCATAAGTGGTGGCGATGCCAACTAAAAAGGACAAAACCATGCTTTCCAAGCCCCATGTTTTTCCCCTTCTAAATACCCTTAGAGATGTATCTTTATACAGATTTAATAATTGATAAAGGTTCAACTTTGATGGGAAGCCAATTCCTGTAGAATGGTTTCTAACAAAATCACACCTCACATATCATCAACTATTGGTTCACTACAATTAGATTTTTTTTTTCAGGTAATGGAACTAATTTCATTAAAAGCAGGATGGGCAGTACAACCATAAAACAGGAAGACTACACGAAAAGGACCCTCCTAGCAGACAAGGAAAAAACAAAGATAATACATACATACATACATATATATATATAGAGAGAGAGAGGAATTCTCTAAAACTCCTCATTTTGAAAGGGGAGGTTTTGCCCCTTTTCCTTATGCAATGAAATAATGCCACCTCACATGTTCAAAGCAAAAGAATAGGAGCCATTTTACAATACAACTAGTTTTAAGGAGAAGATTGGGCACCAAAAAAAAAAGGAGATTAACTAGTTATAAGGAGGAGATGATGGAGCTTTATGTGACGTGGGGCCCTCTTTTTGGTAATTTATATATTTTGCAGTGGGCCCACATTGGGTAGGCCAAGCACATAATTGTTCTATTAAAATGGTCTATTTTTCAATCATAAGCGTCTTTTTTTTTTGCAGTGGGCCCACATTGGATATTTAATAAGAATGCTTTCTAGGCACACACATACAAGTAGCCTAGTAGGTCCCATATTGATTAGAAAATAATATGCAATATAGTAATTGCTTGCATCTTTCAATCTGAAAACATTGGAGCCCATCTCTTTACTGAAGTTAGCCCACACTTGGCAATCCAGGCAATTGTTCTGATGGGGTCCTATGTGAATGATTTACACATCAAAAACCTATTCAAGTTTTGAAATTCCAGGACTATCCATACATGTCAAATCTTATAAGAAAGAGTAAAAAAGGGAAGCATATCTTTCATTGGTTACCATATACGGTTGAAAAGGAGAGATTTTAGCCACAATGTAGATTCCTTTATCCTTATTTAGCCATTTAAGAAGGAGAAAAATGACGAGCAACACCGATTCTTTGCTTTTGTATTATTTGTTGCAACTCCAACTCAGCAAAGAGGATGAGTTTCATTGGGTAAAATAAGGGGTGTTTTGCTTTATAAAACGCCTAGTGAGTTTTGTAGCGCCCCTCATATATATATATATATATATATATTTACAACATTGAACAACATACAAAGATGATATATGGGCTGCTTGGTCAGCTAATGAGTCAGCAATGTCATTGCGGACCACAAAATATAATGAACTTCCTTTGATGAGGACAACTCCTATATCCCATTGAAAAAAAAAAAAAAAACACTTTCATGGCCAGTACTAGTCCTTTGACACCTAGCCATGGCATTCAAAGTCTCCTATAGCCAAAACCTCTACTTCATTAGAATCCTGCACAACAACTTCCTGTTAATTGAACCATATCTACTGAACCCAGTTAATGGCTGGATGCCCCATACACTTTGAGTTTATCAGTGTGGCATCCAGCAAGT
This sequence comes from Litsea cubeba, assembly GCA_012931725.1. Lineage (NCBI taxonomy): Eukaryota > Viridiplantae > Streptophyta > Magnoliopsida > Laurales > Lauraceae > Litsea > Litsea cubeba. The sequence continues at coordinate 76,822,845 of CM022948.1, forward strand.
TATGCTCCTCTCCCTTTGATTTCCACCCTTGATAAATTTTAAGATGAGATAATAAATAAGGATTTGGATATGTGCAAAAATCCAAGATTTTCCCCTTTCAACTGGAACTTTAAGAGTCTTTTTTTTTTTTACTAGTGAAATTTGATTTTTATAGAATAGATTTGATTAAATTAGTATAGAAATGGTTTGCAGGATGTCTAATCTGTAGAAATCCTGTGTCATCCAAAAAAACAATTGATTCTCTCTTTCTTCTTGTTTCGGAAGGGGCCCTCATACTAGATGCAATCGTAGGGATACGATCGCAAGCGCCGGGGCACAATTAGGGTTCCCACTGGAACAATCACTCGATGAAGACAATCTCCAACGATAAACCCACGCAGGGAAATTTTTATTAACTCCAAAATCTAATCTGAGATCATTGATCTCTACAATGCTCTATTTATAAGAAAAGATACTTCCCTAAGAAACAACCCTAATCAAACTAGGAAACAAAATCCTATCCAAATTAGAAACTAATTCTAAATGCAACTTATTAAATAAAAATTAGAAACTAACAACAATTAATAAAGAATTCCTAAACTTCCTTGGGTCCAACAATTGGAACATGAGTCTTACCCCAGTGCTGCTGCATCATTCCCCTAGGTTGGAAAAGAGTTAGACCTCGAACTCGACTCTTCTTCTTGATGTTGCTTTTGTATAGAGTGTGTACTTGAAATGCTTCCTTGGTGAAATAAGAACTTGATCCTTTCTTTGGTGGTGTCGGTTTTATAGGACTGAGTGTGACTTGCTTTTCACCATGCATGAATGTGTATGTGTTGTCACGCATGCCATTAGTGCCATTCTTATCATACATCCATAGACAACCCAACAAGATATCACAACTATCCATGGGTACCACATTACACCACATGGTATCTGTATAATCTTCACCAATAGAAAAGGTAACTGAACATGCATACCTCACTTGCACTTCATCACCCGTCATTAACCATCTAGCAAAATAGGGACGATGATGTTTTCGAACTTTTAGTTGCAATCGATCCACAAGAGCTTGAGATACAATATTCTGACAACTTCCTCCATCCATGACTACCATGCATTCTTGACCATTGATTGTTCCTTCTAAGTGAAAAATATTATCTCGCAACCACTTCTTCTCAGTAGATGATGGAGTGTCGGTGATGACCATGAGAGATTCAAGACCCTCCTTGGGCCCAATGTCCTCTACATCCTGATGCAGGCCAGACTACTGGGCCCCGATTGAAAGTATATTCCAGAAGGCCCAAAGCCCACAAGGCTTTCTAGATGATTATTATACATTTAGCAAATTTCTTTAATTGCTTTGGTTAGGTAGTTTCTAATTTTCAAGATTCTTAGAATTGAAAGTTTCTTAGTATTAGAGATTGATTACTAAAATTATATTGAGACTCTATTATATATAGGATGTAATCCCTTCCATTGGGAGATACAGAAATTAATGAAAATTTGAGTTCTCTCTCATGTGTGTTTCTCTCTTGTCTGTGGTGTGAGACCAAGACATCATACCCTAAGCCGTTTGGCTTGGAGAATAGCCTGTTGGCTATCCTCCTACTCCCCTGCGTTGCTTCAATTGGTATCAGAGCAGAGATCCGTCTCAGATCGCCAATCCAATCGCCGACCTGAGGTAATCTGCTTACTTCTCAACCTACTATCATCTTCACCGTCCATTATCATTATCATCTCTCACCACCCCTCGTCACAGCCACCCATCCCTCCACACGATCCCTGCCATACCCTCCAGCCGAAAACACCACACCCCTTCCGCATCCCTGCGCCCAAATCCCATCGAGCCCATCATCGCCCGCCGAGTGGAACCCTGTCTGGCCGAACCATTTATCTCCATCAAACCACATCCATCCAAAATCCCAATCAAAATCCCAATTTCCCAAATCACAAACCCTAAAAATCGTAAATCCACAAAACCCCAAATCAGAACTTCCCCTAACCAATCGAACCAATATCCCACATCACCGAATCCCACATCTGCCCGTCCCGCAGCCACAAGGCCCTGTCCGAACATCCATAACCATAAACCCAAATCGTCCAGACCCCAAAACCCATCCCACATCCATACAACCACCCCATCCTTCGTTGGAACCCCAACCCAGCAGAATAGAATAAAAAAAAAAAAGAAAAGAGAAAAGCAGCAGCAGCAGCAGCAGCAGCAGAAAGAAGAAGAGAAGAGAAGGAGATCTGAGTTGAGAACGTACCTTGCACCATTGATGTTTGTCGCCAGCAGCCAGCACCTTCCATCAGGAAACAGCAGCCAGCAACATCTCCTCATCTCCTCATCGCCGTCGTCAGCAGAGCCCGTCGCCAGCAGCCGTCGCGCCTCAGCAACCATCATCTTGGCCCTGCCATCTCCGTCAGCAAGAATCAGTTCGCTGCCCTACTCCTCTCTCCATTCTAAGAAAGACTGAAACTGGACTTGTAAAGTTTTTTTTTTTTTTCTTCTTTCTGCGCGCACCAATCCCGAGATACAACACAGCCCACAGGCTCCTTCCCCTGTCGGGCCTTAGTTCGGGTCGAGCCCGACCCGCCAACAGCATTAGCACAAAAAAAAAAAAAAGTGTCAGCATGTCTACCCCTATTCCGACTACCCGCGCCGGAGCCACATTCAGGGGTAAATTCACAGACCGCCAACGTGATAGCTACATCATGGAATTAATGGACAGAATGGATAGGGTTGAAGAACATCTTCGCAGCACTCATCCTCCTGGTAACCAGAACAATGACAGCCCTGGACCTTCCACCAACAAAGACGGCAATAAAACACAAAGGGGAAACATCCGTCCGCCAGATGTGGAAAATTCTGTCAATGGTGAACCGCAGGAAACTTGTCGGCAATTTATGGAGCGCATTATGGATGAAACTGGTTATGAAGACCATCATGGCCGACGAGATGACATCACCAAGAAGGTACGCGTTGATGTTCCTGATTTCTTTGGACGCATGGATGTGAAAGTCTTCACAGACTGGATTACAGCCCTTGAAGATTATTTTGAATGGTACAATATGGATGAAGACAAACGCGTTTCCTTTGTCAAGATGAAGATGAAGGGTGCAGCGCGTGTTTGGTGGCGGAGTATTGATGACAGGAATATAAATTATGGGCGACGTCCTATCAATACATGGGAGGAGATGAAACAGAAACTTGAGGATAAATATCTACCGGTTGACTATATTGATTCCCTCTATGATCAATTAGTTGACTGTAGACAAGGGACCTCCACTGTTGATGATTTCACAGAAAAGTTTCATGATCTCATGGTGCGATGCAAAGTGTCTGAAACAGATCGACAGGCTATCACACGGTACAAGAAAGGACTGCGTCAAGAGATCCAAAGGGAGTTGACTACTCACACCTTTTACAGCATTGAAGAAGTTCATCGCCTAGCACTCCGCGTCGAAGATCAGTTGCGATATCCATATTCAAGGCGTTTTGGTGAACCTCTCCAAAGGAGGACCTTCGATACGACTTATCAGCGGGTTGCTTCTACACAAAACTCAGCCCGACAGCCTCCTCCACAAAATTCTAGCAGGCCAGCACCTCCTCAGAATCAAGTAAGACCTGCCAATTTTGTAAACAAAGGGAAGAATGTTGTAAATTCTTCACGACCGAAGCAGGACATCGAGTGTTTTCGATGCAAAGGCAAAGGACACTATGCTTCTGAATGCCCAGGTTCGAAGAATCTTCACTATGTACATAATGAAGAAGATCCCTATGATTCCGAGCCCGTTGATGAAGTAATTGAAGTTGAAACACCATATGAAGAGCAAGCACCTCCGCCAGAACAAGACGATCATTCCTTCTATCAAGCTGAAACAGAAGGACAAACATTATTCATTCGTCGTCTCTTTATTACAACCGAAGAGGAAGCTGAAGATTGGAGGCGAACCACCATCTTTCGCTCTATGGCAAAATGTCGTGACAGATTGTGCAATCTCGTCATAGATGGAGGAAGCGAGATGAATGTGATCTCCCAAGAAGTAATTGACAAGTTGAAGCTTCCAACAGAAAAACACCCGAAGCCTTACAAGGTCTCTTGGGTGAATGATTCCGCAATTCCAGTAACCAAGAGGTGCCAGGTAACATTTCGAATTGGTGGTTATGAAGATTCTATTTGGTGTGATATTATTCCCATGAATGTTACTCATATTCTGTTGGGAAGACCTTGGCTTTTTGATAACAAAGTCCAAAGTGATGGAGAAGCAAACACCCATACTTTTAAGTATAAAGGTCGCAAGGTTACTCTTCTTCCCCATAAGCCTCCTATTGCCCCAGCAAAGCAATCACCATCAATTCCGGCAAAACAAACCGCATCACAACCAAGTTCTCGCATCCTTTCAATGCGGAAATTTGAAGAAGAAAGTAAAGAGCAAGGAGTTGTTTATGCCCTTATCCCACAAGAATTCAAAGGGGTAGAAAATAAACAAACAGTTTCTACATCACCAGATATCAAGTCTTTGTTGCATGATTTTAAAGACTTGATTCCAGCAGATCTTCCAAAAGAACTACCGCCTATGAGGAACATCCAGCATGCTATTGACCTGGTTCCTGGGTCATCACTTCCAAATTTACCTGCTTATCGCATGAGTCCGACAGAACACACAGAGTTGAGAAAGCAAGTTGAAGAGCTCCTCCAGAAGGGTTATATTCGCGAAAGCATGAGTCCTTGTGCGGTACCAGCCCTCTTGACACCCAAGAAAGATGGTTCTTGGAGAATGTGTGTCGACAGCCGAGCAATCAACAAAATTACTATCAAGTATCGGTTTCCGATACCTCGGTTGGATGACATGCTTGATATGATGGCCGGATCTTCCGTCTTCTCCAAAATTGATCTTAGAAGTGGATATCATCAAATTCGTGTTCGCACAGGAGATGAATGGAAGACAGCTTTCAAGACTAAAGATGGGCTATACGAATGGCTACTCATGCCGTTTGGTTTATCTAATGCTCCCAGCACTTTTATGAGAGTTATGACACAGCTTCTACGGCCTTTCCTCGGTAAATTCGTTGTTGTGTATTTTGATGACATCTTGATCTTCAGCAAGTCCAAGGATGCACATCTTGATCACCTCAGGTATGTGATGCGTGCACTTCGCAACGAGAAGTTTTATATTAATTTGAAGAAGTGTACTTTCTTAAGCTCCAAAGTTATATTCTTGGGATTTGTTGTATCGGCCCAAGGAGTAGAAGTTGATCCAGAGAAGATCAATGCAATCATAGATTGGCCTCTTCCCAAAACTATCAATGAAGTACGGAGTTTCCATGGGTTGGCCACCTTTTATAGGAGATTTATTCGCAATTTCAGCACCATTATGACTCCTATAACTGATTGCATGAAGAAAGGTGATTTCATTTGGACTAAAGCAGCCACTCGTGCCTTTGAACAAATCAAGCTGAAAATGACAGAAGCTCCAGTTTTGAAACTTCCAGATTTTGACAAGGTCTTTGAAGTCAGTTGTGATGCTTCGCAAGTTGGAGTTGGCGGAGTCTTAAGTCAAGATGGTCACCCAGTTGCCTTCTTTAGCGAGAAATTGAATGACTCTCGCAAAAAGTATTCACCGTATGACTTGGAATACTATGCAGTTGTACAAACTCTTCGTCATTGGCGTCACTATTTGATCGGGAAAGAATTTGTGTTATACTCCGATCATGAAGCTTTACAGCATCTACACTCACAGAAGAAGATGAGCGCAAACCGTGTCAAATGGAGCGCATATTTGCAGGAATTCACATTTGTATTGCGTCATACGTCAGGAGCGGAAAACAAGGTCGCAGATGCCTTAAGTCGTCGTTCTCACTTGCTTACGACAATTTCCGTCACAGTTCTAGGCTTTGATGAAATTCGCAGAGAATATCCTGATGATCATGACTTTGGTCGCATCTACAAAGCTCTTCTTAATGGTGAATTTTCTGACCATCCCAAATTTTCTATCCATGATGGTTATTTGTTTCGTGGAACTCAGTTGTGTTTGCCAGCTACTTCTATCCGCGAGTTTGTCCTCCGAGAGTTGCATGGAGGTGGATGCAGTGGACATCTAGGGCGAGATAAGACTTTGGCACTTGTAGAAGACCGCTTCTTTTGGCCCCGCCTGAAGACAGATGTTGCTCGAATTTGTGAGTTATGCAGGGTATGCCAGCTTGCAAAGGGACAAAAGAAGAACACGGGATTGTATCAGCCCCTTCCTATTCCACATGCACCTTGGCAAGATCTAAGCATGGATTTTGTCTTGGGTTTGCCAAAGACTGCAAGAAGGGTAGATTCTATTTTTGTTGTGGTGGACAGGTTTTCTAAAATGGCCCACTTTATTCCTTGTACAACCACAGCAGATGCCAGAAAAGTTGCCACCCTTTTCTTCAAAGAGATTGTTCGTCTCCATGGCCTCCCTAAGACTATAGTGTCGGACAGAGATACTAAGTTCATGAGTTTCTTCTGGAAAACTTTATGGCATATGTTGAAGACAAAGCTCCAGTACTCCAGTGCCTATCACCCTCAGACTGATGGTCAGACTGAGGTCGTCAATCGCAGTTTGGGTAATCTTCTTCGCTGTCTCGTCGGAGACCACATTGCTTCATGGGATCTTATTTTACCCACGGCGGAGTTTGCCTATAATAACTCCGTAAACAGATCAACTGGAAGATCACCATTTGAAGTTGTCACCGGTATCCAGCCGCGTCTTCCGATTGATTTGAGTCCTTTACCAGCTGAAGCCAGGCCTAGCCAAGAAGCTGAACAATTTGCCCAGCACATGAAAGACGTCCACGATGAGGTCCGTCAACAGATTGCCAAAAGTAATGAGCGTTACAAACAGCAAGCAGACATTCGAAAGCGCCATGTTGAATTTAATGAAGGAGACATGGTCATGGTGCGAATTAAGCCAGAACGGTTCCCCACAGGCACTTACAAGAAACTCTATCCCAGAAGTGCAGGTCCGTTCAAGATTATGAAGAAAATCAGCTCAAATGCCTACGTACTCGATCTTCCGTCAGACATGAATATCAATTCTACATTCAATGTCGAAGATCTCACGATTTATCATGGCCATTATCAAGATGAATCATTTGAAGAACACGATATCAGGCTTCCCATCGTTCCAACTCCTCGAGAAGAAATTGAAGATGTCTATGATGACCAGCTAGTGTCAACCAAGCTTGGCGGATATCACAAATTTTTGGTCAAGTGGAAAGGCAAACCATTTTCTGAAGCTACATGGATCACCGCCACAGATTTTCAGCGACTCAATCCGGATTTATACGAGAGGTACCAAGCTGATAACTCGCCGGAGTCGAGTTTCTCCAAGCCGGGGAGAGCTGATGCAGGCCAGACTACTGGGCCCCGATTGAAAGTATATTCCAGAAGGCCCAAAGCCCACAAGGCTTTCTAGATGATTATTATACATTTAGCAAATTTCTTTAATTGCTTTGGTTAGGTAGTTTCTAATTTTCAAGATTCTTAGAATTGAAAGTTTCTTAGTATTAGAGATTGATTACTAAAATTATATTGAGACTCTATTATATATAGGATGTAATCCCTTCCATTGGGAGATACAGAAATTAATGAAAATTTGAGTTCTCTCTCATGTGTGTTTCTCTCTTGTCTGTGGTGTGAGACCAAGACATCATACCCTAAGCCGTTTGGCTTGGAGAATAGCCTGTTGGCTATCCTCCTACTCCCCTGCGTTGCTTCACATCCTCTGTTTCATTCTCTTTAGTATCATCTGGAGTATCAGTCACAACACATTCATTCTCAATGAGGTGGATGCATTTAGGACATTCCATTGCACGATGCCCTTGTTTACAATTAAAGCATGTGATCCTATTTTGACCTTCGGGCTTGGTGAAAACTTTCTCCGATGAACCACTCGGTTTAGAACCTGCAATTGAGGAATTCTTCTGCATAACCCATTTAGATGCATTAAATTTTATGGCTTGATGATTTGCAATCCCCTCAGCCTTGATAGCATGCTGAACAGATCAATAATATCAAAATGCTCTGATACCAATTGATGCAATCGTAGGCATGCGATCGCAAGTGCTTGGGCACAATTAGGGTTCCCACTGGAACAATCACTCAATGAAGACAATCTCCAACGATAAACCCACGCAGGGAGGTTTTTATTAACTCCAAAATCTAATCTGAGATCATTGATCTCTACAATGCTCTATTTATAATAAAAGATACTTCCCTAAGAAACAACCCTAATCAAACTAGGCAACAAAATCCTATCCAAATTAGAAACTGATTCTAAATACAACTTATTAAATAAAAATTAGAAACTAATAACAATTAATAAAGAATTCCTAAACTTCCTTGGGTTCCACAATTGGACCATGAGTCCTGCCCCAACGGATGGATAGTGCTACTATGGTAGAACAGATACTATGAATCAATCAAGGGATTCCGTTTTTTCAAAAACATCATCAGCAACAAAGCATCCTTTTATCATTTCTATGAATCTAACACTATGATTATGTTGACTGGATGAATTTCCAACTTTTATGTTATGGAATAGATCAAACAAAGCCTTGCCCGAAAAGAGTAAGAACACAATAGGACCTTACCCCTCGAATCAGACAAAGAGGTAAGAATTCTTTCAAATGGTTCAAAAAAACTCTAGATGTATCTGATTATAATTCACTTCATTTTTTTTTTTTCCTTTCATTGCATTATACAGTAAATGCTTTTAAAAATCACAAGATTCTTTTACATTACTGTAATGTCTTATTAATGAAAACTATTTATGAAAATAAAAATATAGAATAGCTTCTATCCTGACAATTGATAGCGAGAGAATGAAATCAGGATAAATACCAATACCTATTATAGGTAGACGGATACAGACCGAAACAAATAGTTCTTGTGGTCCATAATAAAAAAAGAGAGTTTGGAACGTTGAATAGCTTTAGCCATAGAACATCTGATGTGACATAGATAATGAATAAATAGGAGTTAATTATCATTCCAATTTCCATTACGAAAGTAATTAGTGTTTTTGGCATTAAAAGATATTTCGCGCTAGTAATTATTCCAAAAAATACTACTGATTTCGCAACAAAACCACTCATTTCTAGCAATGCAAGAGAAGCCATTGAGAAGCTGCTGAACATGGTTAATATTTGTGGCATTGGGAAAACTATTCCTCCCATTTCGTCCAGATAAACAAGACGTATTCTATCGCAACTCATTCCTGCCAAGAAAAAAGTGCAGAACCAATAAAACCATGAGAGATTATTTGTAAAATGGCTCCATTGATTCCCGTATAGGTTATGGAACCAATTCCTATCATCAACCAGGGAGAAAATATAAAATGAGCATGGGGTAATAATTCCATATTGATCCGAACCAATCCATACGCTCCCATTTTTAATAAGATTCCCGCTAGAAGCATACATGTACTGTAATGTGCTTCTCCATGGGTATCTGGTAACCATGTATGTAGGGGTATAATCGGCGATTTGACAGCATAAGCAATAAGGAAGCCAAAATAGAATATTATTTCCAATCCCAAAGGATACGATTGATTAGCTAATGTTTCAAAATTTAATGTTGGCTCGTTGGAGCCATATAAACCCATACCCAGAACTCCCATTAAGAGAAAAATTGATGGCCAGGATGGTCTAGATTAGTTTTAGGTTTTATTGTTTTCTTATATAAGTGATGTAAGGCCTCTTGGTTTTAGAAGTTGATTAAATGAAAAGTTTGTTGAGTGATTTCTGTTTTTTTTTTTTCTTCGCTGGTTTTTGTTTTTTTCCAACAGGCGAATGGGGTTTTGGTTTCTAGAAAGGGATTTTTTTATTTTATTTTATTTTATTTTTAATCTGCTACTGAGTAGATGGGGTTGGAATTGGGGAAGAGGCTCCGTCTGCTGGGTTTTGCTGGAATGGGTGTGGGGGTTTTGGATAACTTCTAGGGTTCGGGGTTTCGGGATTTGGGTGTTTGTGCAGCGGGTAAAAGAGATCTGATGGGTATAAAGGGGCTGCTATGGGTTTTGGTGTAGATGTGGTCGACTGTTGGATTTTGGTATTGAGGATGATCGAAGAGGATTTGGTGTTCGGTGGGCTTCTGGAATTTGGATTGACAGAGGTTGGATAGGGTTTCAAGATCAATTCAGATCTGGGATTTGGTTTGGGGCTTTTGGAGAGGGACCGGCTTTGATGTGTGAACGAATGGTGATAGTGATGTTTCGGCGGGGTGATGGATTGCTGAATATCGAATCCGGGATGGATCAAGCTTCGGCTCTGATACCAATTGATGCAGAGCGGAGTACTAGGTGCGGGGCGGGCAGAGACGCAAGGATAAAAGATGGAGGTGAAGGAGCTTGTAGGTCAAGCTTTCGCCTAAAAATTTGGCCTCACGCCAAACTCTCCATTACGGGTGAGGAAGAAGAGATAACTTGGTAAGACCCAAAATCACTCAACAAACTTTTCATTTAATCATCAACTTCTGAAGCCAAGGCCTTACAGCACTCATATAAGAAAACAATAAAACCTAAGACTAATCTAGACCATCCAAACACATTGATGGCTAGGATTAAAACATCCAACATAAACCATAAATAACTAAAAATATAACTCTAATGATCTAAAACATGAAAATAAATGGACTGAAAGGTGGGCTGAGCCCAATGAACTGGTTGAGATGGATGGGCTGGGCCCATTGGCCCCATGGGTCTGTCCTGCATAAAAAATAGAACCCCCCGCTGTGTACAAAATAAACTTTGTAGCTGAGTACAAACATTTCTTCCCTCCCCATATGGATAGAAGTAGGTAAACATGAATTAATTCTAACTCCCACATGAGGAAAAAAAGTATAAGGTCTCGAGAGGAAAATGATCCCATTAGACCACTGTACATTGCTAACATCAGGAAATGGAACAAATGCGAATTTCTCGTAACTGGCCAAGCCGCTAAAGTACCTAAAGTAGTGATGAATCCCGTGAGTAAAATGGGTCCTATGGAAAGTCCATCAACTCCTGGTCTCCAGTGAAAATCAAAAGTATTTATCCATTTATAAGCGTCCTCTAATTGGATTAATGGATCATCCAATTGGAAATGATAATAGAACGCATAGGCCGTTAAGAGGAGTTCTAAATAGCATGCTTCTCGGTGACGAAAAGGCCAATGAACTTTATATCCTTTTTTTTTTTTTACAGTTCCCACTTTCCTCACTTTAGCTTAATTTGATCTTGCAGCTCTTCCCTTGATCAGTCCTTACCCCCAAATCATTCCTCTCCTTCTAAAGTGACCAATTAGCCATTTGGACCAGCTTCCACAAAAATTTGGCATTGCTTCCAAAACTAACCCCAAACGTCAACACCTTATGGCATTAGAATAGAGCTTTTGGAATCTACCACTTCATGACAAACAAAGAAGTTTAAAAAATCACAATAGAGAAGCAAAAGTTAACTGTCTGCATCGCTTCTTAACACAAGATACACATGCCTAAAATAGCAGAGAATGTGACTCTCCTTCCTCAAATTACCAAGCTGCTTTGCCATTTTTGTGGCGTCTGGTCATAGAATCAACAAAAACTAATAAACCATAAGACTTATCATGGAACAAAACGATGAACCAACCCCCTCACACCTCCAAATGCTTAAAACACTCGATAACAAACGACTTACAGATGGGGAAAAAGACGGTTGGGAGAACAGTAGACAATGGTCCAAATAAAAGTATGTGTTAACAGCTTATTTTTGGACATAGAACGCGTGAGTGGGCCCACCAGATGAATAGCTTGAGATCATAAGATAAAAGCATGAAGGTTGACATGAAATAAGGGTTAAAAAAAAAAAAAACAAACTACAATTAGTACGAGAGACATCATGGGTTTTCAAGATTAAAAACTTCAAAATAGAAAGTAGTTGAAAAATGAAATGTGGAATTTAGGTGCCCGCAGGTGTAACTTGTGAATGTTCACCAAAAAGTAGAATGTCACCGATATTTACCCAGGACTATTTGCTTGGCAAAAGGTATATTCCCCATTCCATGCCATCTAAGTCCACATCATAATCAGCGTGCATCTTTTCTATTAATGATTTCTTTGAATCCTAATGGACTTTATAAAAGAAGAAGAAAAATAGAATATCAACAGCAGCAGCCCGGAAAAAAATCCATAATGCCATGCAGATCAACGAAAACCAGCCTGGAAAGGAATCGAACCACTGCATAAGCAGAGGAGCAATGATCACACGTTTCTTGTATCAATAAAATTTTAACAGGTGAGGCTTTTAATTAATGAAGTTAACATCATGTAAAAGCAAACCCCTAATTGCATATAATCATGGAAAAGCTCACACTGTGAAAGGGGAGCAATTAAAGGACTTCTAACAACAAAGAAAAGTATTTCAGATAATCACTGATCATATAAGCTAAGCATAGTGGAGTTGGTTTTCATATGAAAGGAGTTTAAAGGCTAAGTTATCAGACATGCTGAGAGGTTGGAACTTGGAAGGGTATGAAGGTGAAAGTTAGCTACCTGATTCTAGCAGGAGAGAGAATCAGTGAACGCATCCCCTAAAGATATGTTCAGGTTTGATGTAAATGGAGCATAAGAAAATTCCAGGGATAGCTAGAGCTGAGGAGGACAAGTGGAAAACAAGGATCAGATCAACTGAAGGTTTAAGCAACCAAAAAAGGAGCTAAGCTGAACAAGAGCCCATGGCACAATGGAAGGTGCTCACTCTTGAAACCTTGGGGTTGTAGGTTCAAGTCATGCTACAAATAAAAATAAAAGGAGTTATGGTGCAACAGGGAGATGGTGCAAAGTGATAATCATGGAGATCTCCTTAATTGCAAGAATGTATTTAGCAAAAATGAAAAGGGAGCCATGGAGATCGGCATTACATTAAACGAAATTTGCTTTATGCACAAATTGGGAAGCATTAGTTTCACATGTATGAGTGCCAGATGTCTAGAGATATGCTGAGGTTTGATCTACGTGGTGCAAAAAGGGCAATTCAAGGCTAGCTGGAGCTGATGACAATTGCGAAACAAGGATTAAATGAGCTGAAGGTTTTAGCAACGAAAAAAGAGTCAAGGTGGAACAGGGAGATGATGCAAAGCGATAATCATTGAGGACTACTCAAACGGAAGGCATGGAGGAAGGGTGCCCTGGAGACCGGCAACATATTAAACGAAATTGGCTTAATAAATAAATTGGGAAGTGTGGCATTAGTCAGTAATGTATTAAACTAAATTGGCTTATTGCATAAATTGGGAAGTGTGGCAGTAGTTTCACATGTAAGAAGGGTGTCAAGTGTCTAGCAGATGTATTAACTAAGCAAGGATTACGGCCTCTCTCTATCTCCTATTCTCTCTCTCTCCTCTCTCTCTCTCTCTCTCTCTCTCTCTCTCTCTCTCTCTCTCTCTCTCTCTCTCTCTCTCTCTCTCTCTCTCTCTCTCTCTCTCTCTCTCTCTCTCTCTCATGCAACCCGGGATCCAAGATGGAATGGACCAAACCCGCAGCAGGGATTTGGCCGAATCCAAATGGATTCAAAGCACTCAAGAACACACGATCAAACACAAATGAAGCCAAAATTGAAATCTTCTATTCAATAATCAGAGGTCCGTGTCCCAAAAGGGGGTTTACACATTTATAGAAAAGATGAAATAGTATTTCCTACCACTAGGACTATAAGTGCTAAGGATAAAATTCCTTAATCAATGAGGAAACTTATATTAATCAAATACTAAAGCAAATAAGAAACTAGAATCCTAAACAATATCACTTCCCACAATAAAATACCCGCTGACCCCATTTGGATTTGTGGGCTGATCCAATGGGTCGGGTCAGGTTGACTCAAGAGCTCATGGGTCCGGCCCAATGGACTTGGGCCTTGCTCGACCTGCACCAGTTCTCCCCGCCTTGGAAAAACTCGACTCCGGCGAGTGTATCGCTTGATAACGCTCATAGGCCTAGATTGAGGTGTTGAATATTAGTAGCTGTGATCCATGAGGCATCCGATATGGGATGATCCTTCCATCGAAGGAGAAATTTATGAAAACCTCCTCAACATGTAGACACAAGTTGATCATCAAGCACATTAACAATTAGATTAGCTGGAGGAACAGTAGAGAGAGGATGTGATCTTCAAGACCTTCGTCTGTGTGATGTCCTCGATAGAGAGTTAAATCCTCCACATTAAAAGTGGAACTGATGCCTAGCTCTGCGGGTAGCTCAAAAACATAAGCATTTGAACTTATCTTCTTTAAGATCTTAAAGGGACCCACATTGCGAGGATGCACCTTCTTGTTTTCTCTTGGAGGGAGTCACTCAAGGCGTATCCGTACCAATACCATAGCGCCTCCAGCAAACTCAACAAAACAGCGAAGTGCGTCAGCGTGTTGCTTGTAGATGTCATTACTGGCGGCGATGTTTCGTCTGACCTCATCATGTACCTGTTGCAGATGCTGGATAAAATCTTCTGCTTCACCGCTTGGACATGATTCTACTGGTAATGGAGCTGAATCAGCAGCTAGATGCAGCCGTGCTCCAGTCATGGTTTGAAACGATGACATCCCAGTAGATCTATTGACTGAATTGTTATAAGAAAACTCAGCCATTGGTAAAACTAGATCCCAAGTGGTCATATGATCTCGGACCAAACATCACAGCAACTTGCCCAAACTGCGATTCACTACTTCTGTTAGGCCATTAGTATGTGGATTATAGCCATTGGAGAACTGTAACTTCGTCCTCGTTGCCAGCCAAAAAGTAACGCATAAACTTAGTATCTCGATCTAACACAATTGTCTTCGGAAGCCCATGAAGACGTACCACTTCTCGGAATAATAATTGGGCTATCGGAAGAATTTAATCATGGTATGAAGAGAACCATCTTAGAGAATTGATCCGAAGTGACAAACATAGAATCAACTTTCCATGTTGTCTTGGGAAGACCCAGAACAAAGTCCATACTGATATCTTCCAAGGAGCACGTGGAATTGGAAGGGGCTAATAGAGTCTTGCATTCTTTTTATTCCCATTGCGAGTTGACAAACCCTACATAAACCACATATTTTAATAACTTAGGATTTCATTTTAGCAAAAAAGTTCACCAACAAGGTCGAGGGTTTTGTTGCAGCCTACGTGTCCGCTATATCCGCCAGCATGTAATTCTTGCACAATATGTTCACAGATAGAGGCAGCTGGTAGGCAGAGTTTTGTTCCGCAAAACAAATAGCCATCATTAATACTGAAGTGCATATGTTGAGCTTGCTCTGAAACCAATCCCGTTTCATCTTGCCGAGGTACAATTTGTGGAATACTTGCATGGGAAAATGCTTCAATTACCAGTCTTTGCAAAGTTGCAAACCCAGTCTCTAATGCAAGCACCCGTTCAAACAATTCAGTTTCCAACACATGTGCCCACTCAGGCAATTCGGATATCATAGCATCCCGTTGTCAGTCAATAAATTTTCCCCATAACGTTTGACCACTTCGAGTATACATTCTTGGGAAGGAACAAAGTACCAGCAATAGTAGTGTTTTTGTTTTTTTTTAATGTGCAATTCGGGTTAGGGTCGGGCCTGAACTCAAGTCAGAACAGAAAGGGGCTTACACACGTGCAGGGCAGACACGTGTTGGGCCTAGGTCTATTTCTTTTGTCTCGACAGTATGTGCAGAGTAGAAATAAAAGGAATGAAAAAATCGACCCTTACTTTGTTGAACTTGAACGAAAAGGAGAGGAAGGAGAACCACAAATGGAGTTGATTGTGGTTTGGCGGTGTGACATTAGATTGCAAAGACGACGACAATCGCAATGCCGTTGTGCGTCAGCGACTGGCGGAAGACTTTTGCGATCGAGGGTGCGGTTCAAGGCAACGGCCAACCTTGGTGCACGTTACGTACTCACTTGTCTCTCTTCTTCTCTAGATCTTCTTTCTTTCTTTTTAATTCTCTGGGATTGAGGTGTTTCGGTTGTGGGTAATGATAGAGGTGGGGAAAGGGGGTCGTGTGAAATGGGATTTTGCAAGGGATGGGGTTTTTTGTGGTTCCGGTTCAACTGGAGCCTCTAGAGGGTTCGAGTTGGGTCTGATGAGGCTGGGTTTGGTTTATGGTTTAGGAAAGTTGGGGGTTTGGTTTTATTCTTTTTAGGGTTTCGGATATTAGGGTAAGGGGATGTTGAGTAGTTTGGTGTAGGGGTATGGCTAGATCAGGATAGTTGGGGTTAGGATTAGGGTTTCTTGGAAGTCGGCTGTGGTGTTTTGGTTCTGGAATTGGGTGGTGCAACGATGGGCATGTTGAATCGGTGTTGGCAGGGACTAGGTAATGAGGACGGGGTTTTGGCAGAGATGAGCGGGATGGGTTTTGAGGATGGTTCTGGGTAAAGGAAATAGGGATTAGGACTGTCGGTGGTTGATAGATTTGGGTTTCATGTGCAAGGAAGGAGAATGGGTTCAGCAGGTGTTTTGGGATTATGGGTAAGGAATAGGATTAAAGACATTGGGGCTTTGGGTGATGGGTATTGTGGGTTCGGTGGGGGATTGAAGACGGGTTAGTTAGGCGAACAGTGAATTTAACGGAAGAGACGTACTAATCTACCTCAAAATGAGTAGAATCCTTTGCTATGATACCAATCTGATGCAGCCTGGGATCCAAGACCGAATGGACCAAACCCACAGCAGGGATTTGGCCGAATCCAAATGGATTCGAAGCACAAAAGAACACACGATCAACACAAATCAAGCCAAAATTGAAATCTTATATTCAATAATCGGAGGGTACCTATCCCAAGAGGGGATTTACATATTTATAGAAAAGATGGAAAGTATTTCCTACCACTAGGACTCTAATTGCTAAGGATAAAATTCCTAAATCAATAAGGAAACTTAAGAGTAATCAAATACTAAAGCAAATAGGAAACTAGTATCCTAAACAATATCACTTCCCACAATAAAAATAACCGGCTAATACAGCTGATCCAATGGGTCGAGTAAGGTTGACCTAATAGCTCATGGGCCTGGCCCAGTGAACTTGGACCTGGCACTTCTCACAATAAAAAAACCGGCTAATCCAGCTGATCCAAAGGGTCGGGTAAGGTTGACCCAATAGCTCATGGGCCTGGCCCAGTGAACTTGGACCTCTCTCTCTCTCTCTCTATTTATCTATCTATGCAAGAACATGTGGGGGAGGGCACGATTTGAGGTGATTTATAGAATCACTGTGCCATGTATAACTTTCCTGAACAAATATTATACCATTTCTGATAAAAAAACAAAAGGAAATGAATAAAGAAAGGTAGTACAATTACGAATGCATGTTGAGGCTACACATACCTCCATGATCTGGAAACTTCTTCAATATAGCATCTGCAGCCTTCAATCCCTTCTTGTATTGTTTAGTTTCATATGATTTCTGCATAGTTGAGGGAAAAAAAAGAGAGAGAGACGTAAGAGAAGTGACTTAACTAAAAGGGTTTTAAAGGAATAGTAGCAAAGTGCGAACTAGCAGCAATTAATACCAAAAATGTTCTCAGCACAGGATAAATTTAAAATGTACAATACAATACAAAAGGTCAGCAAATGTGATGATCTGCTTGCAGAAAAATAAGTAGGAAAGATTCATAGCGATGAATCAGGGATCCCTATCAAACCAACAACAGGAGATGATCAAATTGTGGGCCCACCTTGAAACAGCAGACACAAAAAGGACATTACATATGTCCTAGTGTATCAAGTCCCAATAACTCATCTCCAATTATGCACAAACGGTCACGTGGTGTTGGAAACTGTCTCTAGAGCTGAACTCAGAGAATCTTTATTCTAAGTACAATCCATTTCAAAAGTTCCATAAGGCCTCATTTGTTTGTTTGTTTGGTATTCAATTCTAAAAAATTTCTAAGCAACACCTTTTATCAAAAGGGATAATATTGGAAAAGTGAAAATGATGATGAAAAAAAAAAAAAAATGGCCATTCACATAACCATCACTCTAGTAAATCAAATCCTATGGAAGTGAGGCCTGTTTGTATGCATTAGAATACATAGGAATTCATGCCATGAGTGGTTAAAAATGAAGATCCAAACTTAATATACAAAAAAAAATGACCATCAAATAAACTCCCCTTTAATGGAAAGTGATTCAAGGGAAGATGGAAAATGAATTCCCAGCCATCGCCTTGGTAATTCATATCCAAGGAAATTCAAGGTCCCATCTATATTGTTACCTTTAAACCCTCCACCCCTCACCTCGCATCACTATCACTCCAGTCCACCTCTTCAATAAACCTTTGGTGGAGCTCATTTCACCATGAATTTCTATGCATTCAATTCGTACACAGCTAATGCAAACAAACAGGCCCTTTACCATAAATTCCTAGGAATTCAACAAAACTAAACATTGTCTGTCATGTTCTGAGAGAAGGAAACACTTGTACTAAAACCAAAACCGCATTCGCCCAGCACCAATAGACACAATCACTGATTATTATAATCTCAATGCTAAACTGTAAGCAATCAGTTCTCCTTCGATCAATCTCAATAAGCAGTAAATTAAAGTAGATTACTCTAACAGTGACTACAAATTGAAATCACAGGAATAATTAGAAGGAAACACGCATCAGTTGTATTCAAGAGCTGTTCTATCAGTGGAAATAGCAATTGAAGTGACAAAATATGAAATCTTTCATGAATCCGATGATCTGAATAGATGACGGAGAATCGATTGCAGAAGAAAGAGAAGTAAAAAAAAAAAGTAGGGTTTAGGAACTTACGACGATGAGTTTGAAGAGATTGGATTCCTTTGGAGGAAGAGAAGCTCCCATTTTCGAGGGCAGAGAGAGAAAGAGAGGATTGGGGGGTTGGCGCAGGTTTAGGGCAGCGCACGATAGAAAGGGGCGGTGCGTTTTATCTGCAACCCTTTGCTTGGGGGCTGGGGCTTTAGTTGTTCCAATTCTTGAGAAGAAGAGGGCAAGGAATGTAAATAAAATGATCTTATAGGGAAAATAAATTTCAAAATAGTATAAGATTTTTTTGCTTATTTTAAAAAAAGTACATGAAGATTTGAATATTTCAAAAAGAATATAAAAGTCTCTCGTATTTTTTTAGATCAACTTTTCACCGTAAAACTTTTTTTAAAAACGTATGCAGTTTTTTTCATATTTTTTCTTTAATAAGTTATTTTAGATAAATGATCAAGTTTAGCCCAAATGACCTAGTGATTAGTGAAACCCACTTGAGCTATCTCTTTATGCATAGATGGATAAAGAAGAAAGGTTTATATGAATTGCAAGTGATTAAAAAAGTATCTTTGTTAAATGGTTATTATCATCAAAAATCAAGTTAAAACTTGAGCTATATGAGAATTTAGAGAAAAGAATCCTAAGGCAAATTCTAGCATTCTTCTGTTGAATGTTTCTTTACTAGGATTTATGTCAAGAATATGATATGTTAGGGGTTTTGGACATGGTGTGATGTGAATTGCATTGTGTTCGAGATTTTCAAAATCCTCCATTGTTGAATTTCATAAATTTCGGTAAAGAAACAAACCCTTAGGTACGATAACATTTGATTTGTGAGGCCCATAGAGTGCTTTTGGGATCAAATAAGCTTTAAAAAAAAACGACTAAAACTTATTTTAAGGGTCTTCTTTATTTAAAAAAATAATAATAGAGAAGACTTGATTGAGAAAAATATGAAAAATAGTATCGATTAATAATGGCACAAGAAATATTTTATACATTTTTTATTTATTTTCTATCACAGGGCTTGCTACTATGAAGATGTCTCGCATGGAAGATAGTGTGAGACCATCCATAGTGAGATCAAAAGATCCAGATGTGACCGGCCGATATATAATTTTTTAAATTTGTTTGATCATCCTAAACCCTTTATTCGTGGCCCTCAAATATAATAGTTTTATAATATATAATTATTATTTTTTTTGTATTTCAATTAAACGTCAGACCTTTCAGATCAATGTGTAAAACCAATGAAATCTGCAGCATTCCAAGAGGTAGCGGGGGTGATAGGGTTGAATTGATCATAGTGGCCTGCCTCCAAGTGGACCCCACTGATTGTGTCGTAGGTGAGAGATATCCGCACAAGAGCAATGGCATTCTATCATTTTGATTTTGATATAATTATGATTCTATCACAATTTTCTCCTTGCCAATTTTCAGTTTTTATTGTGTTCAAAGACATCCTAGTGATTGCTAGTCCTCCGAAGCAGGAAAAGAAAGACTGAACCGTCGCCAGGGTGTCAATGGATGGATTGACATGCATTGCGCTTTTGAAGATAGGAGCTCATTTGGTATAAGGGAGGCATGAAGATTTTCTCTAATTCTCCCCCAACCCTTGAGATGTTGTCTCAAAATCAAATATAGCTTAAAGAGAGTAAGACATGAAGATTTTCTCTAATTCTCCACCAACCCTTGAGATGTTGTCTCAAAATCAAATATAGCTTAAAGAGAGGAAGACCAACCATCAAATTGATCATGTACAAAACACCATTTTTCACTCCATCTGTCTTGTGTATTTTATTCATGTATCAAGTTATCGAAACAATTAAAGTGAAATTGTCTATGGTCAATATGTGGAGAAAGTTTACCTTAGCTGTACATTTTAATTAGTGTAATTTATGGATGAGGTGTGGGAACCCTCTGGTGAGGGGAGATGACCTCTGGTAAGGTAACACAGTCTCAGATGAAGAAAGGCACCTGCCCAGGTTCTAACCCTAGGCGGGCAGGTAAGAACTGGCACCTCTTGTCATTAGGGTAAGAGACCGTTCTTGTTTTTTACGGAATATAGTTATTGAGAAGCTTAAAAACATGCATTCCTATTGTCAAGATGGCTAAAATTTAAGCAACGTGAGTGTTCAAAAATGATCAGAGGACATCTTTTATTTATTGCAAATTGAATTTCAGCCATCAGCCTAGTTAATCCGATTTTGGGAAATTGAGGGTCTTGTTGACATTTTCACCAATATCCTTGGTGCATCTCTTTGACATTCGTCGATTGGAAGTTTGGAACCATTTTTATTGTTAATTTTTACATTATTTTTTAAGTTGCACAAATGTATCTGTTGAGATTTCGCGATTCATAATTTGAGAGGACTCGAATCTGATGTGGTACAAAGACCCATTGCCATTATTCCTTTTTGGTACCCCACTTAATAGGGCCGGGACACGTAAGCCCACACAAATGACAAGAGAAAGAAAGTCTACACACGTGAAAAGTGGGAAGAAAAGCCCATGCAGGTGAAAAAAACAGCATTCCCAAAGACCAATCCCTTGGGCAGCTAAATGGGACGCAAAGCAATCCCTGGTTCTCAACACTTGACATATAACAAGGCCCTTGTATCAAAATTCTCTTATTTCTCACCTTATTGGATTTGAATTTTAATAATAAACAAGATCCAGAGACAATATAGGCAATAAATAATATCATCATCATCAAAGTGTTATCCCAACTATGTTGGAGTCGGCTATATGAATTTGATTTTTCCATTTTGATTTTTTCTTAGCCAAATTCTCATTGAAATATGGGCAACAAACAGTAAGGGATAACTTAATTTTCTTCACTGAAATATCTTGAAAATATAACTGCGAACAAAACAATCCCGAAATAATTAAATTAAAATATAAAAACAAAAGCTACAGATACATGCCTTTCTTTTTCAAAACAGTCATATTGGTTATACCATCTTTGTACAAGGCAGGATAATAATTATCTCCAATAAATCTTTTTATGAGAAAAATTAAATTAGGCTCCAATTGTAATAAAGCAGATTAACTAGAGCCCGCTTTTTTGCATTTATCTCTTTAAAAACTATTAACTTTTGCCCTAAAGCATCTAAAATTCCATTTCCCTACGCTCGCTTATTTAAAATATGATAAAAAAAAAAATGCCACTGTTGTGTATTTCAATCTAATATTTTTTGAGCACATTATGAGATTTATCAAGAACAACACATTTAAATAAAATGGTACAAAATATTCACGTGTAATGACTTGATCAACTGACGATGGGCCCATCTCCAAACAACATGAGATTTTGTGAATATAAGAGGGGGCATTTATCTTGAGCAATTCAGATTCTTAATAGGTGGACACCACTATATAGCCTTGCATAGTTTCCATCAGTCCCAGCCCTTGGTCACAAAACTTCCCTTAAATTGATGGGACAGAAGTGTGCTGCAGATCTTTCAAGGCTCCGTCCATTGGATATTTTTCCAGTGTAAACAAATCCTCTATGCTCAAAAGTCACAGGAAATTCAAGAGGATCTAATGATGAGACCTACCTATTAAAAATCTAAACAGCCCAATACAAATGCCCCTCTTGCAGAGACCCTCATTAAATCTCACTAATTGAAATTAAGCCCACTATAAAGCCTCATAAAACACCAGTTTTCAAAAGCATAATCAATCAGATGGTGCCCCCTTTCACATTGATCACATGTACAAGAGCACATCGTCATCATTCTTGGCTGTAGAGGTTTACCACAATCACATGGTTAGGATTGTTCAATCGTGGAGGTTTACTAAACTGAAATCCATCCAAGGTTGGCCTATCAGACAACCCATCTGGATCACCAAAGTGTAGGCTCCACGATGAAATTCTCATAGCAAAAAGGCAATAGACACATCCTGGTGCTGAGCAACATATCACCTTTGTCACCATTACAGAATAATAAAGCATTTCTAGATTATAGATAGTTTTGCAAAAGAAAAACCTCAATAAAACCAACAGGACACGAGAAACAAAAGAACATCACCCTTTTTTCCACATATTGTAAATTGTAATTCCTAGAAATGGAATGCACATGAACAGGAGTTCCTGAAAGGAGTACTAGAAAACAGATACATCAAAGGTATACAAAAGAGACTAACTGTATATGAAAATCATGCACAAAAGATCACTCATAACCAGCAGAGATGTTGCGCACTCGAGCAGCCAGACTATTCTCTTTTTATTGCAGTTATGTAGCGAATGGACGAGATGATGATGACCCACTTGCCTCACCATGGTCAGTTGTCTTCTGCATTCTCGACGAATCACCTGGAGTGCCAGATTCTGAAATGTCCAAGAGATCCAAGGTGTCGGGAAGACGTAGAACCTCATCATCCTGTAACCACGAAGTCAAGGGTCAATTTGTACCATTGATCAGAAAGAGAGATGAGAATTCTTCTTCATTGGGATTATCAGGGAAGTGCTTCTGTCATTAGTGGGAGTGAGAAATAGGTGTCAACTTGCACTTTTGGTTGGTTCACAAAGGTGGGATCTACACATATCCAGTTCTAGTGTCATCTTTGTACTAGGGTAACCAATTAAAGCGAGCATGCATGCAACATTTGAGGTTGCTAAAACTTATGTTAATGTAAGAAGTCCAATAGTTTTTGCAGAAAATTGTTCATGGTTCTGATAGTAGAAATCAAACTGCCAATTTATGATTTTGAATTCTAAAAAAGGCCAAACCAGGTGTCTATTTTGGGACATTTTCTTCCACCAAAAAATGGTATTTTTTAACCTGAAAATTCCAGATTTTGGTTAGTTCTGTATAATCAGCTGAGCATTGGTGTAGGACATGTTAAAATCCAGATTTCTAAAAAAAAAAGGGGGCATTTTCAAGCTTTACTAGTTCATGAAATTGTTAGAGATCTAATCTGCCTACATAGTATGAGTAAAAGAATGAAAAGATCCAACCAGATTGATAGTATCTATTTACGAATTTAATGTTGAAACAAATTAAAAAATATATCAAATAATTAGAATTGGTAAATCAACCAATGAAATTCAATACTTTAGTTGGGGTGATTCCTGTCAACCATCATATGGTATGACATATTCCTTCTACCTTTGACAATTTGGTAATCCCCATTTAGGAGCTACTGCAGAAAGAAATACCAGAGTGTTTTACAGAGTTGGTGTATAATTACCTCCAGCTGGATAAGCATATCTACCGAGGCTTCCAAGTCACCAGCATTTGCACAGTACACATCTACGAGGGACTGCTCCGACATGCCAGGAAATTCAGCTGTAAGATATGCCAAATCCAGTTCCTGTTCCTCAAAAGAACTACGCTTTTCAGTTCCATATCTTGTCCTACGGGATATTGGATCCTGAAAACTATGGATGTTATAGTCCTTTCCCAACAATTCTCCAGAGCCAGGTGGTCCTTCAATGTAAGAATTGGTTGGAAGCTGATGCTGTGGATTCTCATAACTCGTTTTGAAATCTCCACAAGTTCTTTTAATGGTCTTAGCCTCATCCTCCTTAACTTGTTTGTATTGTGCAGTTGCATCATTGATCTTACTATTTTCAGATGTTATAGGAACTACGTTCTCATTGTCTGCTCTTTGTCTGGAAAATGGTACGAATGGTGCTGCATAAGGATTTAAAGGAGACATCCTGGCTTGTCGTCTCTGCAAAGTGTTCTACCGAAAGGAAATATAGAAGTCTTTATTAGCAGACAGAATCATCTAGTGAAGAAAATAAGCCTGGGACCAGAAACATCCAGTGATTTTGAGTAACCAAATCATTAGGACAAGTCAGAGAAGTCTCTACAAATGTAAATGGCCAAGGATAGTAGAACTTAGCACTTGAAAAAAAAAAAAAAAAAGCACCCAAAGAAGAGCAACATGTGTCAGTTAAACATTTAAAACAGGCAGGGTTTTGTGGTTTTGATTAGTCTTTCAGCAAATTGAAAGAATCATAAATAATTTACTTGCTATTCTTACAGGGTTTGATGGGCGTAAAGAGGATACTTTATTCTAAGAAAATGTTATGGTCTAAGACATGGACATCATTTGTCTACATTTTGGCAATTAATTGTGATAATTTAATGTATGAACTCCAAGCTTGTTAAGAAAATCAATTTTATTAATTCAGACATTTGTTGTCCATTCAGCAGAAATTTGTGTGTACTAATAAGATAGAAGACAGAAATTAAACTGTACAGAATCATAGCAGTCTAATAAGACAACAGCCAGCCATAAAATTACGGAGACAACCACAAATCTGGTGAACCACCTAAAACATATTCAGATGTAAATACCCTTCTACTTTGCAAGTGAGTGTGAGTCTACTTTTGTGTTCTGCTGTCTTGGGATATGGGTAAAAAATCCATCAACGGTGGACAGCAGGACCACTATCTTAATCACAAACATCAGCTAATTCCCAAGGAGGTGGAGCTGATTTTTGAGCCCACCTTATGGCATTTTTAGAGCCGGCCTCAATAACTAATGGTCCTACACAAGAATGCAAGAACAACCTTACCCTATTTCTAATTGCCAAAATTTCAGCTCTACTTGAATCTCTAGGGTCACCCAAGCTTGAGAAATTGACATCTTGTTATCTTTTATTGTACCTCCCAGACCAAGTTTGCCAAGAGCATTACCATTCATGCACAATCTCCATTTGCCTAGTTTATGCTAAACTCGCATGTTCGCCCTTTTTTTTACATTGCAGCTTTCCTTATATCATCATATTCCATTCTCTTTCCAAGTCCAATGAGGATATTTCTATGACTCCTTTGCTTTTAGGACCCAATGACAATCCCATCCATATTTTAATTCAAAGATTCTTCTAAACACGTGAACATCTAGACATGTTTGGAGTTATTAAAAGAACACAAACGACTAATATGACAGATGTGAAATCGGCTAAAGATCATTCCTAAGCTAAGCACACCACTGCATCCATTTTCAAATCTTCCCATGAATGTATGTATGATGTTCAAAATTGTTTTTCCTTTTTTGGGGCTTCATTGGGCTAGTCGTACAATACTAGTGAGGCAACCTACTTGTCCAGGTAACAATCCCCGGGCATCTGTGTGAGATGAGACACCCTTACCACAATGATGTCTCCTGTTTCTCCAAAAATTTGTCTATGTCAGATTATGTAAAAAATGTCAGATGCAAAATGTTTTATGTGAAAACTATGTACTTCTATGGCACACTAATCAACAAACCAAAATTCCAAATGAATATAAACCTGATGTTGTGTGTTAGATGCAGATCTCTTATGGTTTTTTATTTTCCTCCCTCTCTCTCTCTCTTGGAGGCGTCAACATTAACCCCAATTATCATGTCTAATACACACAACAAATTCAAATTTAATCTTAGACATTCGCATTTGATCTCCTATTTAAAATAATCAAACAACATATAAATCCATTTAATGTAATTCGTAAAACTCTTCTTGTGCAATGTCCACATGAGCTGGACAAGAAATTGGCACAGAAGAATCACCTGATTATAAAGGAACGGACACAACACAAACTAAAAAGGCGAGACATGGATATCAACAAGATCAAAATTGGGGCTTATCTCATTGATAATACCAATCAAAAAGAAAGATCCGAGGACATAATCATTCAATAATAATAATAAGATAATTCACATTCATTAACAAATACTGACTCCATGACCAACAACCTTTGAAAACTAAAAATGCCAAGATACAAATATTCGCCATAAAGAAAACAAAATAAAATCACACAAGTAATTAAACCAATTGATCTCTACTGCAACCTTCTTTCTTTGTTTCTTTTCTCTTTAATCATATTCTAATTAGCCTTACAATGTTCAAGAAAATTAAAAACAACAGTCATCTTTGTCAATATAAAAAACATTTCACCATCACCATCCTCATCACCATATAGTGTTATCACATCATTATGGAAATATGGATTCAGCTTAATTGAAAGCTTGACAGCTAAATAAAAATAAACAAGACCCCTAATGCCAAGCAAACCCATAAAAGACAATAGTTCAACAAATGATTTCACATACCTATAAAACATCTCCAAACTTTCAAGAAAGGGGGAAATCAATAACCCAAGCAAACCCATAAAAAGATATGAATACAAAAAGGGAGAGTGGATCAAACCCACCTGGAAAATTGCTGCTAGAAGGCAGAAGCTGAAAAGACCAACTCAGAATCCCACCACGCCCTCTCTCTCTCTCTTGATATCTATGATCTTTAAACATCATGAAAATCAGGGAGTTAGATTATAAATAAAGAACAAACAATATTTCAAGAGAACCCAGAGAAGATAATGAATACAAATGGGAAAGTAGATTAAAACCCACCTAGAGAAACGCTCTTGGAAGCCGAAAAGATCACCCAATCAGCCCATAATCCCCTCTAATCAATGATATCAAGATCGGATTCTAAGATTTGTGTGAGAAGATTGGATTAAAACGACCCAGAGAAGAAGAAGAAGAAGAAGAAGAAGAAGAGGAGAGATTTTGGCTTTGGGGAGAAAATTCGAAGACCAGAGAAGTTGAAGGGCTTTGAGAAGGCAAGTGCTTAAAATGACTGATTTTGCCCTCTTATTTTCCACAAAGGTCGGCAAGGATTTCGTGTGTGAGAGGCAAAGATCCAAGGGTGAAACTGTCATTCTCCACGTTCATGCAACTAACTACATGTTTCATTTTTTAGGGTGTTTTTATTTACTTTGTTAGGTTGGTGGGTGACTGGACGGTTAAGATTAGTGTATCATGAACTCAATGGCCCAGATGTTGAACACGTGTGCATTTTTCAGTCGATGGATTTTCTTTGATATGTTTTATGAGAAATAATTGTGTGGGCTTGCTAATACACACCAATAATTTCAAGGGCTGCTTTTGTTCAATTGTTGTGGGACTTTCGGTTGTTATAATCCATTATAATATTATTAAAATTTATTAAAAAAACTTAATGATCAATTTCTTTAAAATTAAATGCAAAAGGTTATAAATGTTGTCATTTTCTTATGAATTATGAAATTTTTTTTTTATCGATCCCATATATTATATATTCATTTAGGTTTAGTTTTATTGTAAAACGGTTATTTTAGAAAATTAATGACTATATAGGAAATCATATAAAATAGTTATTTCAAAAGTTTGGTCACCTATGCTTTAAAGTATAGTGCATGACTATGAAAATAATAACAACAATATTTATAGGGTTTAATATTTTAAAAATGGGAGGTGCTCCTATGCGAGACACTCTCACAAGTTTATGAGAGATGAATGGAGGCCTTCACTTCCATATCCACTCTCACCAACTTAAATGCAAGGACCCCTAACTTAAATGTGAGGGCCCCCACCTATCTCTCACCAACTTGGTGAGAGTGTCTCTCACTAGAGTATTTCCCTTTAAAAATATAGTTACTTTTATAAATAGCTCGTAGACTTTAAAGTCCAGCTCCCAATCAACATTCCAAGGTGGGACTATGGTCCCTTCCTCATTAACTAATTTTAACCTTTTGTTGATAATTATTAGCAAAAAAATGCTATGTGGTGTAGTGGCAAGGTTGCCCATTTAAAACGGGACATGCTACTAGCACATAATATTTTTCTCTTCCCACACATACATTTAAAAAAAAAAAAACCTGTGAAATTACCGTTTTGCCCACCATTTCTCTTTCTCTCTTCCCACTCCCCCTTTCACCTCCGGCCCCGACCGATCCCTCTCCTCCCCTTCTCTCCCTCCCTGCCCAGTGTTTTCTCTCTTTTCTCCTCCCTTTCTCTCCCCCCACCTTTCCTTTCACCTCCGGCTCAGCTTGGACCGACAAGCGTCAATTGACCCCTCTCCTCTCCCTCTCCCTCCCCCATTGTTTTCTCTCCCCGTCTCTCCCTCCTCATCTCTCTCCCTTCTCCCCGTCTCTCCCTCTGCCTTCCTTTCTCCGGCCGGGGGCGGATTGCGCAACTTGGCGATCATTGCGATCGCCTGGAGGTCCAAGAAGTGTGCATATGGCCCAACACGATTTAGCCCTGCCCAACCCGTTTGCCGGCCCGGTAAGAAGAGAGGATGTGGGGACAAAGAGAGGGGGATTGTGGGAGGGGTCAAATTAAATTAAACTGGATAGGTCAAAATCAATTGGAGCAAGTTGGAGTTGATTTCAATTTGAAACCAGTTTGCTTCATATATACATAATAGCCTATTCTAAATTGTTTTTTACACTACTGGATTTGGATGGTCAAAATATATAGTTATATAATCAAACATGATTAAGTTAATGGTGTATATCACTCCGACTAATACAATTTATGGTGTAGTCCATTGGAATGATGAGCCCCAATCCTCCAGGCTTTAGGGCCTATCTATTAGAAACTCAAGTCGCTCAAAATAAATACCCTATCAATGAATATAGTGATTGTATCTCCAAATTTTACTCCAATAAAAGTTAATTCCACTATAAAATTATCCTTTTTATAAAAAAAAAATCTAATGACTTATATTGTAATAAATCAGTTTGATTATTGTGTTAAATCATGTTTTCCGGTCAATCTTGCGATGACTTTGGATTGGTGTAGCAGCACAAGGCATGTTGGGTTTGCTCCCCACACCCCAGCAGCTGTATATGAATTACTATGAATTCAATTCAATTGATGAATATGCTGAAACTAATGTGCTGATGCATTAGAGAGTTTTGATTAGGACGGACCACACATGACTCCCCTATCAAAATCTGGCAAGTTCCAAGTTATAAACTATCCCCAGGCCACCTGAGCTGGCCTGAAATTCCAAGTCATTCCATTGTCTCATATCATATGGCATCTCTACTTTACTCATCAACGGTCACGATCATCCTGACTGAACCAATCCCATAGGACCAATCAAAAAAAAAAAAAAAGTCAAATTTGACTATTTCAAGAAATGGAAAATCTCAAAATTGATAGATCTGAGCTCATGTGCGCAAGGCCCAACGTCTAATGGACTGCAACAACTAGCTAGCTATAGGGGGTTGGCAATTCATAGACAAACAAAGAAACACAAGTTGATTCTTCATGATATGGATTGAGTCCTGCTACATGGACTAACCCATGGACCGATTCATGGACTAACCCCATGGTTTTTGGAGGAAAATCACCTTACATTAGGTGATTTTCCCCCCAAAACCATGGGGTATGTCCATGGACTAACTCCATGAGTTAGTCCATGTAGACTTTTTGTATGGATTGGGGTGGGGTCAAAACCAAATATTATTATAACTGAAAAATAAGACAATTAATTTTTGCTACTAGAGGGGAATTCCTGAGATGCCCCTCCTATTATGTCCATCTTTCAAGAGGTCATACACATACAGTTTTAATATCCATCCATCAGTACAAGACACACAGTATCAGAGTAACAATAAAAAAAAGAAAAAAAAGAAAAAGAAGAAAAAGAAAATACATTCTTAAACCAAAACAACCTGGGCGGGTTTAGACTAGAGACAAAGCTAACCTTTAAACTTTTTACACAAAGTAGCTGCCCGCAAGTCTCTAACCTATGTTATCACGTATGGCACCCGAGACATTTACCATTGCACCAAAGCAATGACCCCTACCATATTCCTTTTTGTATAATACTCTAATTGAAACAGCTCTGCTTCAGACAGAGGTAATCGAATCAACTCTATTCCACATGGTCCGGAGTTTCCAAATGAAACCAAAGCAGACCCTAGTGGATAAATTAGTAGAAAGCAGACACCAACCGTTTTCTCCAACAACACATGCATGCTCAATCTACCAACCCAAAAGAGCCAGAGAAGGTAACGAAGTTCCAACTATTGAAGAAATAATATTCATGAGATTTTGCATAGGCAGAATATCTGAAAACATGGTCACATCTCACATGCAATTTGGCAAAAGCAAGATAGGGCCGCCAAAAAGATTTTCTTATAGAAAACCAACGCGACGATATCAAGGCCATCCTTGCCAAATAGGCCCACTGTTTATTTTTGCATTCAACAAACAAACAAGGGTACACCATCTACCAAAATAGATTTACCGTACTGGCTGTTGGTTATAGTGGTTCTTCTCTTTCTTCTTCGCAGCAGCAAGTCTCGCACTCCTCGCAGCAGCCTCAATTGCAGCAGCTTTAGCAGCAGCATCCATTTCTTTGCTGGATTTCTTCTTCTTCATGGAAGTCACTTTCTTCATACGCTCTTTCACATCGACAGCAGGTTTCTCTTCTTCTTCAGGTCCCTCACCAACTGCATCATCTGCTGCTGTAGCATCTGATCCATTCGGCTGTTCATGAGCTTCTTTAGCATCCTTGGAAGATTTATCTTTCTTAGCCTTTTTCTTTTTGGCAGTTTTGCTCTCCGTGGCAACTGGGACATTCTCCTTCTTTTCTGCATCTCCATTGGGCTCTGATTTGTTCTCTTGCACAGCACCTGCAAAAGCATGACACGTGCAGCAGAGTCCAGTAAAAATGTCAGAGTGGCTTCCTCAAAATACTAGAACACAATACCATGAATTGGAGAACGATTACTCTTAGCATATAAATGTATAAGAATATGCACAAAGAATGTTCAATGTATACAATAAAAAATGTATATCCGACTCCATAGAATAGCTGATAGATATCCTCCTCTCTTTCCCGCAATCCAGTTTCAGCATCACCAAATGAAAAGCAAAATAAAACACTGGTGTATGACTATTAGTTGCAGCAAACAGGAATGATTTTGTAAATCAGTGAAAGGTTGTAACTCTAATTGAGAAGATTTTTTTTTTTTTGGAACATGTGATATACTCCTACTACTCTTTTGCCTATTTCTAAAAAAGAAAACATGAGAAATTGATAATTTATTTGTTAAAAAAACTAAAAAAAATTGATAATTGAAAACCTCACACCTTTTGAAATTCCAAAAAACCAATTCATCTCCTCAGCTTTTACTGAAGTGAAATTCTACATAGAGCAATGCATAGGGGACAATTACTTTTGGTAGTTTGAATTTTACAAGCAAGCCCCACTGATGGATTTATATGTTTGGAATTAGATCTGATTTCCCACTTTCTGTCAGAAGAAACGATTGCAAATTTATCTTTTTCTCTTCTTTTTGTAATAGTTTGAATAAAGCTATTTTGGAAAGGATAGGGCCAAAGACCCTCTACACCTATATACCTATGACAGCAGGAACCAATCTTCCGCCTTCAAAATAGGTAATGCAGTAACCTGAATTTTAAATTGTTGATAGTCTGTCAGTCAAGTGATATAACTTAATGCTCAAAATGGGTCTTCTTTCAGAATAATACCATGGCCAATTTTATTAATACCAGCACCAATTAATCAAGAACACAAAAAACATCAAATTCACTTCAAACTTCCCTAGAAAAAAGAAAAAAACTGATGTACCTGATTTCAATTAGTGAAGAAAGAATAAGTCAAAAAGGGTTAAAAGTTGAAGATGAGCGATTGTTCTAAATATTGAAATTGTACCACAAATCATTCAAGGGGATGAATCAAATCGTATCGTAAATTGTATTGCAAATCGTAGATTTTTTTGTTTTTGTCATATAAAAGAATAAATAAATGAAAAATAGAAAAACGTGCACACTTATAATCTATGATGCACGGATACTTCAAAATGGGCAACGTATCGTGTCGTATTGTATCCGATACTTCACTTTTTACATGTAAAATCCATGTCCCTGCCATGTCTATGGCGTGTCCCTTCCCTATCCATGCCGTATTTGGGCATCATAGCTTATAATCTATCTATTTTCTATCCATACCACAATATAAATACAATGACAAGTAAGACTATAATACAATCATACGAAACATATCATTGCTATACATGAAGAGTAAAAAAAACTGTTTAAGATATCAACGCTACTAGGAAAAATAAATGAGTTGCAATAACCTTTTTCTCTTTAATTCAAAAAATAAAAAATAGAATTAAATCATCAACCTTATATGGTTAGAGAATGTCTCCCAGTGTTTAAAAAACTCTTATTAAGAATAAAAAAAACTAAAACGAGTTAAAAAAGAATGCAGGACAAATCCCCATTCATATAATTGAACACCTTACCGCTTACTCAAATAGCTCGAATCATAAGATTCAATAAAACAAGTATTGAATTGTAAGATTCACCTGTAATGGTTTCGTTGCATAGATAAAAATCTTTATTCCCATGATTCGGTAGAAATCGTAGGATTAAATATATGAGTCCTTGGATTCTGACAACAATGTGTGAGTCAATTATCAGTACCTAGACTAAACTACAGTTCCATGGGAGAAAAAGGAACCCAGAAGTCAGGTTTACGATTAGTACTTGCTTAGAGAGGAACACTTCTATGTGAAGATGGTGGATGCACAAGAAGACAAATACATCTAGAATATCAAGGTATGAATAAAATACTCAACTGGAAGTTGAAAAGATCAGATCAATTTATCAAGCGTCATGTCGATCGATTAATGGTTTATATGAAATGGAAGTAAACTAACAGTAAAAATTAATGCCAAAGTTTGAAAAAAAGATCAGCCAAAACTTAGAATAATCTAGACATTTCAACAAAGGCACCAAGAAATATGGCACCACCCAGTCCAATTCCCAATAGAGGGGGTTGATCTAGTAGGGTTGACTCCAGACACTGGATTTGAAGTAAGACTAATATATAGGCCAAGTAAAAGAAAGGAAACCAGTAGTCAGGTTTACAACTTGTAAATTGCTTAGGAGGGGACACATTTTTATGTGAAGATGATTGATGCACAAGATAGATACGTCTCCGATATCACGGATCAATAAAATATTCATAGGGTGTTCAAAGTTTCAATTATATGCTCCAACATCAAGTCAATTGATTTACGGTTTCTATGAAATGAAAGCAGCGAAAAATTAATGTCAAAGTTGAAAGAAATCAGCTGAAATTTAGAATAACCTAGAGAATTCAACACAGGCCACAAGAGATATGCAACCGAGTCCTATTCCCAATAGGTGTTGATCTAGTAGTTGGCTGAAATCAGACGCTGAATTTGAAGTTTCGAGTTTGAGAAAAAGTGATGGCAACAGTTGGTATACTAGTTCGATTACAGATGGGAGCCAATCTCAAGGAAGATGCCAGAGGAAAAATAGAATATCTTGGTCCAATACAACATCTCTAACAAAAAAAAGAAAACAAGAAAGAAATTCAAGGGGACCATTGAAAAAAAGAAGATAACATGCAAGAATACGGATAGATGTGGGATCAAATACAATGCACTCATGCCAGATTGTGTATTGATGTGCTAGACTTCAGAACAGAAGAAAGATACTCAGTTTGCAGTAGTTAAATGGCACTGGGGAAAAATATATGATTGCGAATTGGAAAAATTAGGAGACTTGCTTCACATGAACATAAATGGAAGCCACAAGGGTTTGACAAATGAGTCTATTCATATCAGTGAAATGATACAGAAATATCCACAAAGCAAGAGCCCGAGAGTCAAATGAGATCAATGAAGTGAGATGTTGCAAATATATGATTATGATACAAGACAATGATGGAGACCTGTATATTGCTTTTAGTAGATTGTTAAGTTCATGTAGGAGTCTCAGTGGAGTTAAATTGTTTAGGCTTTTTAGGCTTTTTATTTATGTTGTGATAGAAAACAGAAGTATTCGAGGAGAATACCATTTCAATAGAACTGGAGTATAGAAATAGGTAGTCTTATGTTATTGCTAGGCTTTTGTTAAACGAAGCAAAATATAAACATAAGAGTTCACATTTGCTTCAAGAGAGATGATCGCAATGTCAAGACTATCTTGACCACCTCTTTGCCAAATGTGGGACCCACCTTTGGTAGATACAGTCCATTCACATTGCATGCCAAACCCATATAGGCGTCAATTCACTCCAACCAAAGTAACACATACCATTGCATTCATCATGTTTCCAATATGTAGTGATGTTTCGGCAAAATGATAAATGTGCAATACTGCAAATCACAAAGTTTGGAGTGGAATTTTGGCAAGTGCCTCTATAAAGTGAAGCATATGGTATCGATCGATTGGATCTACCAAAGGTGGGGGACCATTTACATCACACGCCCAGCATAGGCATCAGACCGATTTCTGCAATTGGGTGACTTATGCCATTGGATTGATCATGTTTCCACATTTCTAAAAGAAGCTTCTTTGCTTGTTAAGAAGGTTCTTGAACTGGAAGACATTACAATCGAACAGGTACCTTGACAATTGAAGAGAAACTATCCATATACCTTATAATAGATTATAAAAGCATAAGTTATCACAAACAAAAGAGGGGAAAGGGAGAGAAGAGGGGGAGAGAAAAAGAAGGGGAGGAGAGGAAAGGGGAGGAGAAGGGGAAGAGGGGGCGAGGGGGGTTTGGTTTATTACATGTCTTGCACTCGTAAATTATGTTTCACACTTCAGGTCCCATGAGGAGCAGCAAAGATTTCATTGATTAATTATTTATTTTACTCTAACTTCCCGAAATATTTATTCAGTAACACCCAGTGGAAATAACAAATAACCACTTCAATCACACTGCTGGCTGTTTAGGGTCTATTAAGACACTTACACCCAGACTGTCTTCTCTCAGTACGTAAAATACCTCACTGGCCATACCGACTAATGGGGGAGAGCGCTTACTCTGGTTACTTACTTGACTTGGAAAAGGTAAGTAACTGATCAGAAAATCAAGAGTGTCGACCGAATATATATTTTTTAAGCAGGACTAACTGTTGAATAACAAATGCCGGAAGGGAGTTCCATCATGTAGCTTGGTACATAGATGGGACAATTGATGGCCAACTAACTCAAGGATATGCAATAAGTACAAGATGCATGTGGTTGCTATGAAGGGCTTGATTTGGTGTCTTACTGTAGGGAAGTTGAATGTCTCACCTTTCCCACAGCACATGAGCTTCTGCTAAAATCATTTCAGTTGAAATGAAACAAGCAAAAATGACCATACAGAGTGAGGCAACTTAATATCAATGAATGGGATCAACCAACAGTGAGCTTCTGTCCCACACCTTTCACAAGCTGGTGTTACTGTGTTAGGACAGTCCTAATGGCAGGATGTGATCATTTAGTTAAAGCTGAGCCGATTGTTTGACACTAACCTTATGAGGTATGAGTTATGAGAGAATAAAGATACATCCATGGCAGCAAGCCAGCAAGACTGCTTTACTGTTTCATTCCAAATGTTTATATGAATCACAGTGGAAGTCAAAAGACTATTAGTTTGCAACAATGGGATTTTTCATCCTTCAATAACAACTGATACAAGGAAGTAGCCCAAAATGAAAAAGGACATGTAAACAAATCAACATTAAGAACATGATTTAACCATAACATCTGCTCTAAAAGCAAATCAAACACAAAGGTATTCAGGTTAACAAAAACAGAGAACATTTTATAACTGTTTATGAGTTACCATGGGGTTGATCTTGTCCATTGTTTGCGATTCCAAATTCGGCCAGAACAGCTTCAAGCTCTGCAAGCTCCTTTTTCTTCAGTTCCTTCTTCGAGAGTTGTCTTTCTGGTTCTTTAGGAGCCAAAGATGCAGGAGGAGGCTTCTTTGTCACTGGTTCAGTTGGAGCAGGAACCTCAGGCTCATGGTCCTGCTCTTCCTCGACATCAACATCATCATCACCTTCATCAAGGCCATCCTCTTCACTTTCGCTTTCCTACATATTCAGAAAGGCATCATTTTTTGATTGCTTAAGTTTTATCCATTAAATGACAAAAGCTGAATTACAGTTTTTTTTTTTATTGGTAGAATTGCAATAGTTTCTAGGACGAACTAATAGAAAATTGGTACACACCATACCCCTCATTAACATCCACTAAACAAATAAAAAAATGCACTAAAGATGATGAGGAGGGTGTGCGTGTGTGTGTGTGTGTGAGAGAGAGAGAGAGAGAGTAGTGATAATTCATTATATGACAAAAAGAGAGATGCATGCAAAAGGTTCCACCATAATGTAAACCAAACCAATGAATATGAAAGCACAAATAAACAAAATATATAACAGAATTCATGTTTGGGTTGTGTCAACCTACCTAACGCAACCCTCCTCCTTTACCCGGGCTTGGGACCAGTAGTAAAAAAAAAAAAAACAACGGCGGAGTTAAAAAGGGCAGCCCAATGCACGAGGTTCTCGCCACTGCGGTCCCAAGCCCGCAGTTTGGACGAGGCTTTGATGATGATGATATATACCACTAATACCAGTTTGGACCAAAACATTAGGGAACACGAACAGCCATTCGATAAGTTTATGATGACAATCATCAGTCAAAACAATGACATGCAATATCATGGTTGCCAAATTGTTTGGGAGCTACCACAGTATCAAAATTTATTTAACCCTTTAGTGGTCCAAACTCTAATTAAAATCTGATCCATAATGTTTGACTTCTAGATCACCATTTGCTGAGAGTTCCATGAGTTGCCAACTTCTAAAGTAAAAAATCCAGGCTACATTTGCTTTATAACTGACCCAAAATCTATAAATGAGTTCATCACATGCCTGTCCATCAAGACTAAAAGAAAATCACTAGAACTAAAATGCTTTAGAAAAATGTATAAATATGAATAGCAACTAAAGCATCCACTTTATATATATTGGTACATGACTTGAATCTGCAACCTCAAGGTTGCAATAGTGAGCACCTTCCACTGTGCTAGGGACTCTTGTCAAAGCACCAACTTTGTTAATTAGGTAACACCATAAACTGTAAAAAAGATGCCTTACAATCGTCCTTGACCACCACCATGGAATCAAACTCGTCCAAACCGAGTCATCCAATTTGACTCGGTTTCACAAGAAACCACACAAGTCCAATGTAAGTTACACTTCAAAACTATGCCCACACAAGCAAATTCAGTGCACTCTGTATTAGGTTTCATTTCTGGGCAAATTGCACACGAAAAACTATGCTATAACCACGCCCTGACAAACCCTCTCATATGCATCATTGCCACAAAATGAGACTAGAATTGCACATCAAGTTGCACACAGAAAAATATCATCTAAGAACCAAGCCCAAAAAAAACCCTCTAATAATCCATTGTCATGCTCAACAATTTTTTTTACCCCAATGAAACTAATCATTTCCGAAGTAAAGCAATCAAGACAGACCACTAAGGACTTGTCAGTTCAACAAGGGTATTCCGCACTCCGTGAAATCACCTCGTCGCACAAATGCACCCTAAACCGCTCTTTCCAACAAACCCCCAGGAAAAAACTGGGAGGATTATGACAGAAATGCATCACATATACAATCACAACTCACACAATTTCACTTGGGTTTTTTTTTAAAAGGTAACATAAGGAGGTAAGAAGAGAATCCAAATCTTCCTCTAAGATCATTATATGATATAAATGAGTTCTAAAAACAGGAACACTTCAGGTTTGATGGATAGTTGTGTAGATATCAAAACAGAAACAAAAACCCACAAATAAATTCTAAGAAAAAACAACAAAATCACAGAGTCAACAGTTAAAATCACCTGTAGAATACCCCATATCACTTCAAATAATAATATCAATAATGATGATGATGATAAAGTATTTACAACAATTCATTGGAATCAAACACTACAATTCATTTGAATCAAACACACCTCTACTGGTGTGGAGGTCCCCTTATCCTGCTGCTGGTGGTCCGAAGACGCCCACACGGGCTGAGGCGGGGCGGTAGTAGCATAGTAATCATCATCATCATCATCCACATCAGCCCAAGATTTCCCGGACAAAGACCCCGCAGCCCAGAAAACCTGGGGCTCTGGTTCCTTGGCAGCCGCTGCCTGAGTCTTTGACGATCCCTTGTTCTTCGATGATCCATGCTCTTTATCAGATTTCTTCTTCCTCCTGAGGCTTTCAAGCGCGGCGAATACGTTCGTGCTGTTTATGGCCAAGGACCCATCGTCCTTCTTCTTCCTTCCACCTCCCACCATTTCTAACGCAAACCCAAATCAGCCCCACAGCTCTTGAATTCAAATTCAAAACACACTTGTTGCAATGATGATGCTAAAAAACGACTAACTCTTGGAGATAGATTACAGTTTCAGAATCAAAACCAACAACTACAAGACACAAATCACTATCTCTATTTTGAGAATCAAAATTAAAAAAAAAAAAATCAGGTTTAGGCGATTCAAAACGATTAGAGATTCAGATTTTTGGATAAAATCAAGAGAATTTTGGATTAAAAACAAGAGCAGATGAGACTTGAAAGGATAAGAGATCAGAAGGAGATTTTAGGGTTTGGGCTTGGGTTTCTTTGATAAAGAAGAAGAAGCTGCAAAGGAGGAAAATAGAGATTGTTTTTAGGGTTTGGAGGAGGAGATAAGCAGATAATTTATGTTATCAAGACGATAGCAAGAATATATAGGTAGGTGGTGTGGTGTAAGTGTACCAGAACAAAAAAATACAAAAAAAAAAATAAAAAAAAAAAGGTCCACTGCAATTGTCAGGTATTTGAGATCAGCAGTGGGGCATGTTTTCATTTATTATTAGCGGTTAGGATTTGCACACCTGTTTTTGATAGATACTGTGAAATCATCACATTCCAATTTGAAAATTTAGGGTGTGAATTGGTCGAATCCGGATCGTCTGAGGCTCATGTGTGACTTCATAGAAATAGAAATGGTGAAAGAGGTGAAGGGTGAAATTCAATGTGGATCTGTTGAAAATCAGGTAAAATTGGCCATTTGATAAAAAGGACGTAATTAGCAGTAATCCCACAAAAGTAAGGCCCACTTGCATAAAAGTTGGCACAAATATAATGTGCCACTTGCATTCCTATTTTATATCCTTCACCACTAACTCTTTTATAATCCCTTTGATAACCACGGATTTTTATTTATTCAATTCTCCTTAGTGGTGTTTATGGGCTGGATCGGGTCATGCTGTGTTAAGATATATCCAGGCCAAGCTCGACTTAAGAAAGACAGGCCTGTATCTGGGCGAAGCCCGATATAGGCTGTAAATGTCAAGCACTAATACTATGGTCCATGCATTTAGTTAATGGAGCTGTGCCAAATGGGCATTTTATGAGTTGAATGGGTTTTCTAGCGAATTGTTTGGAGAAATATAAATATATTATAAGTATTCCTTATTTGGCTGGAATTTGGGCTTCATATAACTTAATCCAAGCCCAACCCAGTTATTAAATGGGCCCAGATTATTGATACGGATCAGCTCAAAGCCGATGAGCACCCCTAATTCTCTCATTACGTATTCTATTTCGAAAAATTGGCTCTAAGTAGGAAAAATAGATTGAGTTAAGATGGGCACTTCAAGTTCAACCCAATAAATAAATTGAATAAACTGGAATTGAGCGAATAGAATAATAGATGACGTTGATAGCATGGCAGGTAAACGTAGGGGTGTTGCCGGGATCCATTTATCTACCAGGCCTAAAATTAGGCTTCGCTTCAGCACATGGGCCTTAAGTAGACCCTGGTCCATCCCACGTGTCTAAAAAAGTAGAGCCCAATTGGCTTGTTCGGGCCTTGGATCAGACTGAACCTTGCGCAATCCCTTGAGAAGGGAAAGTCCTCTCATCTGCTTACTTAGTGCAAATGGATGATTAGAAAAAATAAAGGCTGACAGATGGCCTACCCTACCATCATTAAAGAGACCACAGATCTAGTTCATGTGAAAGGACGTGTAAAGTTGTGTTCTAAAAAAAGATGGTCAAAGCAACTTATCCAGTTCCCCACTTTCTCCCTCTTCTCCCATTTTTGTCCAACGACTTTCTTTTTCCCCCTTGCTTTTAGCCGCGTACAAGATGACAGACACAGCTCACAAATCCATCATTTTTTTTTTTTTTTTAAATCTGCAGCCAGATAGATCCACATGATCCTAATCCAACATAACAGATACATTTTAATGTTGAGGATATACTCATTTCTAAAGCAACCCCATTCTAGTTCCGACAAAGCTTTGATGCATCTTTTTAGTTCCAGACTTGGATTTATTTCCCAACACTCATTGTTATATTAAATCCAGGACGAGGCCACTCATTTATAGGGAACAGGATCACTATTGTTGAATCATGAGAAAACTGTTCCTGAATCCTCTAATGATCCGAACTCAAAATTAGGGTTGAACATTTTACACATCCATTAAAAGAAAAAAAATACATTTGACACATCTACTTTCAGATCAGAGGGATAAAGATATAAACAGGCACTACATAAGCTTCTCACATACGCAGATCATACATGGGAACAAAATCAGCAGCCGGAACCAGGTCTGGTACAACCGTCAAAAGGTAGCTCTTGAGATAAAAACTCCAAAAGGCCACTGTAGAACAAAACTTATGATAGTATTTTGATCTCATTCTGCCTTGTGATAAAATTACAGTGATTTGGCTCACCTGTATCACAAATATATGTCAGCCGTTTAACATGTTAACCTGAAAAAACCTTCTTCCACCAAGCATCTCAAAGTCAAAGGGCCCATTTGTTCCCATGTGGATTAAATAGCTAGACTAGAAAGTCATGGTCAAATAGGCTAAAAGAGAGAGAGAGAGAGAGTATTAAAGTAGTGAAGGTTGAAGGATGTAAGATAGAGATTTGGATTTTCGATAAGATTTGAATTAGTAAGGTGGTG
The DNA here is from genome assembly GCA_012931725.1 of Litsea cubeba. NCBI lineage: Eukaryota > Viridiplantae > Streptophyta > Magnoliopsida > Laurales > Lauraceae > Litsea > Litsea cubeba. The sequence continues at coordinate 76,864,171 of CM022948.1, forward strand.
GCTGGATATCTAATTCTCATCTCCTCTTGATGATTTGATTTTCCATTAAAACGGGAGATTAGTTCATGGTCATTATTTAATACTCACCTTTTAGGAATACAAATATTACATTAGAACACATAGGAACGCAATTACCCTAAACAAATTGGCCCAAAGGTCATCAAACACTGTATTTCCAACTAATAGAATATTGAAAAAGAAAAAGAAATGGCGGCATATCTCATTGTGCTCACACACACATATTTGTACTTTAAACACTGTATTACGAAAATAATGGGCCACGGATCCTTCTCTGCTAGCAGCTGCTAAAAACCTCAACAAGAAAATAAGAGAAAATGTAAATGCAAACTTACATGTAGACATAGAAGACCATACCCTAAGTGGGGGCATGTTATTTATGTGATTGCACTATGCAACAAAAAACAGGAAAATCATCAGGAATACTATCAATACAAAGAATATCTTGATCATCAGCCATCTGTTAGAAGAAATTCCATTGAGGTACTTAAGCAGTGCTCCTTGGGCTCCCTCCACGTTCGCCAATGTGTCATCCATGTTCTCATCAATCCTGCCATGTATATGCCACAATTTCGAGTGTTAGAAGAACTGTCAAATGCAACTGTTGCAGATTATACACAGCTAGCAAAAAGATTATGATACTTGTGGGTGGGTCTGACCCAGGAACCACAATAAATTAGAATGGTGAAACAAAATTCAAGTAGCTGACCCAAACATAGTTGGGACAAGACTTTGATGATGATGATGATGACGACAACGAAGATGAATGATACTTGGGGCTTATAGGTATACAATGCAACACACCACACTGGGATACTAGATGGACGCTCAGAAATGACTCAGCGCAATTCACTGACATTTTTGCCCTGGATCATTTCTTGTATATAATGTGGTCAATGATGCCGAACAGATTCAAATCCATGATGTAATATTTGCATTTTGCCGTAAGTGCTAGCACATATATGCATATACAGAACAGATATGTATGATATTTCTGAAAGTCCAGATATGCATATGTACACCTGTGGGCAAATTCATCCACAGGGCTTGACAACAATTAAAAATCAATAGGCAGTGCTTGCTTGCAGTAAAGTTAATTCACAATGTTTGCTTCAGAATGTGTGTAACTCTATTTAGAAAACAAATAAAGAAAAGAGAGACCTGATGGCAAGCTCGCCTTGCTGGGAGACCATCGTTGCCAACTGTGTAAATATGTTGCTCAGCTCATGAATGGTAGATTCAACATTTTGAAGAGCTTCAGCTCTGCTCTGCATGTAACTGTCTTGTACTGGAACCAATTGCTGTTGCTGCTGACTTTGCGATAGCAATGGTTGTGCCGGCGAGGATGATTCCCCATCCGCTTGCTTCCTGGCCAATTCAATAAAAAAAAACAGAGATAATAACATGCTCTTCTGGCACAAATCTAGAATCTGGGTAAAAAGAAATAAGAATTTAAAAAACACAGCATGGTTTACCAAAAATCATTCAGAAAGTGATAAAATGAAGAAGATGCATTCACAAAAAGTAAATGAACAACATCAGCTCATGATCAGTTGTTGGGCCACCAATTTCCAAGCAGGAGGGTGCAATAACTCCCAAAGCTGACAAACACTGAAAGATGCTCTGGAGGTTACGTTCCACCATACACCTTCCTCTTTTAAAAGAAATAGGGAGAAAAGAAAAAAAATAAGCCTTTGTCTTGTTTTGTAGGTTCGACAACACCATGTTCTTCATTTGTTTTTTTTTCCCAACATTAATGTTTACAGTTTATTAGTTTACCTTGGAAATAACTGAGACGAAGAGGTTGAGCCATTTGCCCATGGAGGAGGTGGAGCACTTGAAGTACTAGCTGCAGCCTTTGAAACCAGAGGCCGCTGACGGATGAAAGGATTGGTAGCATCTTTTGAAGCAGTAGAAGAAAATAATTGCCTTCTGTTCTCATGAACCTTCAAATTCTACAAAATCCCAGGGGAGAAAAAACATTTTTAGTTTAAAAAATGATAGGAACTAAGGATTATTAAAACTGCAGGAGAAAACAAATTGCAGTGAAGTAAAACCAAATGGTAGTTATCATTGGCCCACCTCTGTTCTCATGGTTAGGACTTCCTTGAACTCTTTTGTAGCACTCATCAGACGATTCTTCAGATTATCCACAACTGTGGTTGAATGACTGGTTGTGTCACTGGAGATGTTACCACTTTCATTCTGTGAATTGCAGAGAAGTTGTAGGTCCACCACTGCTGAGTTCAATGCAGTAATATCCTGCTTGATAACGGCTGTAAGCTCTTGTATCTCGACAGTTGGATCATCAAAAACTGATGTCCTCTTTGCCACTACAAAATAACAGGAAAAAGGAATCATTTTCCCTTTCACTCTCCAATATACTAATAAGCATGCACAGAGTGTCTCCCAGCCACAACCACACACAAAATAGCACTTGAGCCTTTACATTAGATGTATAGTATGAGGATTTGAACTTTTTGGGACTTAAGACCTTATAGGACTCGAGCTTTCATTGGCATTGAATACTTTGTTGAGCAGACTCAGGCCTCGCATTATTCCCTTATCCCTTATTAAGCGGGCTCAAAATGAGAACCTCCTTGACAGACTCAGGCTTGGCTTTCGGATTCGCAATCCTTATCGAGGAAAGATTGGCACGAGCTTGGCCCAAACCCCGCTGGTTGACAGCCTAGTAAGGAGGAGAATACCAATCCATAATGGCATCTTTTTTTCATTTTTTTTGAATGATCCCAATGGCATCTAATTGCAAACTGGTTTCTAAAATCCACATCAGAAAAACCAATCTACATTCCATTTATCCTGATTGCCAAATTCCAGGGTTTGTGCTCGCCAATAACTTTTGATACCATTGTTATTGTATTTCAGCAGATCTTAGTATTTTAACAGTTTGACAACCATTTATCGTTCTTGCAAATGCATGTTCCGCCACATTAGCAACTAGCAGGGCAGTCCACAGCAAAACCATTTATCCTTACATTGAGGAGAAAGTAGCCAAGTTGAGTCAAAGTCAGGTACTTATCATTTGCCAGGATTCTTCCTCCTAGGATTGGTCTGCCTAGTAAGCTGGCTATGAAAAGGCTGGGTTATGAGGGACTCAATGCAAGCTTCATAGATAAGAAGCACAAAAAACACCCTAGACCATAACAAGAACAACTTGATGAGAAACATTTACACGATAAATAAAAAAAGGAACTTGGGACCCTACAAGTACCAAAGCAAAAAGCAATGGTGTGTAAAATCTCTCTTCATTGAGAAAGGCATCAGGCATACCACTAAAAGGCAAGAATTTGTTGGGCAACACATCTAATGACAGGCAGGATAACTGAAACGGTCATCAAAACGGAAGATACTATTGGTGGAGCTTTCCAAATGGACAGAATACAATCACAACTCACAAGACAGGTAAATAAAGCACACTTTTTTTATTGGTAATTCCATATAGGACAGCTCTATTAAACGAAAGCTCCATGGCCCAAGTCCCAATAACACAGGCAAGGTAGATAAGCATAGCAATAATAATAATAATAATAATAATAATAAATTAATGATGCAAATTAACAAATCCTGCGCAAACAGAATGAAACGTGATCAATTACTAATATTATAAATACACATGATACAACACCAACAATAAACATTTGTCAACTACAATGACGGTCAATTTTCAAGGTCCTAAGATTGTATTCAGGCCCACAGGGCCACAGCCCAACAAAGAGCTGCTACTCAAGTGATGGCATGGATATACCATATCCCAGCTGTGAGGCCCATAACCCTTGCATCACTATCTATCAACTTATAGAAAGATCTGGTAGAGAAGCTACCCAAAGCATCTCTGTACTCATTTAGGTAAAATTGAGTGCCAGGTTGGCCAGCCCTAATAAATGTCAAACATTATAGAACTGATGAAAACTTAAGGGTAAAAAAATGAAAACCAAACCATCAAATTTAAAGGCTCCCCGCATTCATAATTTGTGAAACAAAATACTTCAAAGCCATTGTAGTTTGTCATTGTTTATTATGTCATTTCAAAAAGGCCCCTGTATTATTCATTTTTAAAACATTCCTCGACTCATCGTCAAGAAAGTTTCTATTTTCAATCACTCAGCCATTTTAGAAGGTTAGCGTTCAACTATTTTACACTTAATAACAACCTCTTCATGAGTTTGTAAATGAAAAGGCTATATTATCCTAATTAATTCTTTAACTTGTGCTTTAATCTTGTTCACTGTATAATTTTAAGGAGGAGTTGGTCCACCACAAACACATTCCAAATTAACAAAAAAGTCCCAAAAATTTTACAGGTAGAGATTTGACCACAGATACCAGCCACAAAAAGATGGATACTGTCCATGTAACATAAAGTTTAAGATGGTCCGAAAAATGAATGCAAGCTACTCCTCAAACTTTTGCTGCCTTTCAGGTGTGGGGTGGGGCATTTCTGAGAAGCGTTGGCGAGCCTCAAGGTGTAAGCCCAAATGCTTTTGGAAAGAATGTTGAAGGATCAGTGAGACACACAATGAGAAAGTCACAAACACATCCAATCACATCATCAAATAATGAGGTAAGACCTAATAAAAGAATATCTGAAGATAAAATAGTTTTTTCATTTATCACCCCAGGGGGATAACTAACATGATTATTGAGTAAAAGTGGAAAAAAGAAACACCCAACTTCAATGAAAGATTGACGACAAAAACATCCATTAACCATGAATTAAGGGAGATCTTAATAAAAGCAAATAATACAGGGACCTTTTGAGGTTATAAGATAATGTAGGGGCTCCTTGGGGGGGGGGGGGAATTAGTTAATTTAAAAATTAAAAAAATTCGTTCATACTTCATACATGTGATTTCATATTTCAGTGTCGCCATTAGAAAATGAATGTCACAAACAGATGAGGAAGAAAGCATATGGAGCTCCAATGGCTTCATTATGTTTTGAGCGATTGAGAGGGTAGGACAAAGAATAAGAGAATCTTTGCGGGTAAAATGTTTTTCTATATTTATCAAACCGTGGGTTGGGGGAACGAACATAATCATTATTTAAGAGTAAAAATTTGAAAAGAATAAAACCTTCTTAATTCAATGAGAGATTGACGATCAAACCTCCATTGAACGAGAGTCAACGGAGGTCTTAGTAAAAGCGAATAATGCAGGGACCTTTAGAGGTTTCAAGATAATATGTCCAGGAAGAAATAAAGAAAAAGGAAAGGAAAGAAAAGAAGAAATAAAGAAAAAAGGAGAAAAGAAGAGAAGAAAGAAAGAAAAAAAATGAGAGAGAGAGAGAGAGATGGGCTTGCTGTGTGGGTTGTTAGGTTGGGAATGAAGAGAGGATGAGAGATGGAAAAAATGGTGAGATGGCCGGTTGATCTCATTTGATGGGAATGGGACCCTCAAATTATTTGATCAAATGTGTGCACAATGATACATAATTTTGGGCTTTTAAAAAAAAATGGTTGAGTTTGTCTGAAGGCAGGGATGTACGATACATACAAGAAAAAAAAGGTTGAGACTTGACTATATCGTACAAAAAATTCAGTTTTGCAGAAAAAAAATCTGGACCACCGAGTTTGCAAATATATATTTTTTTGTAAACACCCTAGCTATTAGAATCGAAGTCTCAGGTCCACCGTACGGTCAATCACCCAAAAAAAGTTTTATGAGCATTTTTGAGAATTTACATTTCTCCACTTTTTATTTTTTTACCTTACTGTTGTTGAGTTATCCAAACAATATAAAGTAAAGCTCAATTTCTGTTACCACAACCATCCAAACAATTTTTTTATAACAGCAACTAGCAATTATATAAAAAGAAGTACAAAGAGGAAAACCAATAACCATAATGATTAAAAAGATGTAGGTATAAGAGAGGTACAACGCCTCACACAAAAAGGCAAAAAAATCTTAAAAAGACATAATCTGAGCACAGAGAGAGGAGTCTCCCTACCAACCCCAAGCTTTGCTTACGAGTTCGTTCATCATCCCATTTATAGATCTCCTTACATGCTTAAACGCCACTAACAACAAAGAAGAAATGATTTCACTAAGAAAGAAATGAAACCTCCAGGCTCCATGGACCCCTGCTAGAACATGAAACCCACTCGATAACATTTCAGGGATCACTCTCGATAATCAACTTGCCATAGGACACGACTAAGAAAAACCGAATAGCTTCTAGGATTGCCATAACTTCAGTTTCATTGGATTCCTTGATACCCACACTACGAGAAAACATAAATAACACTTCCCCTTTACTATTACAAAGCACACCAGCAGTACCTGCTGGGTGGGCTTACCTCTAGCTGCCCCATCAACATTAGACTTCAACAAATCCTCCGATGGCAGAACCCACACCTCTCTAATTCCCACTTTAGAACAACTACAATCAATACAAGCCTCCCAATTATGAAGAATGTCTAGAACAGTTGATCCTTCAAATTGCCTCTCCTTCTTAGATGATGCCCGGACACCTTTTTCAATTAACCAAAACGTCAACTCCACTTTTAAACCACCTCTAATTTCCAATGATGCGGCCATGTGACATTAACTTCCTCCTACTATACAAGTGAATTTACCAAACAGCCCCTTAGGACTCAACAAGCTTTGGATTCTTTGACCCCTCCTTCATCAAGGTGTTTGCCTATGTGCATGGTTAAACATAACCTAGTCCCTTGTCCAACAAAAATAATCAAAGATCAAATCTCTATGGGTTTGTTTGTTTGCATTTGAATACATCAAAATTGACATCGTCAAATGGGCTCCACTGAAGGATTATGAAAGAGGCGAAGTGTTCATAATATGAGGTGAGATGTGAAGGATATAGGATAGCAATGTAGATGGGACCTTGATTTTCTTAAGATTTCAATTACTAGGGTGATGACCAGGGTGTTCATTTCTCATCTTTCCTTGATTCACTTTCCATTTAAGGGGAGGTTATTTGATGGTCATTTTTTGTATATTCACCTTGTATCTTCATCTTTAACTACTTGTGGCATGAATCCCTATGTATCTAATTACTATGCATTTTATACAAACAAACGGGCCCTAATTGAACACCCAATACAAGTCATCAAAATCGACAAAGGGCCCCCTTCATTGATTCGCCCAAAATATCACCTTAAATCCATTTCCTACCTTAAAAGTCATTTGCCCTAATTGACAAAGGGTGAATTTTTTTATATTCAACTTGAACACAAGGATTGTTTTAGTTTTATTTATTTATTTTTGAATAAAAACTTTTTAATGAACTACTCAATAAAGTCCTTACCAGTTACCACACAAGCAGTTTTTTTTTTTTTATTAAATAATAGTATTGTATTAAGATCAGAAAGATACAAACACAACAGAAGTACGATGCATACAAAGAAAAGGATAAAACTCTAAAGGACCAAAATGCTAGAATTAGGCCATCAGCAATCTGATAGAAGCAAACAACAAAGAATTACGGTCACCCCAACTTGGCCAATTGGTTAGCCTCTCCATTATCCTCCTGTTAAATATCAAAGAACGAAACAGAAAACATCCTACTAAGATTGTGAAGTTCTTCAATCTCATTGATATTTCTCAAGTAAAGCTACAGATTTAGATGCCCACTGATCATCACAAGCAACCCATGAGATGAAGCATAGGGAATACCCACTAATATTGTTGAAAAGACAGCATCATCACAGAGCACACATTGACTGGGCCATACTACCTGTAAGAATTCTTGTGTTTGAATCACAATATAGACCATCACACAAGCTGGTCAAGATTCTCTCAATCTCTCATCAACATTCCACTCAAATAAGTTAAAAAAAGTATGCCAACTGGGAGGGACAAGTTTGGTGGAGAGGAAAATCATCTATATCCAACCAGTTCCTTTTTCCTAATAGCAGACACCTTCAAATTCCACATATATGCCCATAGCAGTACACAATTGCAAGCCAAATTGATAAGCTCTCATAGACCACCATTAAGGTATCTCAAACATCTTACCATTTCTTTCTTTCCCAAAAAAAATAAATAAATTCAAACCACAGCATAGAAGATAGCAACCATAAGTAACATTTTTCCCATTTTCATAAAAAAGCCAATAATCCACTCTTGGAAGTTGAATGGAATGAAACTAGAGCAGACTCAAATTACATCAAACTGAATAGGCAGAAACCATTCATGTGTTTGAATGAAGAAATAGACCACTCGCACAAGCTCTATATCATTGCAAAACCAATATTGCATCTTCTATAATTATAATTTGGGAAACAGAACACAACAAAAACCATAGAAATCAAACAAATCTCAACTGAGTTTATAGTTCCCATGCCTGCATCTTTAAAATCTACCATAGACCAAACACACTACAAGTCTAAACACTGCGGGAAAAAAAAGAATTGCATACAAAGTAACTAAGGGAATATCCTCTAACGAATAAAGAAATGAGAAATCATCAAACACCACCAAATGATACAATACATCAATTTCATCACTTACATTTCGCGAGCTTTGCGAGCTTTTGCGAAGTATGATGTATTCCGAATCCGATCTTAGAAGCCCTCTTGTTAAACTCCGACTGAATTGAGACCGCAGAGCGCGTCCCTTGGAACGAACTGCTGCTGCTGCTCGACGCATTTTGAGCCCCTTGAGATGAGAAAGACTTCTTTAGCTTCTCCGCTACGGTGAGAAACTCATGTGTTCGATCACGATAAGACGACTGCCCTGATTTTACATGCATTTCTTATGAATGCTCAGAAACAAACCCTAAAATCTGCAAAATTCACCTTGGAAACGTTCGATTCGGTTTCGTCCTCCAAGAATCGAGCGTCGAGATCTCCACCGAAATTCACAAGATCTAATTCGATTCCACGAACAGGACCAGATCCAAAACCCTAGATACGAATTTGGGAAATTTCAGGTCGTACTTTGCAACGAGGTGATGGAAATCGTGTTATTGCGAGATAAAACCCTAGATCTGGATCGAGATCTTTGCGGTATCATGAGGAGATCGATGATGATGGGGGAATTTGAGGTGAAATCGAATGAAGGGAATGGAGAAAACGAGGTGTTTGTAATTTGCGTATGAATTCAGATTTGGAATGAAAGAGAGAGGAGATATCAGAAGCCCTGGAACGACGACACGAAAATTTACAGAGGGAAATGAAAACCAGGCAGAGAGGCCTCGGTTCTATTCCCGGAAGGCTTTGAGTCCATATGTATGGACTTTTTATTGTAGTTGGAGTTTGTGGGGCCTCCAGGAATGTATCAGCACCATACATCAGGTTGGCCTGGCCCACCAAATGAGAAAGGGGTCGTTCATCTAATCTAAATATTGGGCTTTAAATATCTATATATAGCATATAGGGGTTTTTACGCGATAATATACTTTAGATGACCACTATACGCAACAGCTCCGTACAGGATTCTCAATTTTTTTTTTATCATTTTTTTTTGTGGTCGAATTCGACCTTCATTTTCTGTGTTAAAGGTCGAATTCGACCTTCATTGCAGCGTTGGAGGTTGAAGGTCGAATTCGACCTTCATTGCAACGCTGGAGGTCGAATTCGGCCATTTTTCGCGGAGCCCGCTCATTTATTCATTTCCGCCCTTTTTAGACCTACCCGCCCTTGTCTGTCGCCTCTCTCTCTTTCTCGTCGGTCTCTCTCAGCTCTCTTTCTCGCCTCGCTCTCAGCTCGATCTCTGCTCTCTATCTCTCCCTCTCAGCGTCGCTTGTCGAGATCTCTGGAAGCTCGCCAGCAGCACTCTTCTCTCGTCGATCGAGTTCTCTCACCTCTGCACTCCCGCTCCCGATCTCGTCAATTGAGCTCTCTCGCTCTCAGCTCTCATCTCTCCCGATCTCGTCGAGCTCTTCTGCCCTCGTTGCTGCTCTCCCTCTCTCTCTCGCCTCGCTCTCTCGCTGTCGCCCTCTTTCTCTTGCTGCGATCTCTCTCTCTACCCTGCTGATGCTCTCCTCTCTCTCCCCAGCTGTCCTGCTGTGCTCTCTCTCGCCTGATCTCCCTCCCTCGCTGCCTTGCTGCTGCGCTCATCCCTCGCTTGATCTCTCTCCCATCGCTGCCCTGCTGCTGCGCTCATCCCTCGCCTGATCTCTCTCCCTCACTGCCCTGCTGCTGCGCTCATCTCTCTCGCCCCCTCTCTGCTATGCTCATCTCTCTCGCCTGATCTTTCTCCCTCGCTGCCCTCTCTGTTGTGATCTCTCTCCCTTTCTGCTATGATCTCTCCCTCTCTGGTGAGAAAGTCGTGCTTGAAGATGCTGAAAGGCGATTAAAGTCGTGCTTCAAGATGCTGAAAGGCGACAAGTGAACGAAATGGCTGTAAAAGACTGGCTTCAAAAGATTAAAGCTGCTACTTACGATGCGGAAGATGTGCTAGATGAGTTCAGAATTGAAGCTTTGCGGAGAAAGGTTGGCAAGCGAGAAAAGGTAGGCAACTTATTCAACCCACTTGTCTTTCATTTCAAGATGGCACATAAGATGCAAAAGTTGAGGAAGATTTTCGAGCACATTGCCAAAGAGAGATCTCTTTTCCATTTCACATTCACAGAGGAGTTGCTGCAAGAGTTGTAGACATTCAGCCTCCGTTCTAAAAAACAATGGAGACTTGCTCTGTAATTGTATCGAAGGTTTATGGGAGGGACACTGAGAAAGAAAATTTAATAAATGTGTTAATCAAATCAGAATCAGAAAGTGAAGAGGACCTCTCTGTCATTCCCATAGTTGGCATGGGGGTACTGGGTAAGACCACAATGGCTCAATTGATATATCATGATGAATAAGTGGACTTGCCAGTAGTTGACTCGTAATTTAACTCCACATTCCATCCAATCGAAAAAGAAATTAGAAGGGAAAGCACTTAACAGCTGGGTCTAGCAATCCGACAAACCAACCACTTGTTTTGTTAATGGGGGGGGGGGCGCTACAGAATGCTTCCCCATTGTAATTAATCAAGATATAGCCAACCGATTAATATACAAGGGAAAGTTAACCAAAGACTTGTAATTTTTTTAAAAACTTGGTTAGTTACAGCACCGCACTAATGGCACTAAGAAACTACTGTGAAACTTCTATGCATTGGCCCATTTTGTTCAAACTTTGAAACTCCATGGGATTGCATTTTCTGTTTGATCCACTGATCAGCCTGCGTTATAGGGGGTAACAATACTCAAATATGTTGATATTCTATTCTACTCATATCCAAACACCCTTTAAGTATAAACCAATGCTTAAAATGCTGAGACATGAGATATGGCATTCTATTTACTCAAAAGGTAGTGCATAAGGCTCCTGAATGCACCTTGAGTAAATAAGTAATTACGCCTCTAGTTGTAGTTAAGCCTCTTAATTGAGTTATCTATGGTTAAATTAACTGACCTCATGTTGCATGTCTATTGCAGCTCAATGACTATAATGCAGAGAAGGTGCCATCTTTTGCAGTGTTTAGCACATCAAGACTGCCATCATGACTTTTGTTATACCCACCTTTTGTTATTGTAGGTTTCATGAAGAATCATATTGAAGCCCACCTTTTGTTCATGTATTTTAATATGTTTGAGATTGATCAAGACTTATGTTTGTAGGTGCACACCATTATGTGGCTGAACAATATGAATGAAAGGCATATGTTTCAATTTGAGATAGTGCAGAAATGAGATTGTTTCAGCAAGGTTCTGAAATTTGTTAATGTTGTGTGGAAGTTTATGAATAGATGGAAGTTGTCTAGGAATGCTTTCTGTTGTCGCATGATTGTAAATTATTTTTTGAGTGTTTCCCTTGTTGAAAATTATGGTATGGATGGAATTTATCTAGGAATGTTGTCTAGTCATGTTGCAGAGATTGTAATGCACAGAGAGACTTTTATTGTAGAAATTGAGTTTGTTTCAGCTAGTGCATAAATTGTAGAAACACTTTTTTTTCCAATTTTAAATAGTGCAGTTAATGCGTTTGTTTCAACTAGTGCAAAAATCTAGAGGCCAAATTTATTACAGAAAACAGCAAACCCCAAGTTTTAAAAAACCCACACTGCAATCCAACTCAGTCTCAATATATCAAATAAAATCCAATGACCAAACTGAACCAACAAGATGGTAACATAACAATCATAGTATTCTAAAATCAAATTGGCCCACAATGTTGTCCAATATGTTTCAGCAGATTTGGCCGACATGATAGGAAAAGTGCGCGAGTTGAAAACACGACAAACACGATTGATTCCTACCCAAGAATTGCAGATTTGAAGTTCATCATATGGATTTCGAAACCCCCAAGTTTCGTTTAAATACTCCATCGGGAAGTGAGTTATAACCAGTGCCCCAAACAGGGGTACTCAGCAAGGTTTCAACACATTTGGCTGACAGAATAGGAAAAGTGCGCGAGTTAAAAATGCTGCAAACGCTATTGATTCCTACCCAAAAATTGCAAATTTGAAGTTCATCGTATGGACTTCGAAACCCCCAAGTTTCGTTTAAAAACTCCATCGGAAAGTGGGTTAACCAGTGCCCCAAACAGGGGTACTCAGCAAGGTTTCAGCACATTTGGCCGACATGATAGGAAAAGTGCGTGAGTTAAAAATGCGGCAAACGTGATTGATTCCTACCCAAAAATTACAAATTTAAAGTTCATCATATGGACTTCGAAAATCCCAAGTTTCGTTTTAAAACTCCCTTGGAAAGTGGGTTAACCAGTGCCCCAAACAGGAGTACTCAGCAAGGTTTCAGCACATTGGCCGACAGGATAGGAAAAGTGCGCGAGTTGAAAATGCGACAAACGCGATTGATTCCTACCAAAAAATTGTACATTTGAAGTTCATCATATGGACTTCGAAACCCCTAATTTTCGTTTAAGAACTCCCTCAGAAAGTGGATTAACCAGTGCCTCAAATAGGAGTACTTAGCAAGGTTTCAGCACATTTGGCCGACAGGATAGGAAAAGTGCGCGAGTTGAAAATGCGGCAAACGCAATTGATTCCTACCCAAAAATTGCAGATTTGAAGTTCATCATATGGACTTCGAAACTCCCAAGTTTTGTTTAAAAACTCCATCGGAAAGTGGGTTAACAAGTGCCCCAAACAGGGGTACCCAGCAAGGTTTCAGCACATTTGGCTGACATGATAGGAAAAGTGTGCGAGTTGAAAATGCGACAAACGCGATTGATTCCTACCAAAAAATCGCAGATTTGAAGTTCATAATATGGACTTCGAAACCCCCAAATTTCGTCCAAAAATTTCCTCGGGAAGTAGGTTAACCAGTGCCCCAAATGAATTATATCTAACGGTCGAATTCGACCTTTAACACTACAAATGAAGGTCGAATTCGACCTCCAGCGTTGCAATGAAGGTCAAATTCGACCTCCAGCGCTGCAATGAAGGTCGAATTCGACCTTTAACATAACAAATGAAGGTCGAATTCGACCAAAAAAATGGTGAAAAAAATTGGGAATTCTATACGGATTCCCTATTAGGTGCATAGATGCCTAAAGTGCACTGTTGCGTATAGTGATCATCTAAAGTGTATTTTCGCGTAAAAACCCCTAGTATATACATCTACATGCTCATGTAATTTGTAAGTTATATTTACAGGGCTAGTTGAAATTGGTTTGTAACATTACATGCTATGCTTACATTATCATGGTGGTCAATATTACCCATTTATATGTGAATAATTTTAATTTTTTTTTCACTATATGAGGGTTCCCAAACATTTGGACTAGATTAATCCCTCCGGACTAGAGGAAAATCGGGTAAACTCCCCTATAGCTCCAATGTGGTAATGCAGTTTCAAACCTATAACATCCAGGTGCAAACCGTGGTCTTACGCCAACTCAATTACCCCTTGAGGTTTATATGTGAATAAATGAGTATATCGAATTTGAATTATTGAAGTAAGGGCTGGGTATTCATTCTCTCCTTCATTGATTATGTTTGATGGATAGTTTCCTCCAATTCTTTAATTTTTAACCACTTAAAAAAAATCTTAGATATTCAATTATATGTCACAAATGGGCCTTAAATATGTGTACCAAGATGAAAAGCTAATAGCACTGCTAGTCTACTGCTACTAATTATGGCCGGAAATATCTTTGAGTTGACTTTTAACTCTCTTGAGTCATCTTGTTGCGATAAACCGAGTCATATACATGGAAGACTCGTCCGAGTTATCTCATTTTAATTAGTTGTTTGCATTTTGACCCATGTAATAGTTGGATCTAATTTTAAATAACTAAAGTTTATTTATAAGTAATTATACACGAGGTTTGGATCAAACAATTTTAGAAATGATGACTGAAATATATATTCGATCTTTTATATTTGATATTTGGACCAACAAATTATGTAAAATATATTATATTTCTTTTATTTTCTTTATTGTAGTACACTTCTTGCATATAGAGATTTATTATTAATTTGATTTGATTATCATGAGTGCATGAAATATATGTATATTTATATTTTAGAAGTAATAAAAATAATTTTTTTTAAAATTATTAAAAAAAAAACATGACTCCCGAGTCTCCGCATTGACTCTATACGAGTCAATTTTTTTTACTTCTAACGAGTCAAGTCCGAGTCACGAATTTTCCAGCCTTGCTACTAATAATAATCAATGAAATAATTAAATAAATAAATACCAAACTTTTTTTTCAAAGTGAACATTTGCATATGTATAAGTTTTATTTATCTATTTCTTGCCAAACTATGTATATTTGTAAATTTCTAATCAAAGGATTAACATGGTCTATAAAAACACACCTTTGCTCTCAGTAGAATCTAATACTAACTTGACCCATTCATCATCTTTTGTTTTATTGAAACACAAAAGAGACTATTCCTAAATATTTGACATCCAATTAGATCAACCATGTATTGAGAAGCTTGGGATGCCCAGGTGGCTATGGGAATTGCTTCTCCCCCAAGGTGCCAAGGATCGACCCTGGCACTGACCGAGCATAGACGAGGAGTGTCCTTAGGCGGAGCAAGGGTGGAGAGTGGAGTCATGAGTCATCCACATTTATGTATGAAGTTTGAGTCAGGTAAGGTCCATATCCAAATACCTGCATATTCATGTGTAAATTATCGAATATTAAATGATGATTACGACAAGGATGATAAGATATGCTTCCTAGGGCTGCCGGGTCGGCTCGAATTAATTTGAGACCTAAAGCGACAATCCTAAATGAAGCATCAAAATTATATATTATTTCTCTCTCTCTCTCTCTCTCTCTCTCTCTCTCTCTCTCTCTCTTAAGTTTTGAGTACCCATTCGAATTCGTAATTTCTAATAGACATATTAATCATTTATAAATTATAACTAGATATTTACAAATAAAACGAACACTAAACTATAATAAACATACAAGACGAGTTTAGAAGTAAAAAAAAAATCTTAAAAGCATAGAACAATAGAACTTGATTTAGTGATTTATCATTGTTGGCCACAAAAATTATAAATGCAGATGAGTTTCGAATTTTATGCAGCATTTCCAGTATAAAAAAATAGATTATATTTAAGTTAGTGAATTATGATTAACATATATTATAAAAAACATCCACATATATTATCAAAACATACCTACATATATTATTAAAAAAAGAGATAAAACTAAATCAATAAATCCTTAAGAAGATTGCTTTAGAAAATAGAGAAATGCTATCTATAGGAGAGACAAAGAGGGTGAGAGAGTTAAGAAGAATACCTGATATATAAAAGCGTTAGTGGAGATTGAACTCTTGGTAGAGACGTTTTAATATGACAAGAGAAATATTGATATATAAGAAAAATATTCATTTGAAAAAATTCATTGGTGAGGTGGCACAAAGGTTAAAATTTGTTAGGGTTTAAAAAGACACGGTGTAGAGAAAAATAAAGATGACAACTGCTTTAATGCTTTTTTGGAATGTGAAAATATGAGTTCAATGAGATGCGATACTATTATCGGCCCTTATTGTTTGGGGAGAAAAAGAATATGGCAGTTGCTTCAATGCTTTTTTAGAATGTGATACTATGTGGCTTTATTTTTTGGGAGGCATAAAACAAGGGCTTTTCTTGCCTCTTATGGTCAAGCCGTCCATGGGGGTTTATGAAAGAGGATTTATAAAAATCCTCTAAACAGAGTCAATTAACAAATGATGTTTCATCATCTAGAAAATCTTCGACCTCTAAATTCGTTTTACTTTCCATTGAAAGGGAATTTTCACTTGTCAATTTTTTCCCGTTGTTAAGTGAACCCTAGACCCCTAAGAGTAACTCTCATATCGAAGGGATGAACACAAATACACAGTTGACCTGTTTGCACATTGTTTAATTCACCGAAGGTATTAATTGATTATGCTCTTCAAATGATGAATATAAATACACATTTGACTTATTTTACCTTTTTCCATTGGTAATGTGAATAAAGTACAACAAAAGAATCACTCGCTGTTTTAATTGACCATCGTCAGCCTCCCTCAAACAAAAATCCTACGACCGTCATACACGATGACGATGAAGATGGGTCTTTAGTCTCTTGGTTTGGGACTTGGACCCCTATTGGGCCTGAGTCTAAACAGGTACATTATGGTCAGCCCCGGTCCTGTACATTAAACCATGCTGCATTCATTGTCTAGTACTACCAAACATTCTCAGGTCCGAGTATTCTGGGCCCTAACTCCCAAGAGAGAATTCTCTTATCTCCTCATCAGGCCCGCTTACTGAAATTCGAACTGCTCAGATTACATTGTTGCCTTCTTGCATTGGATTGTAATAAGTTCAAAGGTAATACTAGTTTACCCTACTATGAGATTGATAACAAGTATATGATGTGTTTTTACATTTGTTTACTATTAGGGCGGACCCAACTTCTATAAAAAAGAAAATCTGACATCACCCAATAAAAGGGGGTGACATTAAACTTGAATGGTTCGGATTTAATAGGTGGGTCCCACTAAAGAAACCTGTTATCAAATATGTGATTTATTCAAATCACAAGCGTTTATGATGCAAATGGTCCGAAGAAGAGTTTGATTGATTATTTATCTCTCACCAGTCTTGGTTCCTTGTCAAGGCCTGCCAAAATGGATTCAATCTGGTCTGATTTCAGGTCCATTGGCATCCCAAGCATTATGGGCTAGGCTGTAAAATCTCAAGGGCCATGGATATTTCTGGGTGCTTTTGCCAACCAAAATATAGAACGATGGACATGAGGGAGCCACCAGATATGATGATTATCATGGGAAGTAGGTGAAGCATCTCTTTCATCCAGGGGTACATGGGCTGGGTCAGGCAGGGTTGGACTTGGACAAAACTTTCCTGTTTAGTTTTTTAACCTAATATTCAGGACTAAATCCGGCCCATCGACCTCAGATCTGAGCCAGGACTGAGCCCATTTGCAAAATCCATATATGACTTTGCTTAATTTGTTGGGCTGATCTGAGATGTTAGGAATACATAGGCCCAGTTCCATTTAAATATTTGGACAGAAAACAAGCTTCATTGAAACCATGGGCCTAAATATAGCCCAAGATCAGCTGAATACAGTGCTGGGCTCAGGCTGGCATGGGACATCAGTCCCTTTCTAATATATCCATCATTCTTACCTATTGTCATAATATCCCAAAATTTTCAAATTCTTAAGTTTTTCTGGAGATTGTTTATGGGAATCTCAAGGTGAAAGTGATTATTGTAAACAATTGAAGCATTTCTAACATAATTATAACTTAGGTCATAATAATTGCAGGGAATATTTCCTATCGAAAAATATTAAAAAAAAACAATATATTTTATATCATGGGGCCTAAGGCCCTAAACTAATGCAAAGGAATTCTGAGATTTTCATGCATTGAAATTAGTTTCATATTTAATTTAATCAAGAGCCAACTTAATTATTATATATTATAGCGAAAGCTTTTTAATTCGATTGTGACCGCTATCTTTCAATTATAACTCTCATTAGACCCCTTATCAACCGATTATTACATATTATTTTTGACCCAACATCCTGCTTTGTTATAACTCCACCTTTTCTTTTTTTTTCAAATTCAAAAAGCCATCTCCATGTTCCTCTTTGAGGCCTCATTGATAGATTGTATAAAATCAATGTGATTTGTTTCCCAGTTGACAATTGTATTTTTAGTCATTTTACAGTTATGAAGATTTGTTGGTAAGTTTTACACATCAGTGGATTTGATATAATCTTTGTCTAATACAGAAAGTCCATCATATAGCTTTTAGAAGGTCGATCTTGTTGTGCTTGGGCTAAGATGGGTGAGCCTGGGTATGGGTGCTTATGGACCGGGGAGGCCCGAGCCCGGTCTGTGCTTGGTCTTTGGGTTATAGTATTAGGGCTGGGCTCATTTTTTTATAATTTAGGCCCATTTAGTAGACGGGTCAGGCTTGGATTCAGTTGTAGAGAGCCCCTAGCTAGCCCGGTCCAACCTGAATATAATAATGGTGGTAGCAAAAAGGTAATGTAGGGATTTAAACACTAGGAATTTGGCATGTAGATAAATGACCAAACAAGTCAAGCTACCCTTGAGACAACGTAAACTGCCCATTTTCTAAATTATAAACCTAACTTGGGTCGGGCTTAGGCTTCATGTTGTTCAGGTGGGCCGAGCTTGGGCTAGGTAGACAATTTAGAAGCTAGCCTGTGCCTGTATATTCCTCAGCACAGCCCATGAACACCCCTAAGCCTGGGTGACTATTCTTACATGCCCTTGTAATTGTCACGATTTTTTTTTTTTGTGACGTGAAGCTTGTTCTTTTAACAATTGAAAGCACGCACCACTTGATCAACAAAGCTGACGAAAAGGTCTTTAGGATCATCACGAATGACCTTTTCTCTGATGAAGTGATAGTCCACCTCCACATGCTTGGTCCTAGCATGGTACACCAGATTTGAAGCAAGTGAAATAGCATTAATATTGTCACAGTAGACAAGTGAGGGGGATTTTGAGAAAAAGCTCGCGGCCTCACAATATCATTTGAACCCAATATAACTCAACAACAGTAGAGCAAGGAACCTGTAATCAGACTCAATGTTTGATTTGGATATTGTTGCTTGTTTCTTAGCATTCCATGAGATTAAGTTGTGTCTAAAGAAGAAAGCATATCCGGAGGTAGACCGTCAATCATCTCTATCTCCAGCCCAATTGGTGTCTGAGTAAGCAGTAATAGTAAAGGGCCCCTTGTAAAATTCCTTTGATAGCCATCCAGTGAACAGTTCTTGATCATGCATATACTGATAAACTTGATTAATTGCAAATGCAACGTCAGGGTCTAGTCAGAGTGACATATTGTCGAGATGGACATGCCAAATTAGTCATAGTTTTCAAACCACTGTGCGAATTCCTCACACTTTAAACTTTCTGCATACAAATCCTATACAATGTTGTTAATATTTCCAACGCCAAGGTAGAGAAATACTTAGCGTGGCATCCACTTGTAGTAGCTCCAAATGGCAACCTCACACGCACAAACGCCAGTGACTTCCCACTATAGTCTTTTCGTGCTGAAGAGAACTAACGTTAGACTTTCTTTAAAATGAAAGATCCATAAGAGTAACATCAAGAAAACAGAGTACTAGAGGAGATCATACCTATATATATATATATATATCTCCAAGAAGAAAGATTTTTTTTAAACAAAATGCTACCAATATTGGAACATCTAAAATCCCATTTGAGTAAAATAGTGATTGAGGCCATCTAAGATTCTAAGACTAATTAAACTAAAAAGATATCGACGGGATCAAGATTGGCAATTTAATGATGTTGAAAATAATAGAAGATTGAAAGCACACTCACTCAAAATAAACAACTTGCCGCAAACTGCTTCAATCATGATCAAGATTTTAGAAAACCTCTATCCCTTAGCTGCCTTTAATGCAAATAGAGTGGTTAATTATCATTTCAACTTCCTGGGATGATATCAAGAGGAGGGCCTTTTGCTGCTGTTGCACCATTAAGTTTTTATTTAGAAAAGAAGATACAGTTTTTTGAAAGCAGCATGAGAGAAGATTTTTCTATGCAATGTCAAACAGTTAAACTTGATAAAATATATCAAACATATTGTTGATTAAGAAGCGGCCTGTTTTTTTTTGCAAGAAATCAAATACTTAAGAATGGTAAGAAATGTGTTCTTATTTAAGTGGCTCAAATTGAAGAAACGAAAGTAAAATGAATACCTGGCCATCACCCCAGAATATCAAATCCTAATTAAAAAGCCAAGGTTGCAACTACATCTGTTGCTTTAGGAATTTGACAACAACTACTAGATCATTTATCACCCCTCACCTCTTTAATATTCCTTTGAAATCTATTTTAATTTACCATGTATTTTTCAATTCCATGCATTCAAAACAGGCCCAAAGGATTGATCACCAACAGAATACCACAAGCATGTTTTCGAACTTCTGGTATATGGTACAAATCTTCAAAGCACAAACAACACCCATCCCAGACAATCACTTAGCGCTAGAGATCAAGCCAACTTGATTTATGTATATATAAAGCTGCTTCCTAATTCGCCATAGGTAATTAGTACAGATAACCAAAATTACAGTGCAACTAAGTTCAAATTATCCACATGAGTTGCTTTCTACTGTTAAAACTTCACATCTTTATTTCCTTCTCTGTCCTCTTAGCCGCTTCTTTCTCATGGTAACATGATATAAAAACCTAGCTAGATATGATACCTACCACTGCATGAATACAACTACAACATACTTTAGATACGATAGTGCCACAGATTTTACACATAAAAAATGAGCAATGATCATGTGATTCTCAATTGCTTGAAATCATGTAGCTAGAGAGAGGGTGGTGACCAAGACAACCATGCTCATGACTATTAACATTCTCTAATCACTTGCAGATATGATGATTATGTGATTGTGATTGAGGTGGGCCATTCAATCGGCCAGGGAGTGGTCACGCCAACATAAGAGCATAGAGATGCAGCGGCCGAGGATGTAGAACCGGGTCTTTTGTTGCTTCACCATCGTTACACACCTTTTCCTGAAGCCTGTTTTCCGACTCCTTTGCCTGCGGTAACTACTGCTTCGAGAGAGCAACATAGTGGCCATTGATGATTGGGTTTGAAGAAGCTTTGGCGAATTTTCAAGTTACTGAGGTCTGATGAGAAGGCCCCATAGGTGTTTATATATATAGTATGTAAAGGGTAAGGAATTGTTGTGACAACAGGGAGTGGTCCACTTAAAAAAGTGATGTCTTGTCAAGTACAATGACTTTTAGAAATTTTCTAAACTGGAATCTGATTCTGCGAGGCCGGTGGTGGCTATGGTTCATGCATGGGATCGACCTTATAACAGTCACAGCCTTTGGGTCTAGTCGACCAGAAGATATACCAGTATTTATGCTAGGTGTACTAAACGTGTGGAGAGATTTTGATAGGAATGATCAATTGAGGAAATTGTGTGGGGATATTTCCTAGCTCACCGGATAACTGGCCTGATTCTCCATCCCGTGCTGCCGCGCCGGCTAATCCACCTCGGCAAAGCTCATCTCAAACGTCCGCGCTCCGCCTGCTCGGCCAAGTGCTCTTACTTCGGCAAAAGCCTCACCTCGGTTTCCCGCCCTCGGCTTCCGCCCTCGGGTCCCCGACCTCAGCGTCGCACCCTGACCTCGGCCAGGATGCCAGGGCTAGCCAAGGCAGGGCCTGACAGCTGTCCACCCTTGGACACTTAAGCACGTTAGAGCACGCGCGACAAGACAAGGGCACGCCCATACTCTCTGACAGAGCCTCCCATGCCGCCCACGTCCTCTGACAGAGCGGCGTCCACAGACGCCCGGGTATGGCCCGATGCGACACGACATGTCACGATGGGATAGCTCCCTGACAGAGTCACCTCCTTGTCTCTTCTCCTCCCCTATAAAAGGGGCCAAACCAGAACAGCAAGGGGATGGTCTCTCCCCCGTCCGAGGGAATCACTGGTATCACCTTCTCCCCCAAAATCTCCTCCTACTGTCCAGTACTCATACTGACTTAGGCATCGGAGAGCCCTGCGCTGCCCACAGCCAGGGTCCTCTGACCTGTTTCTTCTCCCTCTTCCAGGTTCTCAGGCATCGGTTCTTCCATCATCAACGAGGAGACGGGGAGCCTCAGCCTTCCTCCTCCTCAGTGAGTCGCAAGAACACCACCCCCCCCGGGTCCGTGAATTTTTGTGCACTTACAATTGGCGCCGTCTGTGGGAAACGCTACAAAAAGCCATCTTCCCAAACACCATGCCTCGGAGAACCAGAAAGGGAAAGGAACCGCTGACACTGTCGACACAGCTGCCGACGGTCTCCCACCGGGAAAGGTCAAGAGCAAGATCTAATCCAGCGAGCGTCCAACAGCAGGGTACTCAGTCGGGCTCATCCTCTAAGGGTTCGACCTCGACCCCACCTTCCAAAAAGCGCACCCTGAAGGACAACAGAAGCAACCAAGCTCCGGCAACAACCACGACATCAGAAAGTGGCTTGATCGACGCATCGAGCAAGCAGTACGACAAAACTTGGAGGCTGCCGGTTTCGCTCGAGTTCGGCCAAACTCTGACGGTCTCGGCACATCTCCCCTCTCTCCAGAGATCAGGAGCTTCCCCCTTCCCGAAGACTTCAAAATCCCGAGGTTCGTCGTTTACGACGGAACCTCGGATCCAGCAGCACACCTCCGGCACTTCACTCAGAGGATGTCGGTGTGGAGCGATGCAGGCCACCTAAACTGCAGAGTCTTCTCCTCCAGCCTCGGGGACCTCCCCCTAAAGTGGTTCTGCGCACTCCCCCAAGGATCAATCAAAAGTTGGCAGCAGCTCCGGAATTCCTTCATGACGAAGTTCCAAGCTCACAGGGTCATCCCCAGGTCGATCGCCGACCTGATGGCCCTCAGAATGAAGCAGGCCGAGAGCGTCACGCAGTTCGCCAAAAGGTTCTGGACTGTCTACAGCCAGATCGAGGATACTACAGATGCAATAGCGATTCTGTCTTTCCAACAAGCCCTCCTGCCAGGCAACGAGCTTCGAAGGGACCTGGTCATGCATCCCGTGGTCACTATGGCATCGCTGATGACAAGGGTAAACCAGTTCGTCAGGCAAGAAGCAGACGAAACCCGAGCCCAGAAGTATTTCAATGACAATCAACAGGCAGCGTCCACCTCGGCAGACACCTCCATCTCGGCGGATGCCTCCAGCTCCGCAGCAGCGTCCATCTCGGCGGACGCCTCCATCTCGGCGGATGCCTCCAGCTCCGCAAGCAGCGTCCATCTCGGCGGACGCCTCCATCTCGGCGGATGCCTCCAGCTCCGCGGCAGCGTCCATCTCGGCGGACGCCTCAATGACAGAAGTCTCCTCCAGCTCGGGGGCTGCTGAAGCCTCCAATCATTTTTCAGCTTCGACCGCCCGTCAGCTTTGATCGCACGACCCTCTACCGTCATTTCTGGCGGCACGGTCCTCTACTGTCAGCTTCGATGGCGCCGTCAGCTGCGACGACGTCGGTACGACCCTCTACTGTCGGCTTCGATCGTACGACCCTCTACAGTCATGACGGCACGGTCCTCTGCTGTCAGCCTTGATCGCACGGTCCTCTGCCGCCACTAGTCGTCCAGAGCTTCGTACCCCTGGTGACGAGCCAGTGGGATCTCCATTGCGTGCGGCAGGCGCATCTCGGCCACGCGCCAGATGCCCGGCACAGGCCCCTGGTGACGAGCCAGTGGGATCTCCATTGCGTGCGGCAGGCGCATCTCGGCCACGCGCCAGATGCCCGGCACAGGCCCCTGGTGACGAGCCAGTGGGATCTCCATTGCGTGCGGCAGGCGCATCTCGGCCACGCGCCAGATGCCCGGCACAGGCCCCTGGTGACGAGCCAGTGGGATCTCCATTGCGTGCGGCAGGCGCATCTCGGCCACGCGCCAGATGCCCGGCACAGGCCCCTGGTGACGAGCCAGTGGGATCTCCATTGCGTGCGGCAGGCGCATCTCGGCCCTCGCGCCCGATGCCCGGCACAGGCCCCTGGTGACGAGCCAGTGGGATCTCCATTGCGTGCGGCAGGCGCATCTCGGCCCTCGCGCCCGATGCCCGGCACAGGCCCCTGGTGACGAGCCAGTGGGATCTCCATTGCGTGCGGCAGGCGCATCTCGGCCACGCGCCAGATGCCCGGCACAGGCCCCTGGTGAAGAGCCAGTGGGATCTCCATTGCGTGCGGCAGGCGCATCTCGGCCCTCGCGCCCGATGCCCGGCACAGGCCCCTGGTGACGAGCCAGTGAGATCTCCGTTGCGTGCGGCAGGCGCATCTCGGCCCTCGCGCCAGATGCCCGGCACAGGCCCCTGGTGAAGAGCCGGAGGGATCTCCATTGCGTGCGGCAGGCGCATCTCGGCCACGCGCCAGATGCCCGGCACAGGCCCCTGGTGAAGAGCCAGTGGGATCTCCATTGCGTGCGGCAGGCGCATCTCGGCCACGCGCCCGATGCCCGGCACAGGCCCCTGGTGAAGAGCCAGTGGGATCTCCATTAGCGCATCTCGGTACCCATTCTCCAGTTCGGCAGTTGTGTGGCTCTCCAGCTCGGCAGAAGCACCCTGTTACAGCTTAGCAGTGATGCCGACCTCTAGCTCTGGTCCATTGCCAGCCAGTCATCCTCCATGATACTTACCTTCTGACCTCAAAGAGCAGTCTATTGAGCTCAGAAGCTGGGGGGCTATTGTGTGGGGATATTTCCTAGCTCACCGGATAACTGGCCTGATTCTCCATCCCGTGCTGCCGCGCCGGCTAATCCACCTCGGCAAAGCTCATCTCAAACGTCCGCGCTCCGCCTGCTCGGCCAAGTGCTCTTACTTCGGCAAAAGCCTCACCTCGGCTTCCCGCCCTCGGCTTCCGCCCTCGGGTCCCCGACCTCAGTGTCGCACCCTGACCTCGGCCAGGATGCCAGGGCTAGCCAAGGCAGGGCCTGACAGCTGTCCACCCTTGGACACTTAAGCACGTTAGAGCACGCGCGACAAGACAAGGGCACGCCCATACTCTCTGACAGAGCCTCCCATGCCGCCCACGTCCTCTGACAGAGCGGCGTCCACAGACGCCCGGGTATGGCCCGATGCGACACGACATGTCACGATGGGATAGCTCCCTGACAGAGTCACATCCTTGTCTCTTCTCCTCCCCTATAAAGGGGCCAAACCAGAACAGCAAGGGGATGGTCTCTCCCCCGTCCGAGGGAATCACTGGTATCACCTTCTCCCCCAAAATCTCCTCCTACTGTCCAGTACTCATACTGACTTAGGCATCGGAGAGCCCTGCGCTGCCCACAGCCAGGGTCCTCTGACCTGTTTCTTCTCCCTCTTCCAGGTTCTCAGGCATCGGTTCTTCCATCATCAACGAGGAGACGGGGAGCCTCAGCCTTCCTCCTCCTCAGTGAGTCGCAAGAAACACCACCCCCCCCCCCCCCCCCCCCCCCCCCCCCCCCCCGGGTCCGTGAATTGGGCCAAACCAGAACAGCAAGGGGATGGTCTCTCCCCCGTCCGAGGGAATCACTGGTATCACCTTCTCCCCCCAAAATCTCCTCCTACTGTCCAGTACTCATACTGACTTAGGCATCGGAGAGCCCTGCGCTGCCCACAGCCAGGGTCCTCTGACCTGTTTCTTCTCCCTCTTTCAGGTTCTCAGGCATCGGTTCTTCCATCATCAACGAGGAGACGGGGAGCCTCAGCCTTCCTCCTCCTCAGTGAGTCGCAAGAACACCACCCCCCCCCCCCCCCCCCCGGGTCCGTGAATTTTTGTGCACTTACAGAAATTAAATATCGTATCAGTATTAAAAAGTATTTATATATGACGCCTCTAGTGAACCCATCAGATTTTGATAGGAATAGTTAGCCGAAGAAGTTTTAGTAATCCGATAAAAGGACTAAAAACTCAACTTGAAATTTGGAGCATTGATCACCTGAACAGTAAAAGCATTGGTGACTGTAAAAGAAGGACATTGTGTTCTTTTTCCCCTCATGCTACGTGATATTCCTCCTATCCCCACTGTGCCCATTTGCCACCATATCTACATTTTTTGGGGCCGACATCCTGCAAGTTCATGAACACACTTCTCTCTCTACGCTGAGATGTAAAGAAGCCAGGTTGGGTCAGGATAGGTTGAGAGGGATTGAGAACCAAGATTGATTGTCCGATTGATCTATTGCAATAAACCCTTAATCTTGTTTATTGTCTTCTCAAAATATTTATCATGCATTTTTAATGATCATCATATGTCAATAAATTAATTAAGGTCCATCAATGTCACATTTCACTATTATGGAATAGATCACATTAATTAGATATAAATGAACTCAATGTATTTCCGTTTATAGAATATATTTGGACATAAATATTCTAGTATATAAACTTGATCCTACTTAATTCCAATTAACTAGATTATTAATCAACCTTATAAGAGCCTGAATGTTTGTATGGAATTGAATGCCAACTAGAACCCATTGATTTTACCCTAGTAAATCTTAAATCCTACAAAAAATAAGGCGCTCCTTTAATAATCCTTTGTTGGAACTCATGTTGACTTGGATCTTCATAATTCGAACTCATGTTGACCTTGAATTTTCAAAATTCAATTTCATGAGAAGAAATGAGCCCTAATATAATATCCACATCTCGATTCTTGGGAAGGATGGCAAGGTGTTGTGGTCCATTGGCATGGACCTCTTGCCTTGAGGCTATAATCCTTTTTTTTTTTTTTTTTGTGTTATCGGAGGGTTCCCTCCTTTGGGTCAGACTAATCACTTCGGGTTCAGAGGGAAGCCAGATAAACACTCCTATGGCCCCAAGGTATTAATACTAGTAGACTCAACTTTCGATTCCTGAAAAAGAGGGAACCGAGGTCGATACGAAGACCTCTAACTCCGGAAGAGGGAGGAATCGTGGTCCTGACCACTCGGCCAACCTCTAGAGATTAATTTAGGCTATAACTGATAAAGCTTGATAAGGTGTCGATTTATGTATTACCCACAGGGACCACAACCTCGAGAGGAAGGCTACTACCACTAGACAATATTGGACGATTCCTCGTGCATCCAGACGTACGGGACCACATTATCTCAAAATCCTTCCTCTTAAAAACTAAAAACCATGAACTCAATTACACACACCTTGTCTGCTAGTGTATGATATGAATGTGATCATGGGTATACTGTTTCGGAGATAAGGAAAGTGATTGGGATATGATATCCAGAGTAAAATGGACCCCACCACCTTGAATGTACCCTAAAATCGACCAACATTCTTCTTTCATTGATTCTACAGTTATGTGATCATGGTATATTTTATGGAAGATAAGGAAAGTCATGAGGATATCCAATGTTAAATGGGCCCCACCATGATGTATATAATAAAATCCACCAACATTTTATAGGGGTACTCCCAATGAAAACGAGGAGAATGTCGTGAGGCTGGTGAACATCGGAAAATTCTCAACATTTGTGGACAACTACTTTGTATTCACTATATATTATCAACCTGAGAAATGATCTTGTATGCAGATCTTTCAACGACTGGATCTCCTGAGAATCTAATGGAAACAAACAGTAATGGAAACAAATAGACCCTAAATCTGTCTTTCGTAGTAAATCTCATTTGGCTCGAGTCAATGAGAGCCTGATAATTGAGTTTATGGACTCTCTCTCTCTCTAAGAATGGATTAAAAAAACGAAAATGATTACATTGATTGTAACATAATTTGTATACAAATAGGTAAAATTTTGAACTGTAGACTATTCAGGGTACACCACTGAATGGGAGACCCTCCACATGAAACTGATCTGAGAGGTACTCAAGATTAATCACATCATAAACTCTTAAAATTTTTATCTTGTGATGGCAATGATTTGGTAAGTGTAAATATCCTTTCACCAGCCTACTGTATGAAAACTCTGGAAATAATGGGTTGGTACAGACAAGTTGACTAAATTAGATATTGGGGCCAATGACTCAAGTCATTACACAATTTGGTAAGTTGCGCTGCACTCGCTTCACCTATAAATCAAAGACAAAATTTTGAGAAATCACAAAGTTTTCATCAGTTTTGGTTATTTCAGAAAAAAGTTAAAAAATTTCCAAACTTCTTTCATACAGAACCTCCCTTGCGAAACAATCCCACTACCTGACACCTTTTTTTTAGAATAACAAAAATGCGCTTATCAGCGTCTTTAGAAAGTAGGTTTTTTCTTTTATCTTTCCAACCCACCTTTCCCTCCTTTTTTTCCTCCTCACAGACAGCTTGTGAGCAAGCATTTTTGTTATCCTAAAAATATTGAAAAATGTGGCCGACCGTAGAGTCATTTTGCCGAAGAGGACCTGTTAGAAAAAAGTTTGAAAAATCTTTTAATTTTTTTTGAAATAACGAAAAAGTTAGACCCTTTTTCTGAAATTTAGTGAAAACGTTAGAATGTTTTTTGAAAACCTCCCTAAATCTCGTTACCCATAGCTCTGACCACCTGTAGTTGGTTGTGGCAACTGGCAAGAACAAAACAACAGTGACCAACAGGTAACTCAGGTTATCCAAATGCATGTACCTTCATCTTCCCTTGAACTGACTTACCTGCACTTTGTTTATGAAGATCCAAACAGAAGCTAAATGACCACAGAATTCCCATAAATCCAAGTTATCACCTTTCCATGTTTCTCGACAATCCATCCCCTAATTATCTGATCTATATAGAGAGAAGCAAGACAGCAATTTTTGGAAGGTCTTCCCTTAGGAAACTCTACAAGCTCTACTTCCACCACAGCTCCAGAAACTCAGAAATCCATGAACTAATTGGATTGCTGCTACTTCCTTAAAAACTAGTTTTTGTTTCTGCTTCAGCTCTCATATTATTAGTTTCAATGCTCTGTAATAATTAGAAAAATGGTATGTAACAGTGAAAGACAGCTTCTTTCTCACCCCTCTACTCAACCTATCATATTACTTGGGAAACTTAATAGACTCTCAACGTTACACTACAATCACTTTTTGAGATGGTTCAAGACAAATTAGAAGAAGACAATTAGATTCCAATGCCTTCACATCTTGACGTCTACATTTCTTCCCACAAAACATCAACTGTTTGAACATCTAAGGCATGTGGAGAGAAAACCCCCCAGCTATTAATAGGAATTCTGGTGAATGAACTAAAAAGAACACAACCATCTCTGCCGGCCTTAAAATCTTGGTTTGTAGTTCATCAAGTATCAAAACTAGGGAACAGTTGAGGCGCCTGGAGGGTTTTGTGCAGGTTGTAATCCTTGAGTCGTCTCCGTAGATGGTTGAGATGGGTTGCACACTTGCACTGGAAAAAGTGGCCTCTTGAGAAATAGGTCAGTGAAGATGTTTGACTTTTAATAGTTTTAGGTATGACACAGATGAGTATCGCAGAAAAGGTGACTTAAATCCATTTATTTCTTACTAGTGAAATGATGTAAACACCAGAAGTGAGTAATTAAGAATCACAACCACATTTACTTCTATTGATTGGGTCATGTATAAGGCTAAAGTCAGGCCAAGTCTTCAGTAAGATACCTTGTATAAGGAGAAAGTTCTCCTACAAGCAGACTGCATATTGCTCATACGCATTCCACTTCATGGGCCCCACTAAACCGCACCTTAATTGTAGAGTTTTTTTAATATTCAAAATTCAACTATAAGTGAAGGTTCAATGAACGTAAAATTAGACATGATGCTAGATCATGGCATGAAAAGAGTATCAAGGGCTGCACTGATTGAGGGTGGGTCCAAGCAGGCCCCATGGAGCTGGACTGCACTCATAGGAGAACATTTTCCCCTTATATAAATAGAAAAGATGAACGATAAAACCTCTGAATATATTGCAGATCAAGTGTGGTACTTAAATGGCAAAAGGCCTATAATAGGATTACAAATTTAGAAAATATTAAACTTTTCTCAAATGGACCAATGAAGGGATCCTCATAATTTAATGTGGCTGCAATGCAGGAGCATATGCTTGTAGAGAGAATAAATCTAGGTTTGCATAAAAATCCTTCTAGATTCATAGTTTTCAAGTGTACTGAATACTAATTCTTTTCATTAATGATACACAGAAAACTTTCAATAGCCACATTGCTCATGTTGAATTTTGAATAAATATTCGGCTGAGCAAGTTTCATCCTAATAAATTCTGGGAACTAAACTTCTATGCATGCAAAGTTCATCATGGCATACCCAAAAATGTTGGAGGTAATCAATCCATCATTCAATTGTGCACACTGTCTCCTTGTCATTCCAGTTGTAGTCGAGAGATCGAGATTGAAAGAGAAAGAGGCCACCATTTTATGAAGATGATAACAGATAGGATATCAATCAATCAAAGAATTTGGGTGACTCGTGGTTCAAAGTGTCAGCCAACTGTTGATATCTCATGCTCTGTGACACAGAAAAGTAACTTCATTTGATTTTCATGCATTTGTAAAAGACCTTCGCAAGTCTCTGGTACATGTGATGCTTCAAATACATCTTCTCTACTTTCTTCCTTCCCCTCAATCCCATCTGCTCCCTAACAGATGGGTTGTGGAGCAAAAACTGGAGATCACGAGCAAGAACCTCAACTCCTGGGCGTCCTAGAGGATGGAGAAGACCTGTTACCTTATGCTCAACAATCTCCCGTGTACCTCCTGCATCAGTTCCAAGGACCTGCAGCAGAAAAATCAAGTAATGCCTTATTGTTGCTATCTTCTGGCCACTACCTACTAGCGAAATCATACATTTATTCCATTACCAATAACATGAGGAATTTACGTGTACTAAGTTTGTATCTCCATCAACTTAACAATAATAGTTAAGAAACCCCATGCCCCTCCCTATGTTGCAACACAAGGGTTTACATCATCTTCTAGGAGAACCAGAGAGCCTTATTGCAACCAAGTTATCTCTCACAGCATTTGTAAAATGTGCATACATAACATCTTTTGTGCTTAGTAAAATTAGTTTCATTCATGTAATTTCGGAAAAATAAACTATGAGAATTCATAATCACTGTCCATGATAAAGCATGAGAAGGTGAAACAAATAAGAAATGCTGAATAAATCCAACAACAACAATTTTTTGTTAATGAAAATATGTTTTTTGGTTTTAGGAATTAGTTGATGTAGATTTTGCAGTGCACTCTGTAACAGATTTTATGGGTAAAATGTATCACCGTCTTTGCTTTATTGAGAATCCCTACATTGAAGATACTGATGTATCAACTTCTATGGATGTCTAATGAAATCTTTGATTAAAGCTTCCCTCTCTTTGAAAGATGACGCGAATGAACGTAAGTCTCTAGAACCAAACAAAACATGGAGCTAGTAGAAAAATGGAAAGTAGCAAACAAAATTGAGCGATTGCTGATGCAAGTTAATGTATATGCTATCTTAAGGATGTCAACAGGCACCTAAATGTCTCACGAACCAACAGAGCCGATTATGAAAAATAATGGATATGGAATAACTATTTTTGGATCTTATAAATATATAAATCCAAGTTTAAAATATTGGTTCCTGATACTTTTGGATCAGATCTGGATCTTAATATATAAATGTTCGGACCAGCTGAGGACAAGGAATTAGACCCAACTAACAGCCCAAGAACACTTGCACCTAGGATTATAATTTGAGTCTTCCATTAAGGCCTCCTTTTAGTCTGGATACAAATCTTGTCTCAGTCCAGATCTTTGTTTATCTCTTGATCAGATCCAGTCCAATACATAGGGGTAGTGTCCAATCTGGATCTGAAGATGGGTCTGGCCTTTGAAAAAAGCTATCAGGATCCAGCTAAACCATGGATCTGAACTGAATATGACCTGTTGATGAAAAGCAGGTTGTTGTTAGGTTCTTCCAAGACCAATGTACTCACATTTTTTTTTGGTTGATATCTACCCACGGCTTTTTATCACCACAAAAATGCCGCACCCCCTCAGGCCCCTCCCCCCTTTCATAAAAAAAAAAGAAAAAAAAAAGAAAGGAAAAGAAAAGAAAAAGAAGAAGCCCCCATTCCCTAATACCCATAATTTTTTATTTTTTATTTATATTTACCGTTCTTTTCCCTTTTTATCTTCTTCAGCTACATCCAATCCACCTATCTACAAGATGGTGTTGCAAACTCATCTCCATCTTGTACCCTCAGCAATCTTGACACCTATAAAATAGTTTATATCATCATCAAGACTTCAACACAAACCATTGCTCATTTTCACAATCACTCTTCCAAAACCAAAACCAGCCCAGAAGCATCTCCAACCAATCCTATAATGATCTTCAAACCAGTGACTGCAGCTAGGTCCATTGAAAACTAGTCTCAGTTACAACCTATTTTCCAAATAACAAAACAAAACTAAAAAAAAAAAAAACCAAAAACCAAAATCTATCTTGCTTTTAATTATCTTTCATTTCACTATTTACAACTCCCCACTATGATGCCTGATACTTCATGTAGGCAACATAATATATCTGATATTTTTTGTGTAAAATCCGTGCCCTGCTATATCCATGGCATGTCCCTCTGTATCCATCCCGTATCTGGGTATTATAGCTGTTAAGAAGATTTTTGTGTAATGCATGATATTGTCCGCTTTGGCCCACGGGCCTCACGGTTTTATTTCTGATGGGCCTTATTAACCCATCAAAAGGCCTCATGTAAGGTAAGGGTGTGAGATCTACATATAATCCCAATCACTTTCCTCTCTATAGTCGATGTGGGACTCCGGCGCGTCACATTCCACCCCCCTTAGGGCTGCACGTCCCTGTGCAGTAGCCTGCCAGCCCTCTTGGCCCGCCCACATGGAAACCCGCCCACTTGCACCAAACCACGGCAGGGGACCCACACTCGACTTAGTCGAGAGTCGGCTCTGATACCATTTGTAACGCCCTACCCCATACCCATGCATGATATTGTCCGCTTTGGCCCACGGGCCTCACGATTTTGTTTCTGATGGGCCTCAACCCATCAAAAGGCCTCATGCAAGGTAAGGGTATGAGATCTACATATAATCCCAATCACTTTCCTCTCTATAGTCGATGTGGGACTCCGGGGCGTCACATATTGGCTAGTTAGACTTGATATGGTATTAGAGCCACATTAGATTACAAGTTTGAACCCGGAGGAGGCGTTATTCCCCTAGGTTGCATGGGTAGGCTTGAGTTCCTAGCAGTTTAAGCTTTTGGGATGTATTGGCTGGTTGGACTTAACAATAGCTACCAAAACCACCACTTGCTGCCCCACTTTCTGCCCATCCCACACATATCAACTTGGGCATGTGTTTCATGTTAGAATTAATAAGATATGTGGTCCCAACAACCACGTATATTTGTTTTGAAATGACTTATCCTTATCTTTGGTCGATTCAGTTTTAACATATCCCGTATTTGTACTTTGGTTATTTGAGGATATCCCTCTCTCACCAGTTTCAAGGTACCGTTATGCTTATGGATATCCTCGATGGAAAGGATATCCATATAGCACTTTAAAAGGGTCGCCTGCGGTCCACGCCTCTAGCCCCTTATGCAAAACAAAGGTTTCCATAGCCGGTATAGAGAGGAATAGAGGCGGAAGCTACTGTGGGTATGAAGTATTAAGCACTTGATCAAATTCAGAATCTAGACCATTAGGGGTGGAAGAAATCGAACCGAACCGAACCGAACTCTGGACCGTAAACCGAACCGTAAAATTAAGTTCGATTCGGTTTATCGGTTTTCGGTTCGGTTTCGATTTTGAGTTTTCGGCAAGTTCGGTTCTCGGTTCGGTTTCGGTTTTTAGAAAATAATTTCGGTTTAAACCGAAAAACCGAACTATATTTCATGTTTTAAATTAAATATATATATGTCAGTATTAGACAGACTATTACTGTAATTTACACAGACTAATAGACTATAATCTAAAGACTAAAAGCGTAAAAGACCAAATGGGAAAGGAAAAATCGAAAAACCAAACGTTTAATTGAAAAATTCGGTTTAAACCGAAAAACCGAAAACCAAACCGTTTAATTATTTTCGGTTCGGTTCGGTTTTACATCTTATTCGGTCCGGTTCGGTTTGTAATATTTTGACATTTCGGTTTTCGGTTTTTTTCGGTTTCGGTCTAAAACCGAACCGAAAACCGTACTTCCACCCCTATAGACCATACATCCACTCCTTCATGGCATCAGGTACGCTTAGTTTAGATTTATCAATTTGTAATATTAATTGTTAATTGCAATAGATCACTATTGTTGATTTTGTAATTCTGGATAGATCCATTATCCTTCCAACATTTCCTCCAAGAATTGGCACTGGTCCAACCGGGTCTTCACTAAGAGATAACATATAGATAGATAACATACCTACATGGAAAGAGAGAGGAATACTCTATCCTCACTTTATATATAACACCACATAAATACATTCATCTCACTCACAGCTACTTTCCTCCTCTCATCACTCTGCCATCCAATTCCTCAGCCCACACTTCAATCACAATGTTATTGAGAATGCCCATAACAAACTGCTGAGGTCAAGTCTAGTATCTCCAAGAAGTTTTAGAACACCAAGTTCGCTTCCTGACCTAACATTGCGTATCATTTCCAGTAGTGGGCCACCTATGGATGACAAGTGTAAGGCCCCACCCCTTGTGGACCCTCAATTTGAATTTGAATACTATATTTTAGCCTAGAGTATCTATTTATATTAATTAATAGGGTTTAGTCAGGGTAGATAGGTATTTTCCTAGGTTTTAGTTTGATTAGTCTTGTTGTATAATTTATAGAGTCAATAGGGTGTCTTTTATAATTTCTAGAGTGAGTTAGTTAGTTAGAGGCCCTAACTTAGAATTAATATTTACTATAGGGGGGGGGGGGGTCTCCATTTGAGAAGCTTCTAGAACCCTTGCCTAAAGATCAAACTACCCATGGCCTTAACCTTAATCCTTTTCAAACTAAAAGGGCCCTTTAGTCATTAGCCACCCATCCCAACCTATATAACTATTCCCTCCCATGCCATACGTTGGCTACTACCCTTCCCTCTCATTTCCCTCTCTTTTCTCTCTTCTTCCCTCATTTCCCTCCAACTCTCTCTCAATTTCCCTCCAATTCTCCCATCTCCCTCTCTTTGTCTCTCTAGAAACCCTAGATCTAGAACTCTAAGAAGAAGATCATCTACAACAATCTCAGCATCAACTTATTATAAGGATCTCCCTCTCTATCTTGCGAATCTCTTCTCCCTCTTCTAATCAAGGTATGTACCCTTTTCTAGTTCAATTTTCCTAGAAATCTCTCTATCTCTCTCTAAATTGCCTTCCTTATAGCAATTCTCTTGTCGATGTGGGTTTAGGTGTAGAGATCTCTTCTAGATCTGAGATTTTGGGCTGGTTGTGTGATTGGAAAACCTTAGAGCTTGGATTTTCTATTTGGAGCTTTGGATCTCTCTTTTCCTTCTTGCAATTGATTTGAGGCAAGTGCAATATACTTACTTAACATGGAATGAATGTTTACTGTTGTTGATTCTGTAATTTTTCATTCAAATGATATTAGAATTGTTAGATCTACCTTTGAGCATGTTTTCATGGATTTTTGGCCATTGATGGATGGGTTGATCTCATTTGGAAGATCAATGGCCCATGGATTGAATGGTTGGATGTATATTGAAGTGTTTTTTTATGTTTCATGATGTTTCTATGGTGTTTGGACGAGATTGGATGAGTTTTGGTGGAAATCGGATTGAAGAAGGAAGCCATAAATTCTAGACTTTTGTCAAAGGCCAGTGTACTCGGTCGACCGACCTATAGTGCGGTCGACCGAATACACTGAAACCTGGGAAAAACTAGGTCTCAGCTATTTTCCCACAGGCTTATAGCCCAGTGTGCCCGGTCAACCGGGCCCTGTTCCAGGTCGACCGAGCACACAGGAATTCTGGAAAATGACTGAAAGCCGGACTTTCCTTTTTGACCCAAAAATCAGCGTGCGCGGTCGACCGGACCCTGTTCTTGGTCGACCGAGCACACAGGATTTTCAGTAAAAAAATTGGGTAGCTGGACTTCTCTTTAGGACCAGAAATCCTATGTCCTCGGTCGACCGAGCCCTGTGCCAGGTCGACCGGGAACACAGGATTTCCAGGACAAAGAGGCTGAAACCTGGGACATCCTACAGCCAAGATTCTCAGTGTGCGCGGTCGACCGACTAGGCCAGGAGGTCGACCGAGCACACAGAAAATTCTAGAAATCAGGCCTTTGCCTGTAGGGTGAGTAGCCTCTGATCCTAGTGTGTGGGGTTGACCGCCTAGGTCAGGGGGTCGACCGAGCACACTGTGTATAGTGACTTTTCCCGGAATTCAGTTTCTGAAGTTGTGATTGTTCGTGGGACCCATTGACCATCCAAATGGACTTCTATTGATGTGCTAAGCACGAGTCAATGGTGTGGCTCAACCTTGACTCGTGGGGACCACCAAGTAGTGTCTAGGTTGTGTATTCAACGATGATTTGATCTTTAAACGTTGTCAATGATGCCCGTAACTTCTGGAGCACCAAACACAATATCCATTGGCATCTGAGACTTCATTTAGAGATCGAATTACCTGAGATGGACTTGGACCTGAAAATGGACCAATACTTAGGTTGGACTATTGATATCTCCCGTTGATTCTCGTACTTGGAGATTTATCTCATTTATTGTACTATTGTCACTCTAATGTCCTTACGATTGCTTATAACTATTAATCAAATGGGAAATGGATGACCTGAACCTAGGACTACTTAGAGGTGATCTGGTGATATGATTGGGTGAACATTGACCCGTGTTTGTGGCTAGGCGGGCCCTTTTATGGCCTAAGTTTGGATGTAGAATACCCTAGAATGGAGAGATTATATTGTATTGAACTTGTAACTCATTATGGATGAGAATGGACTGTATATCATTGGAAATGGACTTGTAACCTCATTTGGACTGTTATAAAACAGGCCATATATTTGGTGGCCTTGGTATGGATCCAATGATTGGACCTGGACCTAGACTGCGATTCTATTGGTTCTATTGGGTACTTGGACCTCTTACGGACTTTGTTAGGACCTTGTTCACGCAAGGCAGAGCCTAAATAGACACAGACCTTTATTGTTCCCCGAGTCCGCATAGACATTCACTCAGTTGTTCTAAGCTCAGCCTTTGGACTGATCATCACTGGTAGGCATGGATGAAAAAAGCGGCCACCACGTAGCGGCCGCTACAAAGCCGCCATGTACCGTGGCGGCCGCTACGTTTCCTTTTTCTTTTTTTTTCAGGGGCGCTGCCCCCTGGCCCCCGCGAGCTGACCGGTCAGCTCGACCCCCGTCGGGGGATACTCCCGGACCCCCTCTGCGAAGCGCATGTTTTTGAGAAAGTGGCAATCAAGAAGATAAAATGATCATACTTGACCATGATAGCTAAGACTCTTTTGCTGGTTGTCTTTCCATCTTTGTGCTTGGATGTCTATTATTATCATAACTTGCTAGATAAGATATTAAACCTGTTTAATTATGTTTGAAATTGTATAGTAGTAAAGATATAGTTACCTATTACTACTAGATTTCAAATTGGTCTTAATTAAATTATTTTATAAAGAACCCTCATTGTGCCGGTGACTAAGGTATTCCTATTTCCTTCACTAACTCTCTACTCTGTCATTTTTAAATTGGTGTTGAATGTTGATTATTGATCACTTCATAACTTCATAGTTCATTCACTTGATTGAGTTTGAACCTAGAATGTTGAAGTATTGATATTTAATTGTTCAATGTTCATTAATGAGTAATGACCCAACTCTTAAGTCTTATGCCTTTATTTCATGTTCTTTTTTTTTTTTTTTTTGTATGAGCTTTCTATTACTTTCTAAGTTAGTATGACTAAGAAACATGAATACATGTGAAAAAACTAATCATTACTATTATTTTCTATTTATACAGCGATACAGGACTTCATATATTGAGGGCACCGCTACGCCCCCTTTTCTTACTTTTGCAAAAGAACCATATATTCTTTCATTTTACAATTTTCTGGATTTTCTGGAATTTTTTTAGATTTTTTGGGCGATTATTTCAAATCGCACCGCTACGCCGCTACGTATCCCCGCTACGCTACGTATCCCCCGCTTCGTAGCGTTTTGGCGGCGGGCCGCTACGCCCGCCGCTACCGCTATTTTCATCCTTGCTGGTAGGAGCTACTGTGAGTGTTAAGTGAATTATCATGATGAGCTATGTTGTAGACGGACGATGTGATACCGGGTCTGGTCTCCGAGTGATGAGTGTGGTGAGGATGTTGATTGTGATTGTGGGGCTCGTCATTCCCTAGCATTGGTGAGGTTTCCCCGTCGCGACTGTGTTCAGTATGGGAGGGCTGCGGCATAATATCCCGCGGTATCCAGCTTGTGTGAATGTGTCATATTGTGTAGATTAGATATCTTGTTTATTCTGATTCTGAATGCTTATCTTGTTCAACTGTCTAGAATCTATATCATTGTTACTCTCATTAACTTTATGCCTGTCTCTACTCTTTTATGCATACATCCTATGTTACTTGTATACTGTGACTTGCCAAATCTTTAGATCTGATCCATTCTTGGTGCTTAGGTTTTGACCCCAAGTACGAGGACGGCGCGCTCGCGCTCGTTGAGGCACCCGTAGCAGGAGACTACGGATGAGGACCAGCCGACCAAGAGGACGAGCTGGAGGTTGGTGCTGGGGTGTGAGAGTTCATCTGTTTTGTTTGGGTTTTTGAGTGATTTTTGTAGTGAGCAGGGTAGTAGTTGAAATATGTAATAAACCTTTCTTTCTTATAACTTGACATTTTAGGTTGGACTTCAGCCCTGTTACATTTGATATATTCTATGATACCTTATGCTTCCGCTATCTTTATAATTGTTTCCGCTTTACTCTTTATGCTTCCGTAATTTAACCATTGATATTATATTGTTCAAAAAGTTTTAAATTGTACATCACAGCGGACCTACGATCTTGGAAGTTCTCAGATTTTCTGGAAAGTAGCGCGCCAACTTCGGTACCTTGACGGTTTTCTCGGTATTCGGAATTGGGGCGTTACAACAAGCTCCGGGCCACTATCAAGACATGAATCATGCTTCATTCATGGTATCCAAGAATTAAAGCTTTCATAATCGCTCATCTGGCTGAGCCCCCGCCATTCCACCTACCTAAGCCTCAACTCCATGAAAGCCTCAACTCCATGAACAATGTATCTCATATAAGAATAATAGATGCAAGTTTGTATTCAAGTATTCATTTATTTGACCGTTAAGAGGGTCAAGCTTAAAAGAGTATCAAACATCAATCCATCTCATAAAAAACTGATGCAAATGTGCATGCAAGCATCAGCTTATTCAATGACACTAAAAGGGCTCACCCGGTGCACAAAGTGCTCCCTGGCTAAGCGGGGGTAGGGGGAGGGTGGGCGCATGTGTACGCAGCCTTACCCTTGCATTTATGCAAAGAGGCTGTTTCCACGCCTTGAACCCGTGACCTCGAGGTCACCAAAGGAGCAACTTTACCGTTGCGCCAAGGCTCGCCCTCTAGCTTATTCAATGACACTAAAAATAAAAAAACAAAAACTCGACCTCATGAAGTTTAATCAACATAACCAATGACCTAAGTGTATTGCATATAAAACTGAGGGGTCTAACATAAAATACTTGTTAAAAATTATCCAAAGAAGGAACTGCTGGTTAAACAGAAAAAAAGTGTAATACCGGCAGGCCAAATGCCATTGCTTCAATTGTTACTCTCCCAAATGTTTCCCCAAGTCCCTGTTAAAAAGAGAAGAGAGAGAGAGGTGTGTTAAATGCTTTCCTCTCTAGAAGCAAAGATCATTTAAATAACATAAAACAAGTTATTGAATACAGTAACACATTTGTGTGAATGACTGGATGAGGCTGAAGCAAAGAAATCAATCCAAGGTGATAAATGTCAGCTCTCCGTAATCAAGCATACAAATTTATTCACACAATAACTGCAACTAAATCCTCATAAAACCAAACAAGCATAAAATTGCTTCTATGTAAGAAACATAAAGATAAAAATCTAGGACCAGGCATCCAAATACAACTAAAATTAATAGGTCAGAATGATTGAAATTCACCTGGGCATTTATTACATAAACATCTGCTGCAGCATAGAGTGAGGCAACACGTGTAGTTGCTGGGGTCCATAACACTACCTCTGACAGTTTAGTATGTTGAGATAAAAATGTAAGAATTCCTTTGATATAGAGTGCTTTATTACTCTTTGATCCAACAGAACCAACTAAAACTTTTAGGTTCTGTTGCTTTCTTTCATTGACTGACAACAATTTTCTTATCTTACTTCTACTAACATGGGAGACAGTCCTTCGGGACTTGCGCTTTGTCACAAGATCAAATAATTTGGAACTTGTCCCTTTACGTTCATTTGGAGTACCAGCAGACCCTTTAACTTTTTGGGACCCATCTGTTGACTGATTATCACGATTAAGGTTTTGAAACAAAGCCCTTGAGTCCCGATTACCACCAATGGTAGAAATGTTTGTTTTCACAGAAATTCCCATCATATTTCCTTCTGCAAATGAGCCTTTGATTGTGGAATTCTCCAGAGGAATGGATTGCTCAACTATCATGAAAGCTGATTCAAGAAGCAACCGCTGGCCCTTCCCAGCATTGATACTACTAAGAGACATCACAAGCATATCATTGTCAGTTAATCCCATCTCATTTCTAACTGCATCCCGCAACAAACGCTTTTTCTCTAGCATCTTCTCAACACTGAGTGATGGTGTATTTAGGGAGCATGGAAACCCTGCTACGAAAGCTAGCTCATCATTAACAGAGAGAGGAACCAACGAAGGCTGTGTTGTTAACTGAATGCGTTCTTCTTCACACCATGTTAGCCATTGCTTAGATTGTGACTCAGACAGGAATATCAACATCTTCACTTGGTTAAGCATCTGCTTTGATCGATCAAAATATTCTCGTCGATTCTCCATGATCCACCAAACAATTCGACTGGATCCAGCGGTGAAATGTGCAAGATATTGTTCTGAAATAAAACATGAGTTATCTTTTAAGGTTAGGTATAGAAAGAAGCAAATACCTTCCATTAACTGCTTCAGTATACAGACAAGAAATATAGATGTTTGCTTATCTTTCGTATCCTAGGTCCACTTTATTATAAAGATTTCACCTTCTTGGATGCCAAGGTGCTGACAAATGATAGACCCACTCTATGTTCACCTTTTGAAGGTCGAAAATTAACACACTGCTTATGAGATATATTAAATGGCAGGTAAACACATTCTGTCACTTTCAACCTTAAATAATGGGACAAAACTAAAAGTAGAGTAACACAGATATATACAACAGATTTGTATGCATTTATATAGTATTACAGGAGAAGGGAGATGAAAATGAAGGTCTAATTTTATCTGTTTGATGACATCCAAATTAGAAAAGGAAGAGAGATGGATTAGTAGATGTTATTAAAGAAATAAAGATATAAATAGCTTGTTGCAGAAGACTCAAGTGGATGGAGAAGAAGGCTACAGATCTTGGGAATCTCCAGTTTTTTAGCTGAAAGAGCAATTTTAGAGATGGTATACCTACAACCCAATGTAGTTGACAGAGATATAAATAATAAGATTGTAGAGATCAACAGAAGAAATATTGGGTTATAATTGTTACGACATAAAAATAAAGAAAGAAAAAACCTTCAAATGTTACAAGTGCCCATGCACCTAAGCATCTTAAGCAGGATAAAGAGAATTGATAGAAGTGCCAGTGCTTGATAGATAGGGTAGTTCCAAATACACTCATTTGAGACTTTAGCAAACATACAAGGAAGATAAAGATGGGATAAGAGATACAGGGAGGACATGCTTTGGAATACATAATGAGATGGGAGAAGTCATCTTTGATTTTACAGTGGCTATTGACCTTGCAATATTTAAACATGCTTTGTAAATTCGAGAGTCGATCTATAATGACATAGACAACAGATTTTTTTCTGTTCCAAATATACAACATAACATAAGCTACCAATTTTAGATGTTCACACTTAAGGTCCGATAACTAGTAAAGGAGTGATGGATTGCATAAAAATAGATGTGAAACTTCGAAAGTAAAAAAAAATACTAAGAAATTATTAAGACAATAAAATTTAAACCAGTTCACTTTGAGAGAGAGAGAGAGAGAGAGAGAGAGAGAGAGAGAGAGAGAGAGAGAGAGAGAGAGAGAGAGAGAGAGAGAGAGAGCCACAGGAAAGTTTACCGTACCTTTCATAAAGAGGAAGTCCTCCAATTTATACAAGCTAATAAATAACAAACCCATGCGTTATTCAAATTCGAATCTCCTAAAACTACCATCCAATCTCTTGTTTCCAACACCCTCCCACACTCGTATGGCCCTTTTAGGAAAAGGGTTGTATGATTTGAAACAAAAGAACAAATCCTTTAAACTCTGAAAATAAACTGCAGATATCTGCCCAAAACAATCAAGGCAATGATCACCAATAAAGACATTGAATCACATTTACAAATGAATCTTAGGATTCAGGTGTGAATCCTACGATTCGATACTCGTTTCATCGAATCTTATAATTCAAGCGATTCGGCTAAGCGAGAATAGCTACAACCAATAAGTTAATATTAATAATCTTTTACTTTTTTTCTTTCTTTATTCTTTCT
The DNA here is from genome assembly GCA_012931725.1 of Litsea cubeba. Lineage (NCBI taxonomy): Eukaryota > Viridiplantae > Streptophyta > Magnoliopsida > Laurales > Lauraceae > Litsea > Litsea cubeba. The sequence goes on from CM022948.1 coordinate 76,906,845, forward strand.
TTCTTTTAGCGCTTTTATTTTTAGAAGGTTATTTAGTAGTTAACATAACCTCCTGAGAATTTTTTGCAGCTTTGATAAGGTTTTAAAGATGAATAAAGAACATTCATTTAACTAAAGCATTTGACTAAACGTATGGTGCTTGTCCATATCTTTTTCTTTTTTTTTAATCTATTTTGGATTTTTTTCTTCATGAACACTTTCTTAACCTCAAGAGATATCTTACTGTGTAAGATTGATGATTTGGATTTTATTTTTATTTTTGTATTTTGATTTAAAGATAATAAAAGATATATATATATATTGATACTTTAAACTTATTTAACTATTTATACATCATTTATTTCATATGTATATATATAGGAAAATATTCAAGTGAGAACTAGTTCTCATCGTGGTTTCGTGAGAACTATTGGTGGGGCCCACCTAGCAACCAATCCAAACCATGCATAAACAAGGACCCCCCTCATAGTCACTAATCCCGAGGTTTGACACCAATCCAAATAGATTGGGCTGTTAGATGGATGGTTGAATTTTTTTTTAATATGAAGCCATAAATTCGTGGGCCACGGATGAAGGGGTTAGGGGTATGGGATTGTAGTCAAACTTGATACTTGGAGTGGTCCAACATAGATCTTTTCATCCACACTGGTCCCATCCTTAGATGGGACCTACAAATGGGCCCCACAAAAGTTCTCATGGTTTTTCCATGAGAACAATTCCTGCTAGAACAAAGCCCCATATATATATATATGTGGGGTGTGTGTGTGTGTGATGATGTTCTTGATATGATAGAATACTTCTTGTTTTATTTATACGCTATAAATGGAAAAATGGATGGTTATTGAATAATTGATTTTTTATTTTTATATTTTTATTATTAAAAGAATAAAAATCCTACGAATCACAATTCAATTCGATCCATGGGTATGAACAATTTGCGATATGATTTCGATTTTGAAAACTATGCCAACTATGATGGTTTGGGTTTGTGCTTAAAAGACTCAAAACAACCTTATTAATCGAGTTGAAGTTTTACAAGTGCCAGGAATGAGAATGGCAGTAAGGACATGAAAGCAGTTAGAAGGGACATGCCAAATTATGGAGTGACTGCGAAAAGAACACTAAATAAGGATGTGAGAAGTAGAACTCACAAGGCTGGATCTATATAAATAGGATAAGGTTTTCATATGATGATAATTGTGATGACATGAGTATTCATCATTGGAAGACATTCTGGTTTAAGAGAGAATTAAACTCTCCCAATGAATATTTTTTGCTACTAAATACTGATATGATCCAGTTCATGATGGGAAATAAGGCATATTGGCAGCCGTACATTTTCATCTGACCAGAACCATTTCCATGATGGCTTAGTAAAAAAAACGAAGGAAACAGTTTTTGTAACAAATTTTGAATGAGAAATGGTACAAAAGTTAACAAAATTATATCATATAGAGTTTATGGAAGAAAAAACCTGAACAACAATTAAGATATTAGAAAAAGTTCATCCAACAGAAGTTGGAAATGTACAAGAATATTTTTGGTAGTTAAGACTTGATAGCACAAATTTAGTTTTGCATACTTGTTATGCAACTTTAATGGCAGCATTGCAGACCCTGTTCTTTACATGGGTTGAATTAGCAAGGAATATACATGTGATGTACCCATGTGAAGTGCAGCTGCCATACTGTTACCCACATTGAACGGTATGGTCAACCATTTCTTAAAAGATCTGACCATTTCCTACATTCCAACTTTTTCTTACACAGCCATATCAGCTTACGGTTTTCAACTGCTTCAAATATATGAGAGAATACACATAAGACAGCAGAAGACCATATCATGTTGCTGGCTGTAGAGTTGGGTCGTAATTATACTATGTTAATACCTTTAAAGCCATGAACAAATAAACCGAGATATGGCACTGAAATGAATTCTGGATCCTTTGTAAGAATACTCACCAATCCAAGATGCACAGACAGCTGACCCTGCAACAACAAGATCCGCCTTCATGGCTGCCTTATAGCTGCTTCCTGCCTTGTCATCAAGCACTTTGATGCCTCGCCTATTAAGTTCTCCCATCAACCCACCCTTCCTACTGAGAACTACTACAGACACTGTGCCCCCACAGCTCAATATCTCTGTCGCTAATTCCATCATTGAAAGAGGAGCCCCTGTCATTGACAGCTCATGAAAGATCAACACAAATTTTCTAGACCAAACAAGGCGGGCGAATTCCCCCTTCCGGTCACATGTACCCGATCGTTTCTCTGCATTCCATCCCAAAATGCTGTCCTCTGTCTTCCCAAAAGGGCCGACTATAAACCCATAAGTAGAATTCCTTTTAGGAATATCCTCATCCAACTCGCCGCCTTCACTCTCCACCGTACCCTTTTGTTTCACATTACTGTTGCTGCGCAAGCGTCGTTCTGTTGTTGATCTTCTACTCTTTCTTGAACCCTTACTCCGCTTTCTTGTCACGCCTAATTTCATCGAATTTGGTGTTTTCTTGCTTCCTCCTGCCAGACCTTCACCAGAAACATTGTTGGCCAACAAAACACCTTCAGTTTTTGCTACATTAGATGTCTGATTCTGGCCAGCATCAGAAACACTGTTACCACTTTTACTTTCATAACCCCCAAACTCTTTCTTGTCATCATTATTATGTGCCCATGTGGATTGAACATAAAACCCAAGATAAGCCCAGAGTGTAATCAGAAGCAACCAAAACAATAAGCGATTCCCACGAAACCAATGGAAACTACCCGCAATGTTTCGACCTTCTCTCCGAGGAGTCCTGCTGGAATGCAGTCTGCGAAAGGAAGGAGAACTCCTAGGACTCGACCTCCCTGATAATGTCGATTTCAAGGTTCCAATCGGCCGCAAAGAAGTCTGCCACATTACATTTCCTTGCATATCTTCTCTACGAACACCTTCTTCCATTTATTCCTTTCACTCTACAGTCTCCAAATCTAAAGTAACATCACTTCAACCCTTTCCATCAGATTTTCACCAAATCCACACTCCAACTCATCTCAAAACTTCAATAAACAAGCTCCAGCAGATCAGACACCAAACAAACTCTAAAATAGCTTGCAAGATCGAAAAGGAAGAAGATGAAGAATGTAACAGAAGTATGAAATAAAGATCAAACCCTAATTTATGAAGTTGGCGGAGAATCTGAAGAAACCGAGCGAGATGAACTAATTTCAGCACTGTTGGGCGATCAAAAGAAGCATTAGCTCGTCAGAAAAAAAAGAAGCATTAGCAAGAAATCATGAATTTTTTTTTTTTTACCTTAAAGATTCCAGATTTAGTACAGGAGAAAGATCAAACCTTGAAATTGAGAATCAGCTTCTCTTTTGTGGTTTTCGAGGATCAAATCTGGACTAGAACACCCCGATCTTCGTTGCGGATTGAGATGAGATGGGTTAGAGATTCGACAGCTTTTGTTTGAAATCTGAGCAATGGAAGCTGAGATCTGTGGAGGGATTTGAAGAAGAAAAGGGGAAGATCAGATCTGATTTGATTTTTGCAGAGGGAACGCGAATGAATGATGAGAGTGGAAGGAGAGAGTTGTTACTCAGCTCAGGCTGGGGAATGGGGATGAATGAAGGCTTGAATTGTTGTGTCTGGAAATTTTTGAAAGATGTTTTTGCACGTGTGGGAAGCTCGGTTTTGTGGTTGCTGGTTGGGCAGTCGATGGACTCGGGTCTTATCTTGAACTCACCCGAGTCAGAGTCCAGTGAGTCAATTGAGGATTTTGGGCTGTCCAAAGGGTCGGGCCAAGTCCAAGGTTTACATCAAGACAAAATCCAGGCCGTCGATTTGGTAGATTTTAGGATAGGAATTTTTTTACATTAGAATACATAGGAATTTATAGTCAAATGAGACCATCATCCCTTGCCGACTCCCTTGAGTATCTCTCCACATGCGCTCTTTCCTTTGAGTGGGATGTGTGGAACTCCACCATGGAGCCTATCCATTTACAATTCCGGCCGTTTAAAATGAACTCCATTTAATCTAGCAGTATACTGTCGGATCTTACTTTAATAGGATTGGTCCCACCGTAAGATTAAGTGTGTTACTGATAACATGATTAGTACAATCTAATGCATAGTTAATCAAGTCATATTCTCGATTTTATGGTGAGACCGGCTCCCATATTAGTAAAATTTGATGATATCTTAATAGAAGGTATGAAATTCATGTTGAACAATCTAGATTGTAAACAGGTGGGGCCCAAGGTGAAGCTCCACCCATCTCACTCATGGAAAGCATGGGGGAAGAATTATTAAAGAGGTGCAGTGTGAATGCTATAAGTGAGGAGAATGATATAAGGTAGCAATGTAGTTAAGACTTAAGACCTTAACATTCTTTAAGATTTGAATTACTGAAGTGATGGATTATTTATTTCTCATTTCCCTTGATTTCACTATACATTAAAGAAGAGATTATTGAATGGTCATTTAATATCTTCACCTTGGTTGGTTGGATATGCATTTTTAACTACTTCCTTTATAAATTCCAATGTAATCAATTCTTATATATTATATGCAAGCAAACTAGTCCTAAACATGTAAAATGGCTCTGAGTGCCACTCACAAAGTAGATATGTAGTTGGTAGTCTACCCTTGTCAACACGCACTCCATTGGCGTTGATCACTATCAGTTATATATAGGTAAGGTGGGATTCTTTTGTAATCATGTGGCTCACCAAACACACAAAGTATTCATCTAAATATTCTAATATGCTCGATTCTCTCTCTCTTTGGCGTGATCGAAGTAGTCATTGGATCAAGGGTCTGGTAGGAACTAGGATATCACCTGTTTGGCTGTTGCCTCTCCTTTCCCAAAACCTTCTGTTTTTAATTTTTTTTTACCCCAAATCCAAGAGAGCTCATACAAATAAAAAGAAAAAGCCTATAAAATTGGAATAGTGACATACTTAGGAATCAACCACCGGCAACCGGATGACATTCGGGATTACGAACCAACCACAAATCCCTTGGTGTCCTTCCCAATCAATTTGTTAATTCAACAAAACAATGCAATGTTGGGCAAGTCTCACATGCAACTCCGAAAAGAATGATGCCCTACATGATTTGCATGTGATATAGGCATATAACACATGGAGAATATCTTTTTTTAACCCAACCAAGGGGCTGGGACCCATGAGCTAGAGACCCCAACCATAGGGAAAGAAGCATGCCCCAATAAAAGAAGTTTGCTCACACATGAAGATGAATCAAGAGGTTGAATATTGCGCAGTTACACGTGAAATGGGGTACAATTAGGAGTAGTTTAGTCTAGAAAAAAACTCGGTCACTCTTATCATAATTTTGCAAAATCTTGCCTTCTTTGGCGGAAAACATATTTAAAGTGTATTTTTTTGGTAGGTATATGTATTTATGGAAATGTATGCAATACAAATTTTTAGTAATTATTTAAAATGGCATAAGAAGTGCTCATTGGCCTAAAATAAACATTTACTTTATTAGGCCTTAAACAGGCGGGCTTTGCTCCTATCTAATCAGACAGGCTTGAAGCAAGGGTCTAGGGAATGTTTCGGATCTGGACCGAAACTCAAGCCTAGTAGGAGCTAGACTAGCCCATATAGGCTCTGCAGGAATGAAGTTATTTTTAACGGTAGAGTGATTTCTATAGAGCGAGCTAAGCGAAGATTGACTGATCACCTTTCTGACTCAATCCGACTCTTGCCAAGTAATGTTCAAGGCCTTCTAATGATGCTCTCTTTCTCTTTTTGGGGGATCTCTCTTCAACAACCTTTTGATCTTTATGTTGTTATAACTTTTTCATTTTTTGGTCCTTTCATGGAGCTTGTACAGTTTTTTCTCTCTCCTTTTGGGGGCTATGTGCCCATTTCTTTCTTTCGTTTTTAATACAAAATCTTACCTTTCAGCAAAAAAAAAAAAGAAGCCCTAATAGGCTAGGTTCAAATCCAACCTGTTGTTAACAGTAGCTGTAATAGAATCCATAGTGTGAAAGAGTGCCCCTAATTTGACACTTTATTTTACTTGTAAAATTACCAAACGGGCCCTAGGGCCAGTTTGGCAACTCTACTAATAGAGTCAAGTGAAGGAAAGTTAATTTTGAAGAAAGAATAAAATATAAGTGAGTTATGATGATATTTTATTTTTAGTTGTTTCTTATAGAATTTTTTTGACTTTTTGTTTGGGAAAGCGGAGTTTTTTGGTATTTTAGTGGATAAAGGTAATTATTTTTTTGACTTTTTTTTTATAAAATATGGACGGAGTTTTGAATTAAAGTGCTTTTGATATGACATCTTATTTGAAAAATAGAGACCTTACTTGACTTTTACCATGTTAGTAAAGTGCCAAACTTTGAGCCTTGACCTTCCATCCCATTTGGCCTACCATTAATGAGTTATAATGTGAGTTTTGAATGGACTTCAAGTTGTACAACTAGCAAACTATCTCTAGTTGGAAAATCTTCACCTAGATCAAACCACATTAATTTCCTCATGGGCCTTGCTCGTCAAGTCCACTTAAATGCATTCCTACGTTGAGATTAAGATAGATGAAAAGGTCAGTTTACATATAAAAAATAGCTCATTTGAATATCCTAATTTAAGGACAAAGTCCAATTGCAAGTAAAGGTTCCATCATTTGAAAATATCTATTAGGGGCTTTGGCTGGAGGCCCCTCAAAGTATGATTTTAAGGTAAACAGTCCAAAAAAAAAAAAAGTCATGCAGCCAAAGGTCCCTCTCACACTTTCTCATACATAAAATGTCTAATTTACCATTTCTTTAAATCGTATCCCATGATTGGTGGGATATCCCATTAATAATGGTCAACTACCATTTAATTGACCACGATTAATGGAATCCTATTAACGAGATTTTCAAATAAATTCTAAAAACACACGAACAAATTTTAAAATAACGCAAATAAATTTCAAAAAATGCAATAATTTCAAAAAACGCAATAAATTTCAAACGAACGCAGATAAATTTAAAAAGATGCAAATAAGTTTCAAAAGATCCAAATAAATTTCAGAAAATATAAATAAATTTCAAAAGACTTAAATAAATCTCAAAAGATCCAATTTTTTTTTTAAAAATGCAAATAAATTTCAAAAGACGCAAATAAGATTCAAAAGACATAAATAAAATTTAAAAATATAAATAAAATTTAAAAAATGCAAATACATTTGCCAAAAATAAGATAAACCAATTTTTCAAATTTCAGAAAAAATTTGCCAAAAGCTCAAGTATTTTTGTCAAAACTCAGTTAAATTTATTTCAAAAAATACAAATAAATTTCAAAAGACACAAATAAAATACAAAAATACAAATAGATCAAAGAAAATATAAATAAATTAACTAAAAACACAGAAATATTCATTCAAAAACTCAGTTAAATTGCCAAAAACTCAGTTAAACTCGGTTATATTTTTCAAAAATTCAAATAAATTTGCTAAAAAACTAAGATAGATTTGTTCAGAACTCAGATAAATTTGTTCCAGAACCCAGATAGATTTGTCCAAAACTCAGATAAATTTGAAAAAAACTCAACTAAATTTGATAAAAACTCAAATAAATTTAACAGAAACTCAGTTAAATTTGACAAAAAATCAGATAAATCCCCTTCTCAGTAAAGCCTGCAACTAAGCTCTTCTCTCTACTCTCCTTCACCTTTCCTCGCTCTCTATCCAATTCGACGGTCGACGATAAAAAGGCCTTCAATCGTCGATTTCTTTGCATTCCACGGCAGAATACCTCCAGATCTGCTATATCTCTCACCCCAGATCTTCCTTCAAGATGAGTTTTTCCTCTGATCTGCTATCTCTCACCAGAACATGTGTTTTTCGGAGAAAAAATGCCATTTCCGGTCGATTTTTTTCCAGTATATGTATTTCCCGGCGAGCACCATCATCTTCCGAATTGTTCTACCTCGACGACGAGCAAACCCTGAACATGTCGTCTTCTTCAACTGGGTTATGTAACAAAACCTTGGGCTGCGTCTCGTTCTCCGACCTAACAGCAAGGGAAGTGCAAAATCGAGCGACAATCCTCTTCTTAGATTTGGGCGATGGGTTTCTTCTCCCGCAAGTGCAGCTCGGAGTCCTCTGCATCTCTTCTCCATCAGCGACAAGCAAACCCGAGGGCCCTTCTTCCTGCGTTCAGTTTCTACGAAAGCGACTGGCCACAATCCGAACCAATAAGTCCGAATTCTTTTCTCCGATCACAGTTTCTGAAACGAAAGGAGTCTCCAACCTACTTCGTCTCTTTATGCCACAAAAGGATAAAAAAACTCTTTCTTTGACCAAGATAACCAAGATTTCAACTCTCTCTTGTTTTTGTTTCTAGAAAACCAAACCGATAAATGCAGCAACATGTGTGTTGATGATGGTAGCAAGATCTGATCTTCTGCAACTCCCTAACCACGTGGCTGTTGTTCCCTGTTTCCAAACAGAGATCGACTTCGACCTCTGTGAGATTGAGCCTTCTGCGAGATCCGATCTGATCTCCGCCGTTTATCGCATGCCACAACAATGCTCTGATACCAATTTGTTCTCCGGAACGATGGGTGCAGCCCACTGCTCCTTTTCTGATTTGAATTAGAGAACCAGACGAACTTGGAATCCCTGCTGCCCTTTTTCTTTCTTCCTCTTCTCCGATCATCACCGGCGATTATCAAGAAAGAACAACAGGAATGACGGAGAATGGAAGATTTGAAAGTCGGAAGGAGAAGGGGTTCTTTTGGATAGCAGAGAAGTTAAGAACGAGGGAGAATACAAGTTTTGAAATTTTAAATTTCAAAATTTTATGCCTAAAATGACTGAAAGGGCAAATTAGTACTGAAAAATGTGATCGTGTGGACGCAGGGACCTATGGCTGCAAATAGTCTAACTGAGTGGACTAGATGCCTTAAACAGAATTTGCCTGGACTAGAGGCTGGATACATTCCACTTAGGGACCTTTCGCTAATTTACTCTATCTATTAATTATATTACCGTGAGAGTAACTTTCACAAGAATATATATAAGAACCGAACTGGATTTTCCAAGCAATCTCTCATAAGCTGCAGTTTATGTTATCTTAAGCTGAAATCGTCTGTTAAAACCTCTCCATCATAAACTGTCTCAAATTATCATCTCTGACCCAGCGATAAATCCAATCAGAACTGAATTTTATAGTTCCATCAAGCAAAAAAATAGAGAATAATGACATCGATACACTGTTTCAACGTAGAATAACATAAGCTGCAGCTTATGAGAGCCCATATATAAATATATATATATATATATGTATATGCTCAGTCGAATTGCGAGTATAGGTTGGATGGGCATTAATTTGAAATAAAGGATTGTGACATGAGTTGCACTGATCAAAGATGCATCTGGAGTTTGATTGTACATGCAATCCCTTTGTAGAGAAAACTCTTGTTCTTCTAGTTTTCATATTTACCGGGTAATTACCTCCTAGTCCTCCCAGTACTGACTTGTGTGATTTTCAATGGTCTTTAAGTAAAGGGAAAGGGGTCTTGCTTTGTGGACATGCAGGATTGAAAATCACATATAATCTTTTGTGCAGGATCCAGTAGAGATTTGCAGTATTTATGATCTAAGAAAGCTTACTAGGAATGGCTAGGAATGATCCACATATAATCTTTTGTGTAGGATCCAGTAGAGCTTTGCTATATTTATGATCTAAGAAAGCTGACTAGGAATGACACACAGATTTAAAAAAATTGGAACTTCCTTCCTCTAGTGGGATATTGTAACATTTACCCTAGTAAGAATTGGTCTCACATTAAACATATTACATATATAATTAATAATGTGATTGACATGATCTTTATGCATTAAGTACATCATTAATCATATACTAAATTTTATAGTGAAATAATTTCCTATCGATATATGATTAATAATGTGATTAACATAAAGGTCATGTCTACATCTCCACCTTATATCCTTCATCTCTCACTTCTTCTATGTATCTAAAGAGATCCTTAAGATTCTAGCCCCCATAATAGAAAAATTAATTAATTAGGAATTTTGTGAATTCTATACTAAGCTTATAAGCCAATCCTAGACTTTGAGATCGTTGTCCAAGCATTTTTTTTTTTTTTGTTGCTAACGGAGGGTTCCCAACCCTTTGGATGGACTAATCCCGGACTAATCCCTCCGGGCCCGGAGAGAAGAGAGAAGCTGATAAAATCCTTGTGGCCCCTAGATGGTAACACAAGTGGACTCAATCTTCGGTTCCTGAAGAGGGGGGAACCGAGTGTCGATACCAAGACCTCGATCTAGCTCCGAAAGAGGGAGGAACCATGGTCATAAATCCCGACCACTCAGCCAACCGCTTGTCCAAGCATGTTATCCCATGAGAAGAATAGACTTTAAAACTTTAATAGTATATATGATATTTGATTGAGGAGAATATATGAAGGTAAAATATGCAATCATATTATCTAATCTATCATGGATCTTTTCTAATCTTATGAGTTATAATATAATCAACAATCATACAATCGCGCGAAGAATCTTTTCCAATTGTAATATGTAATAATGTATTTATGCGTATTCTAATATATTTAACAACCATGACCTTCCTAATATATAATATTGTGTACCAACAATGTCTATGGCAACTTTTTTTTTTTTTTGTAAATCGCCTACTGTAGTTGATAACAAGATTTTCTTTCACCCTACCTTAATTATTGACATTAATAGAGGTTGGCCTAACAATCAGGTTTGCAACAGTTAATGTTCCAGTTGAAGCCCAATTTCCTTGTTATAATTAGGGTCCCACAATGCACTCCAAGTCCATCTAGCTTTGAACTAATTAGTTGTCATTTTAGGTCCATAGGCTTTGAACGTACCTAAGTGGGCCAAACTAGGGCCTATTTCTAGAACTTGCAGATAGATGGCACAGCTTAATCCAAGTATCCAACTGTTCAATCAACGTCAATGAGCTATAATTTATGTTTGGGAAATTCTATTTGCACCCACCTCTTTTGCTCAACTTAACCACATTTTCAAAAATATCCAAAATACCATCCTCTTCTCTCCTCTCCTCTCCTTCCTGTTTCGTGCTCCGGCCACCTCCGCCCAACCCCGCTATCGCCGATCCCTCTCCCTCTCTCTTTCTCTCTCGCCCGCCGCTGGCAGCCCTAGTCCCCCTCCCCCCTTTCTCTTTTCCTCTCTCTTCCCCTCTCCCCCACTCCCTCTCGAGTCTCGCCCGCCGCCGGCCCCTGCCCAAAATCCCTCCGACCTCTGCTTCTCCCTCTCCCTCTCCCGCTCTCTGCCTCTTGCCCGCCGCCAGTCGTCGTAGGTGACCTCTCCTCTCCTCTCCCCCTCCCATCTTCCATCTTCCACCGCCCAACACCACCGCCGATTGTTGATCTTGCCCGACGAATCCCCACAAAGAGCTCTCCACTCCTGTGCTTAATAAATAGCACCGAATCACCAGAACAAAGCTTCTTTTGATAATGATTGATGAACTTACTCCACCCATGCACAGAAAAAAGGGTGCACTGTGCACAGCGTTTCATACCCATGCACATGAGATGCACGGAATTTATGGGTATTTTCGTCATGTGCAAGTTTTTTTTTTTTAAAAAGCGGGTGTGCTCAAAAAAATCGGTGGTGTGTTCAGAATCACCCTTTATGCTCTAATGTTAGCTTGTAACCTACGGCCTTGTTTTCTATCTCTACTCTTATTTCAATAGAACCACCTAAAATAGACCCTTCAAAAAAAAAAAAAAAAAGATGCTAAAGCTCTTATATTCACAAGCCCATAAATTGAGCCTTTCATTCAAAGAGGTTTTATATCTACTTTTTTGAAGCGGTGGAGGGTAGAATCTTGTGTCAAATGCTTTCATTTTTCAAAATTCTACCCGCTTTAGACAGTTTGACAAATAGAGGTTGGAAATAGAAATACCAAACACGGACTAAATATCATTCAATTTATTAATATAAGAGGCTCTCATTGAACTCTGGTTGTTCAGAAATTTTAAAATTCCTGTAAAATAAACTATATAATTCCAGAAACTCTTGTAAGTAAAAGGCCATAAGGAGGAAGACTTATAACAAGTGGTCATTATTGAGTATGTGGCTCAGAGAGTCTCTAATTTTAATCACATTATAGATCCATCAGTAGGTCATATAAACATTTTAAATTTAAGCCATTAAAAATCAAATTCTCACCTTTTTTTTTTTTTTTTTTTTGCTATCGGAGGGTTTCCAACCCTTTGGGCTGGACTAATCCATCTGAGCCTAAAGGGAAGCCGGGTAAACTCCCCTGTAGCACCGGTATGGTAGTGCAGTTTTGAACGTAAAACCTCCGGGTGCAAACCGTGGTCCTAAGCCAACTGATATACCCCTTCGGTTTAAATTCTCATCTTGAGTTATCATTTAAATTAGACTTTGCTCCCACAAGAGTTATACCAACAGTCATACTAATTAATCAATCCAAAGGCAGACATAAATGCATAATCATAATTGGCGTGAAGTTTTATATAACGATTAACAACTCCACATTAAGGAAGTATTTCACATATTAAATTGTTCAAATTTTGAGATCCACACATGGATTTATTACAATGTAAGGCCCACACATGCAGAGAATCCGGACTCAGAACAATGTCCCTTTACTCTCTTTTTTCTGATGCCTTTGCACTTTGCAGGGCCTTGGTGTTAAATTGGATACAGCCAACAGGTCACAGTGCCCCTTGTACTTCCTTCACATGATACAGTGATGATCGATATGGAAGAAGACGATGATGTAGAATCAGAAGCTTCATCTGATTCTCTTGAATTGGGCCAGAGAGAAGAGAAATGGATACAGCACTATTCAAACTCCCACAGGATCCTGTTGGTTGGAGACGGGGATTTCTCCTTCTCACTGTCTCTCGCAAAAGCTTTTGGCTCAGCAACCAACATGGTTGCTACTTCTCTCGATTCCCAAGGTACCCCATGCATTTCTCATTTTCAACTAACATGTTAGGAACCCTTCTCTATCTGCAGTAATCAGTTCATTATTTTTGGGAAATTATGCATACACCCCTCTTCTCACATGAATAGTTGACCTCCCTTTACTCTCTTTGCATTGATGGAATGTTAAGATGATCCAGACTGTTTATCTGGTGGGTCTCACCATGGCTGATCCATAACTTATATTGATCATCCTAGGATTGGTTGTTGTTACTTGATCTTTCATGGGTCCACCAAGTTTCTTCCTCTGGGGTCCACTCACTGAGAATATGCAGTGTGGATTATGGATAACTATGATGGGACATTGGACCAAGAGATTTTTCTTATGCAAGGGTTTTGCTGTGAGGTGAATGTAATTATAAAAATATGGAAGTTGGTAGTTGCTTGTACTTTAATTTCTTTGCAGGGTTTTTTAGTAGTACTTTTTTTTTTTTTTTTCATCCCTCAAATAAGGGATTCCACCTATGATCCCTCTGCTCCCTTCCCATGCACCTATACCCCTGTATGCAATAATAGTCTTAATTTAAGACTAGTACAATAACCCGTGATAATCACGGGCAGACCCATGTGGCTAGGGTCCCCCTCCATCTAATTAGCTTTCATATTTTTTTTTATAAATAATTATAAGTAAGTATTGTGTGGTGTAGTAATTAGGTTAGGTTTTTAAAAATGAATAGGTCTTAGAGTCTAACAGTCTATACATTTGGATCTTTTTACAAAGACTTGATAAAAAAAAGTCAAAATTGAAAAGAATTCGGTCAAGATTAATTCCAAAACCCTCGGGTTTAATATATTATAATTGGACATTATGTATAATCTGGCTGACATTCTCCGGTACTGACAGGTGTCGTTGTCATAGTCGGCCCCATGAAATTTAGGGTGTCCCAGTTTATGATGGCCCCCCTCTTTAAAGTCCGGATTAGGGATGTCCACTGTAAGAGAATTTTGCTATAGATGTTATAATTGGGGACTTAAAATTGAGGGGTAGAACAAGTTGATCAGACTGATACTGCGCGTTATCAATAATCATGATCCACATTCTAACCTACTCATCTCCTATGCTCCTATGAGTGTATACATCCAGGTGGGCCTCACATGTTCTTATTGTTAATTTGGTGTTGTGTTTGAGGAAGTACAGAAACACTAGCAAGAAACTATACTAAAGGGATTAAAAATGTGATGGAGCTGGAAGAGCTGGGATGCTTGGTTTTGCTTGAAATAGATGCTACAAAGATGAGTGACCACTTCTTCTTAAGGACTCAAAGGTTCGATAGAATCATCTACAACTTTCCTCATGTGGGATTTCAGTTTTCTGAAGCTAACAACTTCCAAATCGAGTAAGTGTATTTTCATGAAGTCTATGTGTGTTTGTGTGTGTGGAAAACAATCACGGCAATCGATTTACATCGATATTCGAACTGAGTTTTATATGAATGCTAGTCTTTCCTATGGTTTGGACTTTGGACCATTCATTTTACATGCTCTGTCACCAGTAGACCACTGGTAATAACAGCTAAAATGGCACAAGCTTCATATCTCTACAAGGATTACAGCCTCTAATTTCGTTTGTCATTGAGAATAAATGAGTTGAATCCCTAAAGGCCTGTTTGTTTGCATTAAAATACATAGGATTCATACTATTAGTAGTTAAAAATTGAGATCAATGATTAATTTTAAAAAACGAGCATCAAACAATCTTTCCTTTTAGAGAAATAGAATAAAAAGAAGATGGGAAATGAACTAGTAAGGTGATGGCTGGTGTGCTCATTTCTCATCTTTTTTTTTATTCTATTTCCCTAAGAGGTAAGAGTATTTGATGCTCTATTTTAAAAATCCACATTTGAGCTTCTTTTTCAAACACTTATAGTATGAAATCTATGTATCCAATTTCTATATATTATAATGGAAATAAACAGGCCCTAAGAATTCTAATGAAAGCATAGAGAATTATGGAACTTGGAAGAAGAAAATGTCCTCAATCGACGTTCATTAATCTCCAAACTGTTTACCACTGACCCATTTTGTTCATATTGATTATTGAAAACTCTTTTTTCTTTCTTAGAAGAATAAAATGAATTATTATTTTTTGTTTATACTTTTCAAAGTCCAAGTTGGAAGAATTAAAGCCAAAAATGGCTTCTGATTTTATGAAAAAAAAAAAGATAAATTCATTATCTCATTTTTCTTTCTAACTGATGGACACTTGCTTTTCACTTCCTGTTAGCCATGGCCACATACTTTTCTTTTACAACTTAGCTGGTCTGGTCATCAATTGGATGATGAAGAAACACCCATTTCTTCATTGTTTGGACCCTTCTGGTCCCCACATGTGGCTTCTAGGCCTGGTCCTCAAAGCATTCTTGGGCTACATTTTTAGGCCATGGGTTTGGCTTGATTTCATCCTTTTCACCTGCAAAACATAGTAACATACCACGTACAAAAAAAAAAAACAACATAGTAACATATATACCTGGCCATGCATAGGTTTGGTGAAAATTTCATGTATGGTTTGGTTCAAGCCTGTATTCATCTACAATTGGTTTTGTGGGCTAAAATTCTACTCCCTGTGGTAAGGGGGTTTGAGTCAAGACAACCCCAAGTAAGGCTCATCCTCAGTCCACCTTCAACATATAAAAATCCCATTGGCACATTGTTGTACAGTATTTTAAAGCTTAGATCCAATTACATGTACAATGATGAATATACACTATGTTTTCTTCGTACAGGTCGAACAAGAGGTTGCTGAAGGGCTTCTTCAAGAATGCAAAGGTTCTCTTGCAGGATAATGGGGAAATTCATGTGACCCACAAGATCGGTGAAATCTATGACAAATGGAATGTGGTGAAGAAAGCTGAGAAAAATGGACTGATCCAAAAAGGCAGAGTACCTTTTTCCAAGGCTGCTTATCCAGGTTACTGCAACAAGAGGGCGCATGGTAGGTTCCCTGATGACGAGTTTTACATAGGAGCTTGCAGTACTTTCATATTTGGAGTTGGGAGGCATGCTTAAGAATTAGGAACACCACATGACATCTTTTGATCTATTGAAAATGTATAACAAAACTTCACTTGTCTGTTTGAGTGAGATCAAAAACAGAAATCTAGATCTCTCTTTATAAGTGACTTGATTTCTCGGGTGTGGATGAGTCTATAAAACATTAGACAATTCGAATAATCCAGTAGTTTACCAAATTCTAAACTGAAAAAGATGAGGGTTAGGACTTAGGATTGTGTAATTAACTCGACTTATGAACTTGGGACTATTCATAGTGGGTCTTATTGGACAAACAGTTTGAATCTGAACATATGTGTAGCATGTGCTAAAATTGCAATAAGTGAATAAATTGTTTCTTGGTCTATATACAAAGTTTACTTCAACTGCTTCAACCTTTTTGTGATTGTGATCTGGGTCATATTGAAGTACAGAATGTGGGATGGTTTTCTTTGGTTAGCAATCCAAGTTGTATATAGGCCGGGATCAGGATCACATTGGTTTGTGATTCTGCGTTTCAGAAGTTGCAGTCCTACCTTATTTATGGTTAGGGAGTGGATGTCCTACCCTCAAGCTAAGCTTGCATGGACTGCAGCTTACCCAAATTGTTGAAGTTATGAGCTTTTTTTTATTATTATTAGATGAGACTGTAGCAGACTATCACTTTTTTTTTATCAGTTGGACTGTGGAAAATGATATTTGAGAAATACAGTTGATGCATACGGTGATAATATTTACTTTTCTGTTTAAATGTTATGTTATGAAAGTTGTGTTGTTCACAAACGAATACCCTGATTCTCTTTGGTTTCTGAACACATAGCTTTGTTACTTAATTTAAATTGCTATATCTATGAGAAAAAAAATACAAATATGAAGGTCCATGAGGGTATTAGAACAAATATATGACTAAGATGACACAAAAAGCATACAGTTTTATTAGTCCCTTTCCAAACAACCAGTTGAATTGTCATTGTCCCTTACAAAATATATTAGACTAACTAGAGTATTCAGGATAACAATCCACTGGATCAAGTGCCCAAATACAGATGTTCTTTCTACTTTGATACTCACTACTCATAATATGTTACATTTTTGCAGGAGTCACCGATCCTAAAACCTATAGTTACACCATCAGAGGAATATGCAAACATAGAGATAAAATGAAGTGTTTGCTTCCTTTATACAAATCATGGGAACCAAAGAACTAGAAGGTGGAACTTAGGACATTTATATGTAATCACCTGCAATTTTTAGTATTTACAAATAACAAATATGCTCATGGGCTATGTCAATTTGGGCCAAAGCTTTTACAAGCACAGCTGATTTAGTTATCACTTCTAATATTTAGGCTAGATCCAGCCCTAGAGCCTGAAACTCAAGCTGAGGCACAGCTAATTTACAATATATATATATATATATATATAATATAGAGCAAGGCTCTCCTAAGCTCAAGCTTAAAGAAAATTTCGTAAGCTTATGCTTGTAGGGCCCACCTTTGGTCCAGCCAAATGAACCAAACGCATGACCCTCCTAAATTGCACATGTCCACCAACTTTCGGTCAAATCCGAACTTACTGGACGGTTGGATCGACTATGTATCGATCTGAATGAACTATTGACCATTAAACTTTTGGGCTCATATGGAGATGATAGAAATCACGGTTGAGACTGATTTTTTTTTACAGAGGAGGATCCCAGGGAGTCCTTGAAACCCCCCCCCCCCCCCCCCCCCAATCTCCATCCCTATGCGGGTTCCCAAGTGGGCCCCACCATACACTTGAGCTTACTTTATCCTAAGTTTGAGCTTAGGAGAGCTGACCCCATATATATATATATATCATTTGTGTTAAATATGTTAGGCTGTAATGGATTATGCATTGTAGGATTATCGGCCGAGGCCAAGACCATTAAATAATCAGCCAGAAATTAGCCCTAGATACGATCCATGGGCAGAAAAATTAGGCCAAATCCATCAAATACAGGCCAGTCTCGGGGCAACCCAACCTTTGAACACCCCCTACCTCGGCCACGGATGAAGGAGTTAGGCCATTAGGGTGGTCAAACTTGACACCTGGGGTGGTCCCACATTGATCTTTCTATCCCCCCGTCCCATCTGGGATACCTAGGGTGGTCCCCACATTGATCTTTCCATCCCCCTGTCTCATCCCCAGAAGGGACCCACAATGGGCCCCATAGCAGGTTCACACCCTAACAAGTCCCATAAAATAAACACCACTGTCGTGTCTAATAGAAGATTTAATCCAATTGATGAAAACTTAATACGATTCAACGTTATATATAAACGATGAATAATTAAAAAAAAATAGAGGTTTTACAATTCAATTGATCGTTTTGACCTATTTGCATCCACAAGAAGAGGGATTTCTAAAAGGTTTAGAAAGATGAAGGGAAGTGTGATAATAAGGAGGCATTGATTCATCATAATAGGGATATGTAGTTGGCATTGATTCAACATGATGGCATTGTCATTTATCAAAAGTTGTGAAGGTGAGAAGGAGGTAAGTCAATATGAATTTAAGGAGCAGCTGCACACCTTTTGACACTACACGTGCAGACAGCAGTACACAGCCAATTGAACCTGCTATCGTTAATCATATCCCATCACATTTATACTCGGGTCTTATTATTCACAATTACATTTTCATTACCCAGTGGAAGCATCTTTTTGGAGAAATCTCCCAAGAGAACCTCGTTGAAATGTTAAGGTTTTTTTATTTTTTTTAATACAGGTGGTCTCTTTCGAACATTTGAAATCTATTAGATTGGTAAAATTCTAAAAACTCAGCCTTTTTAAATATTACTTGTGACCTCTTAAATCCTCCAGACTATTACGCAAATCTGTAATTCAAGGATTTAGAAAGCATACTAAGATCAATTCTCCAAATTCCAGATACTAGAGCATCATTGGTGAAAAACTTAAGTGAAGAACTTGTTTATCTCCCAATAGGGATTCTAGTAATTTCAACAAACAAAAAGGCCCAATGGAGCATCTGTATAGACGAAACCCTTACATGAATTACATGGGTTGAGAATTTCTGAAAGGGGAGTGCTATTGGCACTGCAATTTTTTCTCTCCCCACCGCACTAGAAGACAAAAAAACAATATTTTTTTCCTAAATTACCCCTCCCCTCCTCCTCCCTCCCTTTCCCTTCCCTTCCTCTCCCACCCTCCACCATCTTCCCTCATCACCCCCGTCACCACCCCCCCCCCCCCCCCCCCCCCCCCCCCCACCATCTTCCCTCATCACCCCCCTCACCACACCACCACCACCACCACCACCCCCCCCACGCGTCTCCGGCGGGGAGGGAACCCCGGCCGGCAACCCGCGGCGGAGCCCCAGCCGGTCTCCCTCCCCCTCTCCCTTCCTCCCTCCCCTTCCATTTTCTTTCCCTCTTCTCCCCCTCTCCCTCCGTCCGCCTGCTGTAGCCCGATCTCCCTCGTCGTCGGCGACTGGGAGGGGGAGTGGGGGAGAGAAGGAGAAGAAGGAAAGAAAATGGAAGGGGAGGGAGGAAGAAAGAGGAGAGGGGGTCCCCGCCGGAGACGCGGGGGGGGGGGGGGGGGGGGGGGGGGGGGGGCGGCGTTGGAGGAAGGGAGGAGGAGGAGGAGGATGAGGGATAGTTTAGGAAAAAAAAAAAAATTTTGCTGTGGGAAGAGAGATTTTCGTGGTGCCAATAAAGCCCCCCTTTCTGAAATGTCTCTGAAGCATTTGAAACTCCTCCTTTGATTGCTACACTTTCAACACTCATAAATCCTTTTAAAATATCTCTTCGATTTCTCCAGATCCCAACATTCTGAATGCCAGAATGTTTGGACAAACTGCAGGAGAGAAACAATAGAAGAATCCGCAATTATCCCCACCAAAAATTCTCTTACTTCAATGAACAAACAGGTCCTACATTTTGAGCCTTCATAGCTCATTAAAGATCCGTGGTAAATGGAGTCTTATCACAACAACTATGGCCATTGAACTTTTGAGGAAAATGATTATTTCTTAAGATTGACATTGTGCTCACCCGTAAGACCACGTCCAGACCCATCAGTCCCACTCCCACAAGGTCTCTTAATTGTCATGCATCAAAAGCGGACAAGAAAAACCCAGCATCTTTGCTTTTGAAACTAAAGTACACTTTCATGGTAATACAAGCAGCCGAAAGACAGCCATAAATAACATGGTTAGAGTAGGTCCTGGGAGTCAAACAGGGGCATTGGGACGTTTGCCAAGCAAACAAACTCATGAGCACTACACAAGCACTGTAGCACATCGACCTTAAAACGGATGAGAACTGCACCACCACATCCAATCTGCATTAATGCTCAGGAAAAGTGCAGCCTAACTATCATGGACAATTGATGGCTATGCAATTGGCTCTGGATTATATTTCGCTTGGATCTCATTAAACTTTTCATGATATTTCAACTCAACCCCAATACTAAGAATCATTAGCACGAACCAACCACATATATATCATATTTCAACTGTCATGACCAGAACAGGGGTGACAAAAGTTGAAAAAAGATGAACGATAAAATTAAAAAAAAAAAAAACCCGGAAACCTGAACAGGAAGTAAAACCTAAGTAGTCCGGACCAATTTCTCACAAGCTTCGGAAAACCACAAATCAAGAAACCTGAAAAGTGTAGCAGAACCCACATTAATATCACAGCAGGGCTCCATAACCATCATCATCAATAATAGAAAATTGTATCTAATCTTACCACAGTCCAAATTAGGAACTGCCACCCGTCCAGCTGCAATCGCTCCTCGCAGCATGAGCAGGGTGTTACATTACATAACTGCAATTATTTGGGAGGGGGTAGAGGAAGGCAAGTTAGTACTTACAGATGAAAGAACTGACACATCTAATGCATCCAAATGCCAACAAATAATAGTCTGTAAAACTTATGAAGTAGACCAGACAAAAATAAAACAGCAAGATGCATCACAAAAATCAAGAAAAGAGATTCCTTTTTTAAAAAAAAACTGAAAAAAGTAGGAAATGCCTACACAATAAATTTCAAATTCTTAAGACAAACAAGCAAATTAACGAGTTTTTTTTTTCCGTTGTTGTCCAGCTGGTTAAGTTTGGGGATTGTTGCATATGCTTCCGTTCTTATTTTCTGCCATCCACAGAGATGTTTCTGCAGTTCTACTATGTTTCGTCCTAGTATATTTTGCATCTTGGATCTTAGTTTCTTCAAGTTTGTCGCATATCAAAAAGTATACAAAAATGTTCAATTTCTTGATTTGGTCCTAAAACACTTTTTTCATGACACAGGTAAAAGAGAAGCCGTGCTCAACAGTAACATGTCATCCACATCAACCATAACAACTGAACATTTCAGCAGGGAAATTCGCATGTTTTTGGGAATACTACATGCCAACTTCCAAAAGCATTGAAAATCAGGAAAGCTCTTTTTCCTGAATCTTGGAGTACACATCTCTATAATTCCCAGATGGCATTAAAATCAGGGGAATAAAATTTCTCAGCTCTAAGAAGAAGCCAAACACAACCAAAGGGTGAACAGAAAGAAGATAAGACGACAATAAATCATAAGCCTCGGTGCCTCACATAGCAACATCAAAAGAAGGAAAATAAAAGCAGAAAAGGGGACAAAAAAGGTCGTGCATGAATGTAGCTACTGAATGTATGATTTTTTGGCATGTAAGTTTTTATTTATCAATCCAATGGAATGAGGATGATCATTGACTTCTGGGACATTAATCTTGATTTGGGGCAATGCATGCATGATCAACATCTTACAACACCATCAAAAAATCTGATATAGAAAACAGTCTCTAGTGGTTCACATTTGTATGATTCTCCAAGATCATTGACAACTCCGATGTCATTGATAAGACCCACTCGCCAAAAGCCTCAACTTTGCTAATTAGACATCCAAAAGGTTTTTGCATCTCGTTTCATATCGCAACCAGCCTGTGTTCCGCTGTTTAAAAGATTCCACAGTAATTTGGCTCTACCCTTTGGGTCTTGGCTGGTGGGATTGGTCGACCCATGAATCATGGATATTGCATGCCTAGTTCTCCCTGTCTTGGAGAGAACTTGACCTCGAGTTTTGTAAATGTTGGACCAATATAATAAAATTTAAAATTTCTTTTGAACTCTAGCTGAAACTGTACAGAGAACTTCTCAAAATAGCAAACACGACTGCTTACCTAGTATATCTTGGGGCATGTGCTGCCCAGTTGGCCAGAACAGAAGGTGAAGAACACAAACGGTCGGGTAAGTAGGCCTGCAGCCTGTCATAATAAATACCAAGAAATTAAAAGAAAATATATCAACAGCCAAATAAAACAGAACAAGAATCCTGCAGATAAATAGGACACTGACCATTAGATGCTTATTCAAATACACACCATTGATTGCATGTACTTCACTGACTGAAGCTCATCTCTGAGTATCTGCAAAAGCAGTCCATTCAATTCAGTGAAAGGAAAAACATATGCATGTCCATAGTGAAACAACATATTAAAAAGAAGATAAAAAAAAAAAAAAAAAAGTTTGACAGTGCATGTATCTGAAGATTAAATGTATATAGTTGTGTGATGTTTATACTCTTCCAATGCATGCATATATCAAATTTCTCAAGAACTATTAACTTGCCTGCGAGGCTTGCTTTGTCTTTGGCCAAATTCATCACTTACAGGCTCTATACAAAACAAGGATAAAAAATAATGTTAAATATAATGCAAATGCAAGACAGAACAATAATGAAGAAATGGTTATGTTATAGAAGTTTGGGCCTGTATCAATAAATGCAGAACCTACTACTGATAAGAGACGTAACAGATGTAAATGCTTTACCAGGTTTTTGAGGAGGTTTCCATGTGTTATTAGGCTTGTTCGTACTTGTTTCTCTGGCACAAAAGAATTCAAATATGGGAGTTTTCAGTATTCGAATGCCAACATATGTAATTTTTGCATGCAAAGTAGCAAAATCATAGAATGAAGTAAAGACCTTCATGGAATGCATTCGAAGTTAGGCACAACAGCCCGTGGCACAGTAGAAGGTGCTCACTATTTCACCCTTCAGATATGGGTTCATGATGTTACCAATAAAAAATATGAAGGAATTCTTACAGCCTCATGCAAATTCTGATCTACCACAACAATCCAAAGGCTTCCGCCATTTTTTTTTCAAATAACTAACAATTATCTACATTTTTAATCCACCGTACTTCAAACTTCCACAATTGTTGTTGCAGACATGATGGCAGTCACTTAAATTTAAATCTTATAACCATTTTAAAATCACTATAGTGAAATAACTCTTTATATCCTTCTGATTCAGACTTTGTTTATATAACATTGATTGAATAAAGGTCACGTACTAGATTTTCTTCAGTCATTTTTAGTAGTTGGATTTGATAAGTTGCAAAAAAAGAAAAGACTGCTCAACTCATTAGGAGGGCCACATGTCATAGCAAACAAAGATTGTTGCCAAGGATCTCACTTAACCGGGCTCAATTGATGGATCCTTTGGGAACAGAAAAGTTCTAAAAGTAAGCTTTAATGGTGGGGAGATTTTTATGAGAATCAGTTGGACCATACTGGATCAGGAAGTGAACAGTAAAAAATAAGGTCTATAGTTTACATGCATCTTACATCTGTGTCCTACCTACCTGCCGTAAGAACCAGCCTTTTTCCCCTTTCTGCGAGAAAGCTTAAAAAATGGGGCGTGTGATATTACATGGATCCTTGAAATTAAGCTTTTCTCTAATTGATAAATTAAAAAAAAAATTCAGGGATCCATGTAATATCACAAGCCCCCATTTTGTGAGCTTCCTTGCAGAAAGGGAAAAAAGGTTGGTGCTTTCAGCATGTAAGCCACAGAATACAATGCACGTCAAATGGTGGCCTTAATTTTTTTCAACCGTTAAATTTCTGATCCAATATGGCCCAGCTGATTCTCAAACAGTCTATTTTCTGCATGGCACAGGCGATTTTGCTAGTTAACCAAAACAGTAGTAGAAAATTACTTACTTGGATCCACCTGAGGAAGATGTTTGTCCCGATGAACGAGGATAGAAACCACCATCAACTGCAATATAGGGTGAACAATATGATGCCCCTAAAGCTCCAGCAGCTCCTGCTAAGACTGGCACCCTGGAGAAAAGAGAAGTTAAACCACTTGATCTCAACACCTCATAATGCAGATACGGGAGAACAAGAAAAACGAAAAACGAAAATTCAGCAACCCAGTATCAACAATGGCTGGAACCTCAACCCAGTATCAACAATGGCTGGAACCTTTTTCTCATCAATGAAGAGTAGATTCAAAATTGTCTCATATGATGTTATGGTTGACTACGGTTACCTAGTCACTAATAAGACCTTTGAATTGCAAACAGTTTGTTTCGAACAATAAGCAGTTCAATTCGTAAATTGCTTTTATGAAAATTTCTAAGCGAAGCCCTATAAATCCAGCTTAATACTGATCTCACCTGTAAACATGTTTTATTCTAATCACATGTTTTACAATTGATCGACCTGATGATGGGCCCAACTCGGATTGGTGTAAATTTTGGCCAAATGTGGGCCCCAGTGATGGATTTATAGAGGAATGAGACGAAATAGTTACAAACTCAGCAAGCACCAAATCAGACAAATCAAAAGGCAAACAGATGAACCTATCCCTCCCTCCCTCAACCCCCAACCTCATTGCAGCAAAGATTGCCTTTAAGTGTGCTGTGTGTTCACACTTGTGTCACTAAAACAGTAAAAAAAGGGAACGAAGTACACCCTGCACACCGCAACCCCTCTCCTCCCCAAACATTGGTCTCGCTGCATTCTCTCAAGTGACAAATATTTTATTTTCCTTTCTTTTGGAAAAGCAAGTTAAGTTGAGAACAAGAATGAGCACCTTCCAACTGTGTAACCTGCTATCCTCGTTTGTTAAAAGGCTGAAAGCTTTGAAAAATGAGCGGATGCTAGTATGCAGGTTTTCAAGCTTATATTAAGAAAGCCATTTTTTCTACTTAGCTCAGCATTCATATGCAACTTACCTTTAAGCAACAAACTAAGACAAGAAGAGGAGGGGAAGGGGGAGAAGGGAGGGGGCCGAGAGAGAGAAGAGGGGAGGGGGAAGGGAGGAGGGGGGAAGGTGGGGGGTGTTATTCTTTCTCAAGCACTATGGAACCAAAGAAAATTAATTAAAAAAAAAAGGCAAAAGAAAAATAAGGAAGAAGAAAAATAACATACCATGTCATTTCAGAATTCCCAAAACCCAGCTGTGGTTGGGCAACATATCCAGGAAGTGCCATGCCAACAGCAGGAACCCCAAGACCACCATGATGTTGACCCCCAAATTGCATAACTGCAGACCCACAGATGAACATGAGAACAAAACTTATAATTCCAAAATAAAATAATGTAAATTAGAACTCACATACTACATATAATATTGCCTATTCAGCCGAACCCATGACCAAACATCATATATCAGCACTTCATAATTGAAGAACCAGAGTCAATTAAAAAATCAGAAGTTTTCTTATGTAACTAGCAAAGAAATTAAAGAAAAACACCATTAAAAAAATTAAATGGATAAACTGCAAGATCATGACTTGAGATATCATCTAATACATGAAAGTTGAAACAATCCTCTTAAGCATTTAACGTTCTTCCAACCAAGTGGTCTGCAATACATTTTTATGTCTCAGTGATGCACTGGCCAGTGAAGAACTATCATCATGGCATCATTGGATGCGTACCAATAAATATCTGTTTTGGAGCTGACAGATACAAGTACGATGCAGGACATTTAACCAACACAGGCACATTTAGAAGTTGTAAAGGAATCATCTACAACTGCCAGCCCCAAAGAAATTATTATATAATAAATATTGTAAAAACCAATATTTTCAAGGTTCATAAAATAGGTTAAAGTAATGTTCAAATGTGAAATAATTTTCAAACATGAGTATGTAAAACTTGACAGAGGAACCAGATAAGGTAATATCTAGCATTCGTTGTTTAACAAGGCCCACAAAATATCCATCAAAATGTTGCATCTACATTCTTAGTGCATCAAAGATGTCCATAGATTAGCAAAATATTGCAAACTCATTGTTCTCAAATTAGAAGCTTTACATGGCAACAGTGCTGGAGTGGCTGAAAAGCTTTGATCACCATGAGCAAGACCCATAGGTCCTGTAGCTCCAATAATTTGTCCCCCACCATACAAAAAAGAACCCTTTCCACTTCCTTCAATACTTTCTTGTCCTTTCCAGCTAAAGCAGTCTTAGATTTGCTCGAACCTGGTGGAGATTCCATGTCCCCAGCCTCCGATGAATTGGTGGATGAAGCCTGAGTTAGAGAAGCCTGAGTTCCACTACCAGGACGATGAACCAACTGTTGAGAGGAACCTCGGGAAGCAGGTTGTACTGGACTCTGAATGGACCTTTGCTGAACTGCAGAGATCTGTGTTTGTACAGAACCTCTGTTAACTTGGTTAAGAGATACAGTTGGCTGATAATTAAGTGGCCCACTGGTAATTGGACCCCTCCCTTGACTCCTGGTCTGAGCTGACGGCCTTGTATCAAGCAGTATAGGCGATCCAGAAGACTGTAATTGCACATTGTTGAATTGTTTCCCACTGACTGAACGGATAGAATCGTCCATGAAAGACCTTTCTGGGCCATTAGGCTCTGCAATGGCTTTCCCTCGCATTGATGCAATGGAATGGGAAGTCGATAAATTCTCCTTGCTGAGCACAGATGATTGAAGGTTCCTATTGGTATTTCCAGTCAGTGTATCCCTCTTGTGTGCAATAGATACGTCTTGATTAGAAGACCTAGAGGGGTAAAATGGAGGAGATGCAGAATTCAAGCTTGACGCAAAAACATGTTTTCGAGGAAGGACCAGGTCATGCTGTACATTTGAAGAGTGAGTGGGCACTCTCCCTGAATTAGCATTCGATGTAGTATCAATAGATTTTCCTGATCTGTACAATCAATGACAAAAAAAAAAAAAACATGTCTCATGCTACAGATAATCGATTTTTTCTAGAAAAAAAAACTGAAAGAAACCGAAACTTACTGCTTGTCTTGTACAGCAGGCATCTCTTTGTTATTCTTTGCAGGAGGTTCATATCTCCTAGGTCCTCTACCCCTAAATACTTTATTATTACGGTTCTGATTGTTGACATCACCAAAAGTTCTAGACCCATTTCCTCTTACATATCCACGGCCTGTACCTCGATATCCACCTCGACCTCTAAAACGACCTTTACCATTCCTCCTCCTCTCCTGGGGAATTAAAAAGTATATTCGATAAAACGAAGGAAAAGAGAAATGATTCTTCCCATTTTTATTAATTATCAGTGTGTGTACTGTGTATAAAGGTCATCACCCAGTGCGGTCCCGCCCAAGCAGGGTATATATATTTATTATATATAAAGCAGAAAAAAAAAAGGATTAAGGAACAAAATCATGACTCATCATGCAATTAAAAGGCATGAAAAGATCACCTCATTGTTATAATGTACTTCTTGTACATTCATCTCCTCAAACCTATCATGCACCCATGCCCGGTTATCTTTAGATTCCCACAGCCTACGCCCAGAAGTGCGCCTGATTATAAAAACAACAACAAAAAGAAAAAAAAATAATTAGAGCACCATAATTTCAAATAGAGCATCCTAAAAAGAAATTTGTTTTAAATGACAGTTATAAAGATGGCAAAAATGTGACAACAAAAAATCAAGAACACAAGACCCATGTGTAATAGCATTTATGGTTATTTCTGCAGAGTGCAAAACTAACAAATACAAACCAACTCGACTCGGACTTGGGAGGTGCCTAGTCAAGTCATCTACTTGGCCGAGTCCTATGGTTTTTAGGCCCTAAACATGCTTATTTCCTAGTTGTGGTAGCCTCTTATGGGCATTTTGCACCGATTCTAGAATATTAAAAACACTTTTTTTAAAAGACCAAACATTTGAATTGGTGGTACTAATTGCCCAATTGAATGAAATAAATATGGGTACCTATCATAATCAAAGCCTTGTCCCAACTACATTGGGGTCAGCTACATGAATTTTGTTTCTTATTCCAGTCTATCTGCACCAATCCTCCGATAGGTTTCACTTCTTCAAATCAAACCTTACTCCTTCCATTCATGTCCTTTTCGGCCTACCCCTCTTCCTTAAAGTGCCATCTACATGCATAGAAAAACGTCTCCTCACTAGAGCCATTGTTTGCCTGCTTTGTACATGTACTGATGTACAAACCATCTCAAATGAGTCTTTTAATTTATCACCTATTGATGCTACCCCTAAATGCTTCCAAATGCGCTCAATTTTTATTCTATCGTCCTAGATTTAGCACACATCCATCTCAACATTCTCATCTCCACTACACTCATATTTTATATTTCTTGTTTCTTGGTTGGTCAACACTATGCTCCACAAGTCATAGTTGATCTAATCGTTGTTCTGTAAAAATTTTCCTTAAAACTTATTAGTATGCGTTGATCTTAGAGCGCTCTAGTAAGTTTCTTTTTTCCTGTAAGTTGCCATGATATGAACTTCTAGCAGCAGGTGGTCTGCCTTGACTTGCAAAAATAGCACTCCACTTGTTCATGAATAATTGACCGAACGATGAGATAGAAAATCACGCACATATACAAGCAAAACTCAAACCTACTTGGCTTTAGGGTTGATTAAGATTTCATAATGCATTGATTAATAACAAGAAAATGTTACTTTTGAACAAGATAGATCAACGAAGCATCAATGCTGCTACAGAATCATGAAATTTACTTATCCAAAGATAAAAGAGACTGTAGTTATCCAGAAAAATGGCATGCATTCCTCACAATAAAAGCTAACACCATATAGCAAAAGACAACCTCAAGGCAAGAAAAAATTAAAATAAAAAAAAAACATTAAAAAAGTGCTCGATCAGAGGTATAGAAGAATTATTCCTCATAATAGGAAGCAGTAATTTTTTTTCCTGACAACTTCCACTGGCCCCAAAACCAAAGTATCGAAATTTTCCTCATAATGGGAAGCAGTATTTTTTTTTTCCTGACAACTTCCACTGTTCCCAAAACCAAAGTATCAAATATCTAAAATTATCTCTTCCCAGTCAAAGATTAATTTCCAAATTTACTTCATTTAGGTTGCATTAGAATGTACATCAAAATGGATAGACAGTTGGGCATAATTTAGTTACAAGTAAGGTTCAACCCAGCTCAGTTCATAGTGCAACTGTCCCAAGTCCCAGGCTGCTAGCTCGGCCGGTAAGGGACATCAAAGTCCTCCAGTGGGAGGCAGGGTAGCTAGGTTCAAGACCCAGTTGCAATAATTGGCTGCTAGAGCCTTAAGAAAAATGGGTTATAGATAGGGTAGCTTATGAGGTAGATTATGATCAACATGAGAGAGAGAAAAAAAAAATAATAGTGAAATTTATCATGATCACCACTTCGATTTCTTCGCAACTAACTCCAAATGCTCATCAACTATATAAAAAGCCGCTTTGGTAAAGCATATAGAAATCAAACATAAGAATATAAACCAAAGGGAGTGATGGGGAAGACGAATCAGTGGGAGAATTTCTCTTGCAATTAGCAAAATCCATCAATGGCACATCAATTTGTGTCTGTCTAGAATCTAAAACACGAGTGTAAACTGCTAAACTAGTAAGCTACACATGACAATGCATCATTTGGCAGTTAAGTACACAACAAACAAACAAACAAACAAACAAACGAAAAAAAAACCAAACTTTAGTCATAAATCAAAAGATCAAAGATAACTGAGAGAGCACGAGCACCTGTGCCGACCACTTCGATCATCCTGAAACCGATCATCATGCATGTAGAAAGCACCCGCAGTCGGCACCGCAAACGGCTCATTCACCTTCTTCTCCTCCTCTTCTCCATGATCCTTTCCATGCGCGGATTCTCCACCGCCAGATTCAGCCACCGCAGCCACTTCCAATGCGGTCGCCATCGCCGTCGCGGCAACCTCACCTCTTTGGCTACCCTTCTCATCAAACTCCTCTTCTTCCACTCCATCCTCGTATTCTTCTTCTCCTTCCTCTTCCTCTTCAATCTCCGACTCCTCCTCTTCGTAGACCTCCGCCCCGCCCTGCCCGTCCGACTCGACGTCCGATCCGATCAAAACCCTCCCCGCCGGCTTCTTCCCTCTTTCATCTCTCTCGCCTTCCTCGTCGTCGCTGGCTTCTCGTCGCCGCATTGCCAAAGGCAGCATCGCCTCTTCTGGATCGCTCTCGTACTCTTCTCCCTCGGTAGCCATCCCCTCAAAACCCCTAGCGCTGATTTTCTCTCCCAATTGCAAAACCCTAACTGTGGGATTCGATCAGAAAAAGGATGCGATTGAAGGCAGAGTAGATTGGGAATCGAATCTAGGGTTTTTGTCTGCTTACCTCATCGATTAAAGAGCAGAGAGATTCAGATTCGTCTGACGCTTGATCTATGGTTCTGGTGGTGGCAGGAAGAAGAAAACGATCGATCCAATTGGGAAGTGGAGAAAGTCTGTGACGTGAAATCAGAGAGATGTTTCTTTTATGTCAAGTTTGGGGCGGTTGGGAAATCAGAATCGGAGAATTCCTTGCGTGATTCGGGGTGGGTGGTTGGCACGTGCGGTTCTGATACGTGGCGTTTCATGGGAAGATCTGGGCCATTGATCACTATTCTTGTGGGCCCCTTTTTAATGACTTTTTTTTTAATGATGTTACAAGTTAAGCAGCTGGTAGATGCGAGAAAGAATATTCGATGCAATTGCTAACACTCGTAGATGTAGGCCCCATCCCATGGCAGGGTCCCATTTCTTACGTTCTAACCTTTGGAGAATTTGATCTCGACTCTTGATTTAGGAATTAGGGACATGAGTGCGTATCAGCGAGCGCCGAAAAAAAAAGTAGGCATTCATTTTAGATGGTTTAAAAGGGAGTCCTTTTGAAATTTCAAATTAGCCTCCAAGATAAAATAAACCAAAAAAGTCTATGAGTTGGGCTTGAAATAGAAAATGGAGGGGGAAACAAAGGAGATGCCCAAAAATGGGGGTTTACTAAAATAGGGTTCTATCAAATTGGGACAGAGAAAGAAAAAATGGGGGATGACCAGAAGGACACCAACATCCTTTTTCAAGAAGGAGAAAGGTAAAAAACTTAAAAAATTCAAAAGGAGCTGGTACGACCTGAGTCCTGAGATGAGGGAGAATAGAAGGTGGTAAAAAGGGCAGGAAACATCACCAAAAGAATTAAAATGTGAAAAAAATTAAAATTAAATTAAATTGAAAAAACGACTAAATCACATATATTTGGGCATTATTGTCAATTGTCCTTCGTACCGCTTGTATATGTAACCATGAGCAAGTTTTGAAATTTAAAGAGGGGGAATGTCAAATGAGAAAAAAAGATGGTGATGGGGAGTTGATTGTAAAAATAAAAAAGGACAAAAAAAACTACTTTTAGTTGCATAAAATGACAAAAAAAAAGATATTCAAAAAAGGCACAAAGTGACAAAAAATATATTCTTAAAAAAATACAAATCGACAAAAGGATGCTTTTACTCCTAACCCTCTCCATTTTTTTCTTTTTAATTTGACATTCAATACTATTTTACTTTACTCCACCCTATAAACAAATAGGTTGGTGACCCTACGGTCAAAAGCCCCTCCATTTATTTGGCATGCTTAAAGTTGTGCACTTTTGACATCTCTTTTTTTATTATTTTAGCTTTAGTCTATGTATTAACCCTCAATTATTTGCAGTACTATTATAATAAGCATATTTATCTCTGGTTTATCGATAACTTTAGAAAATCTTGGGGATAATAGAGAAAATGCATATTTCATAAATAGTTTTAACTGGAAAGTTCTTCTATGCACTTTATTTATCAAACAAAGTAACAGAGGATAGTTATGCATGTAATCATTTTAGTAAAAGGAAGGTAATAATTATTATATATGAAAGACAATGATTCTAACTAATCTAAATTTGATTTTGACCATTTTTCTCAACTTTGATTTTCTATGAAGCCCACGTTTTTTTTTTTTTTTTGCACTTTTCTAAAACTTGACTTTAATGGAACCCTTAAATCCCACAGTTTATTTATAAATTTGACCATCCAATGCAATTATGCCTTTCAATGGAATCCGGGTTTCTCAATTTTGACTTTGCTCGTTGGATTGCATAAATTTTTGGGACATTTACCACAAAAATTCCCTTAAATAGGGTAATCACAGTTGAGGACACTAAACTTTTATAATGACATCCAAGGACCTCCAACTCAAATCATCTATTTTTTCATCCGTTTTGCCCTTTTTTTTGTTGATGTCAACATAACCAGTTCCCTATTCTATCATGAGTAATATTTGTTGACATTAACAAAACATTCGTCGACATCAACAAAAATGCCATGTTATTACAATTAGTGACCCTGTGAATTTGTTGAGGTCGATAGAAGATTCATCGACATCAACATAAAATTGTGTCGACGTAAAAAAAAAAACCCAGTTAACAGCATGAGTGACCCTATGAATTTGTTGACGTCGATAGAAGATTCGTCGACATCAACATAAAATTGTGCCGACGTCAATAAAAATGCTCAGTTATCGTCAACAAAAATTGAGTTTTATGTTGTTTAGGGTTTTGTTGACATCGAGCAATCTCTCTCTCACTGTGATTGAGAAAAAAGAGGTAGGGTGTTGATCTCCTTCTTCTCATTCTTCTATTCTACTGTTGCTGTTTGATTCGAAGGTGAATAACGTTTTCTTCTTTTAGGGTTATGTTGATATACCCTAACCAAGTGCAGAAACGGAATTAAATATTAGATTTTGGGCTGGAGGTCTTTGGCTATAATTATAAAAATTTAGGGTCCTCATTTGTAATTACCCTATTTAATAGTATTTTTGAAGTAAATGTTCATAAATTTTTTGTATAAAGCTTGTTAAAAAGAATGTCAAAAGTAGCTATAAATGGGGCAAGCAGCTTTGAACACATGGTAGACGAGATCGAATTCATATCACAACTATTACAGGGGAAATATGCATCAGATCATTTGCATGGTTTCTTATATGAGAACCTATTAATATACTCAAGGCATTTCTTTTGAAGCGTGTGTATTCTAATCATGTGTTTTTACAGAGAACCAATTTAATGGCTAGCCCAATACAAATAAAAAAACAAAAGGATCTTCCACTGATTACACAAATATGCCCCTAGTCTTTAGGTTTTAATCATATCATATATCTATAGCAAAGTAGCAATAGATATCTATTTTTAATTCTATTATTGTCATTTTTTCCTTTCTATGTTTTGGGAGTTGCAAAATCTATTCTTCTTTCTATTTTTAGATACCTATTATTAAATACACACAGAATACCTTTTTTCTTTTAATTATAGCAACTTTCACTTTAAATTTGCAATAATTTATTAATTTACTTAAAAGTCTTCATTGTCTAATTCCTTTTACTTCCTAATCTTTGAACATTGATGCCAATAAAACTAGATTGCAAAATAAAATTATTATTTTTTAAATACCGACTCTCATTATTTATTTATTTATTGCTTATACATGTTCGTGCTTTAAGCACCAGTTGAAAATGATGCAAAAGAAAATCTGAATATACAAAACAATAATCTATGGCCAAACCATGACTATTCAAGGGGAAATCATAAAAATAAGCTGCCATGCAATTTAGGACTCTTTTGCGTGAAAAATAAAAAATCACCCATAGAAGTAAAACCTGTGGCACCATAAAATTAAGCAATAAATCATGATGAAAATCCTTAGGATTTCTCCTATTAATCATTATAAACACTTATAGGAAACCCTATAAGTGCTAATTACTATTCTTTTTATTCTTAGCTTTTTTAGAACTCACATGTGAACTGATTTCGGCATGTGCTCACTCTAATACGTTTTAAAACAATTATATAAATAACACTTACAATCCCAAATACCATTCCTTGTTTCTTTTGAACCCTGATCCTCCACATGGTCCCACTCGTTCTTCCTATGAGTGTCATCGTGGGGCTATTAAAATCCGAAATACTTAAAATAAATGCCGTCTTTTTTGTCCGAATTTTACAAATATTTGGTCATGCTGCATTATTGAGCACACGACTAATAATGCATAAAAATGCATTGTTAATCATGCACCAAATCTTACAATGGGAATACAGACTTAATCTCACCAGTGTTTTTCTCGAAGAGAATGCACTGTTGCCAACTAATTAGACCCTTTCTTTCTCTTAAGACGGTACGTAACTGATTAAAATACACAGCCTTTTGTTGTGCCATCCATTTAAAGAGTTCAACTCTTGAATAAATAATTCTTCAAAGGGTTTCCTTGCAGAGAAGCATAGGATATACGGATGGATATTATATTTTCCTCATTGGCTCTTTGGATCCTTGTAACCTATAGCAGGTTAGTTAGTTTACATGCAAATGAGGATTCATGCGTTAGGATACCATGGTTTTATCTAGGAGTGGCGGTTGTTTTGTTCTTTGCCTTTTGAGGATTTTACCTAAAAATGAACCGTATTTGATCGTTGTACTAAATAGTGAAAACTATTTCTTTCTGCACAAATGTGGTCCGTTATGCATGATTTCGTCTTTTTTTTTTTAAACTTGGGACCAACAACGCGAGCGTCGCTTTTCATAAACTGTTGGCATATGGGTGTATGTCTTAGTATTATGTTTTCGGGTGACCGTTGGCATCCGTTTTTCCTCTTCATAAAGCTCCTTCACTTCATCTCATGTCTTTGGAGAATAAGGAATCCACCATGGGTGCTTGTGTCGGAAGCCGTCAGAGATTTACAAAATGAATGAACAGTGCATCTTTGAGGTTCCGGGAGTGGAGGATCAGGACTGGTAATCTCACCATGCTGATCCAAAGGTACATCAGAAAAAAGCCAATATAAACACAAGAACAAAAATGAATTGAAAAATGACAATTGTTAAATCCAACCATATTTTTTTTCCGGGGGGGGGGGGGGGGGGGGAGTGGGGCGGGATTCACCAAAGGATTGAAGAGTTGCAAAAATAAGTTTTCCACTGTTATTATAGGTGGAAAATTTGCAAAAACAAATTTTCCACTGTTATTATATGTGGAAAAGTTTAAAAAACTAGTTTTTCACTGGGAGCATAGGCGGAGAAGTTGCAGATACAAGTTTTCTACATCTCATATAGGCAGAAAAGCTGCAAGTAGAGAAGGGATGAGGGATATGGATGAGGAAAAGTTGAATTTGGGGAGCAAAGAGGGACGCTAGCATCGCCCTTATTTATTTTGGGCGACGCTATCGTCCCTTGTGAAAAAAAAAGAAAAAAAAAAAGTGGCGGGATGAACGATCTCGTGCGGCGGGAAATACTTTTCACTATTTCGTGCAATGGCCAAATACCGTTCATTTTTGGGTAAAATCCTCTTGCCCTTTTTATCTGGGTAAAAACAGCACCAATCAGACAGTCTCATCCATCACCTGGGTGCTCACCCTGCATCTGAGTCAAATGGGTTACAATTACAAACAACCTCATCCATCTGGGAGACTAGGACCCTGGTGCTGAGCTAGTCTCTGAGTTAAATGGGTTAGATAATACCTTAATTGATAAGAGGTGGATTGAATGAAATGTTGAAGTAGATGGATGACTAGAAGAATAAGTGCGTCCATATTGTATGATGAACGTGGATGGATATGATTAGGGTTGTAAACGGGTCAGTTCCGGTCCGGATCCAGGGTGGAACCGGAACCGTTTTCTAAGAAGGGGAACCGGAACCGTTAAGAATAATGGGAACCAGAACCGGAACCGTTTGTGAGGCGGGTCTGGTTCAATTTTTTTTTTTAAAAAATTATGCTTTTTTCACATTTCAATTGGATCACGTATTTACAAACACTAATGTGACATTTTGTCTATCAATAACAGACACTTTTAACAAAAAACTCAGAAATCACATCCAAACAGGCAATGAGATGTAGAAAAGTAGAAAACCCTAATGTAGAAAAGTAGAAAGGATTCTGTTCTCACATAATAAAGTTACCTTATGTTAGTATATATTGGGTCGGGTCCCGGGTCCACGGGTCTGAGCCACTGTGAATCCGGAACCGGAACCGTTTAGGTATCGGTTCCAAAAAAAGGATCCGGAACCGGAACCATTTTCTTATCGGGACCAAAATAAGGACCCAGACCCGGATCCTAACGGGTCGAAACCTTCGGGTAATCGGAGAATCAGGTACCCATTTACAACCCTAGATATGATCCTTTGGTCAGTGTGGATTTTTCACAGTGGCCGATGAAGCGTATGTTGGACAAACTGATGACCAAATGAAACTTGATCAATCATCACTTGCTCTGCATTGGATGAACCTTTATCAAGTCCACTAGCCAATACATCCCAAATGCTTAAGCTGACTATGATTGAATTATCAACCCACACGCGCCTGCCCAATGCAATACGTACTTGCCCACGTGACCTGGGGAATAATGACTCCCCAGAGTTCGAACTCGCGACCTTGCGTCGCTCTGATATGTCAAACCAATCTACTTAACAGAACTGACATTTCCACTAATTCATTTCACACATTCCAAACTCTGTCTGTCCTGGATAAAAGGGGGTAGCATCAGGTTGATAGCTGGTAAAACTTTTATCATATCTACGATCAGAATTCTAAGACACCATTCCTTGATCAAGGATTTGGCCCAAAATAGTCTGGAATGACGAAACAAATTTCATGTAGCTGACTCCAAATTAATTTGGACAAAGCTTTGATGATGATTGAGTTCCAAATCAGCAAACGGAGTGTCAGAAAACGAGTCTGCAGAGATTCGAAAGATTAATTCAGTGGATAAACCTATTTACCGGATCCAGATTACCAATCTGCTTGATGATCAAGGAAAAAACAAGTGCTCATGACATTACATAGCACACACTTTAAAGAACTCAATACATGTCAAATATTTTGCTAACACATCTTTCAATTAACTCAAACTTTCTCTGATGATGACTAACATTGAATTTAAATATCCTTGACATGAAACAAAACCTTGACATTATCTTCTATAGAATCTGAGGTTTCTAGAAAGCAGAGTGTTTACAGAAGAATATAGATTTTGGCATCTTAACTGATCTTCCCGTCAGAATTAAGACAAAGCAACAGAAATACAACAGAAAAAAGGATATCAGGTATCAAGTAACCTTTGTACTGGCCTGAGTGATTAAATCATGGCGTGCCTTTCCGTGCCTGCATGTGGGAACCGTTACCAGATTGCATGGAGAAATTGATGGGGCTGCTTATTGAATTGATTGTACTGTACAGTAGATGAATGAGGACAAAGAAAAGGAATGAAAGGTGCCTATTCAACGTTTCATGCTGATTCAGCTCTCCGCCTGTTCTTCAAAACAAGAGGGGCAACCAGCATCCATACTGCCATTGAGATACATATATTAATATCTAATACAAATTATTATTACTTATATGGGAATGAAAAAACCGATGTTAGTTCCATTAACAAGAAATGAGTTTTGTTAAAAGACTAGAAAATAAAGCAGGGTGATCTCTGTGGGCTATCAATAATTACCCCAGTTCAAACAAATCAAAAAATCCTTCTCATGATTAGAATTCTGCTCATTGAAGTGGATTGTTCCAAGAAAACAAATTTTGAACATGAAACCCCAGATGAATGGACAGGACCACGTGTTCTCCACTTGATGTATCCATCACAATTGTTGTTAAAATCCTAGGATTTGTATCATGAATCCTTTGATTCATATCGAATCATAAGGAAAAAGACTCACATCTATAAAATGAATCGCTCTACAAGTGAATCTTAGAATTTGGGTATAAATCTTACAATTTGATACTTGTTTTTCGAATCTTATGAGTAAAATGATTTACCTAGATGGGAATATCTATAGCCGAATGGATGATATTTATAGGTTTTTACCTTATTATGTTATTTTTTGCTGCTTTTAAGAGGCTATCAAGTGATTAACAAAACCTCTAAGAATTTTTGAGATTTTGGAGAGCTTTTAGAAATAAATAATGAAAATACATGTGACAGGAGCATTCTACTTCATGCATGGGGTCTTGTTCTAAGTTCTTTTTCGTTTTAAATCTTCTTTAGTTTTTTAAGTTTTTCTTCATAAGAACTTATTTAACTTTCAGAGTAATGTGATTGTGGTTTCTTATTTTTAATTTTTGATTTAAATAAAAAATAACACTGATGTCTCAAGCATATTTAAGTATTCACACATGTCATTTATGATATATAAATATTAATTCATATCAATAATGTTCCCCATATGATTGTATTATAGTCTTATTTGTGACGCAATGATGCTGCTATAGATGAAAAATGAAGATATAATTTTTTTTAAATTATTTTATTATTTTTCATTTTAGAATAAAACAAAAATCCTATGATTAAAAAAAAAAAATTATGATTGGATTTGACTCAACCCCTCAAATGATTTGCAATACAATTTTCATTTTTTGACGGTGTGCATCACAACCATTCATTTCATTCTAGTGAGATAAGCTTCTTTCTTTCTTTTCTTTGTTTTTTGATTTTTTTTTTCTTTTTTCCTTAACATACTGTTTTAATTTATAATTGCATTCATTATGATGATTTAGAAAGATCTACTCCTGCCTTTTAACTTGACAAATTTCCAGTGCATCATTAGCCATGACCAGATGTTTAGTCCATAACAAACCAACCACACCTTTGTCTGTGTTCTTCTCACATTGGAAAAACTGAGATCCTTTGCCCTGTGGTGATTCTGAGACCATTTTCATGATAAATTAATTATGTAATTACTTACTATAAACACACGCTGCAAGCCATTCATTTGCAATTCTGACCCAAGTACTGGCCCATCCCACATCTATTGTCCACCTGCAAAGATTACAGCATTTCTCTAAGGAAGATGGAACAACCTAATTTAGTAAAAAGAAACATCATACATCACACCCACGTTAATATTTTCAAATGCATCTCACTGTCTTGCAATACTATTCTTTCAATTAACCAGTAAAGCCTGCTGAGAAAACAAGTTCATGATGGGATTCTGAAAATTTTAATGTGTGTTTTCCACACAAAACAACACCACCACCACCACCAACAGCAATAAGAGGAAAACTCAATTACTATGCCTATGATTGTTATTCCTGTCACTCCGTAATTGAGTTTTCTCATGCACATAATAGAGAGAATTACAATGCATAACATCAATTACTGATTATACTTGATCTGCAACACAAACGAACATCCTAAAATAATAGCTAAAAGAGTTTAAGGAGGAATATTCTACAAATAATAACTAAAACATTCCAAAAAATTATCCTAGGAGCATCTCCTCCATGCAACTAAAGATGTTGGAATAGTGATCCCTCAGTAATCTCCAAACGAGAATAAGGATCATCAGCCAAAGTAATATTTCACTTT
Source organism: Litsea cubeba (assembly GCA_012931725.1). Taxonomy (NCBI): domain Eukaryota; kingdom Viridiplantae; phylum Streptophyta; class Magnoliopsida; order Laurales; family Lauraceae; genus Litsea; species Litsea cubeba. Next base: position 76,946,281 of record CM022948.1, read on the forward strand.
CCCTTACTGTTGGATGGTAGATGAACAGAGGATGTAAAATTAACTGGAGTGATAATAATAACTAAATAAACCTTCCTATTATTTAGCCTTACAAGCTACAACAGTTCCTGTGATGTGCTCAATTCCGAGTATGAAGAAGCAAACATAAATTCATCACAATTTGGACAGAAAAAGTCAAAGTTATTACATCATTATCCCTAAAAAATAATTTACTGCATCATTATCCCCATTTATCCCTCATCCTATCAAAAGATTCTTGCCACCATTTGTATCACTGACACTGAATACAGCACGTGAGTTCTACAGGGCATGACATTTCAAGCTCCCAAACCAACAATTCCAACCAATAAATTACATAGGGGATTGGGCATTCAATTTCTACCCCTCTAAACTTCCTACACTATGAGGGCATTGCCCCTGGCAGCCCCCCTTTAGTTCAACCCGTGTTAATAAATATCATTAGAGAAGGCAGGCCCCACTCCCATGCATAGTCATATATTTGAGCGCATTTCATTCGTTTGCAGGTGACATACACTCTCTCTAGCCCTCGCTCCACTCTCCTCAGCAGGATATTGCACCACACCGCACCAGCTTTCTGCTTTTTGTTGTACCTCAGCTGTATCTCCAGAACGTTCTTTTTCTAGCTGGAGAGAGTGCTGTTGGAGAAAGATTCTTTTCCGCCGGCTGGAGAGGATGACGTTGGAGAAAGCCGCCGGCTAGACAGATTGACGTTGGAGAAAGCTTCTTCTCCAGCTTGGGCATCTTAGGAGGAGCTTCGTTTCCGGCTGGAGAGAACGACGTGGAGAAACAGGGGCAATGAAGACAATTGTTGCTTCTACCATCTATACTGGGCTGTTGCTAGCTTTATCTATTCATATGGTATCGGCACTGTCCATCGGTGGAATGTGCAAGCTCACATCTCATAGTTCAAATAGCTCCCTGTATGACGTACGTGGCGTTTCCTCCCCAAAACCACTCCGGTTCTCCTCCTTCTGCTTGCTGTCGCCCCTTACTATCCTCTGCATCGTTTCAACCATCGGCCAATGGCACAAAAGTATGCCTTTGTCTGCTGTTCAACAATCTGGTTTTACTGGGATTTCCGGTCGACATCACAAGCATGAAGACTATTTTGTCCCAGTGTCATTTCAAGAACTAGATTATTAATGATATATAGTTCTTGAAATGACACTGGGACAAAAGAGTCTTCATGCGTGTGTGATGTAGACCAGAAATCCCAATAAGATCGGGTTGTTGAATAGCAGACAAAGGCATACTTCCGTGCCATTGGCCGATGGTTGAAACGATGCAGAGGATAGTAAGGGACGGCAGCAAGCAGAAGGAGGAGAACTAGAGTGGTTTTGGAGAGGAAACACCACGTACGGCATACAGGGAGTTGTTTGAACCATGAGATGTGAGCACTTGTGCATTCCACCGATGGACAGTGCCAATACCATATGAATAGATAAAACTAGCAACAACCCGGTATAGATGGCAGAAGCACCAATCGTCTTCATTGCTCCTGTTTCTCCACGTCGTTCTCTCCAGCCAGAAACGAAGCTCCTCCTAAGATGCCTAAGCCGGAGAAGGAGCTTTCTCCAATGTTAGTCTGTCTAGCCGGTGGCTTTCTCCAACGTCAATCTCTCCAGAGGGCGGAAAAGAATCTTTCTCCAACGGCACTCTCCAGCCGGAAAAGAAGGTTCTGGAGATACAGCTGAGGTACAACAAAAAGCAGAAAACTGGTGTGGTGTGGTACAATATCCTGCTGAGGAGAGTGGAGCGAGGGCAGGAGAGAGGGTATGTCACCTGCACCTGCAAACGAATGAAATGCGCTCAAATATATGACTATGCATGGAAGTGGGGCCTGCCTTCTAAAAAAAAAATGGATAATGATATTTATTAACATGGGCTGAACTAAAGGGGGGCTGCCAGGGGCCATGCCCCCATAGGGTAGGAAGTTTAGAGGGGTAAAAATTGAATGCCCAATCCCCGATGTAAAGAGAAACTTTATTCTAAGTTGGTAGAAGACGAAATAGATATGGCTAAAGCATGACCAAAGGCAAGATAACCAAAAGAACTAGGAAAAATAAGTATTCTCTACTGAAGGAAGGAATGCTAATCACTCAATATATTGTTGGGGCTAACTCCTCCCCAATTAGACACCAAATATATGAAAATGAGACACAGAAAAATGCACTCTCTCCATTTCCAATCAGACGCCAAACATATGAATGTCAGGAGTCCGGGCCCTTTGATATACATTATTCAGTCGTTCACTAATAGTCAAGCTTTTGGTGCTTCTGGTTATTAGCATGGTATCAGAGCAGGGGGTCATGTGTGTTTGAATCCTTGAGGATGTGCTACTGTCCAAGTATGGTCATTTGGCGTGTTTCTGTCCACGTGCGGAGCCCTACACGTGAGGGGGGTTGTCAGGACCCTTTGATGCACAGTGTTCCGTCGTTCACTAACAACTCAAGCTTTTGGTGTTTCTAGTTATTAACAATGAAAACAATAGCATTCGGGAAAATGTGCTCTCTCCCTTCCAATCAGACACCAAAAATATGAAAACACAAACATATATGAAAATGAGAAAATACCCTCTCTTTCTACTTTCCTCCTTCAAGTCCACACACCTTATCAAAGAAATGAATCAACTCTCTAAAGTCTTGCTCACTAGTGATTGTTATTCCTATGCTTATGATTGTTGTTCCGGTCACTCCGTAATAAGAGGAAAACTCAATTACTATGCCTAAGATTGTTATTCCTGTCACTCCGTAATTGAGTTTTCTCATGCACATAATAGAGAGAATTACAATGCATAACATCAATTACTGATTATACTTGATCTGCAACACAAACGAACATCCTAAAATAAAAGCTAAAAGAGTTTAAGGAGGAATATTCTACAAATAATAACTAAAACATTCCAAAAAATTATCCTAGGAACATCTCCTCCATGCAACTAAAGATGTTGGAATAGTGATCCCTCAGTAATCTCCAAACGAGAATAAGGATCATCAGCCAATGTAATATTTCACTTTCCCTTACTGTTGGATGGTAGATGAACAGAGGATGTAAAATTAACTGGAGTGGTAATAATAACTAAATAAACCTTCCTATTATTTAGCCTTACAAGGTACAACAGTTCCTGTGATGTGCTCAATTCCGAGTATGAAGAAGCAAACATAAATTCATCACAATTTGGACAGAAAAAGTCAAAGTTATTACATCATTATCCCTAAAAAAGATTTACTGCATCATTATGCCCATTCATCCCTCATCCTATCAAAGGATTCTTGCGCCCATTTGTATCACTGACACTGAATACAGCACGTGAGTTCTACAGGGCATGACATTTCAAGCTCCCAAACCAACAATTCCAACCAATAAATTACATAGGGGATTGAACATTCAATTTCTACCCCTCTAAACTTCCTACACTATGAGGGCATGGCCCCTGGCAGCCCCCCTTTAGTTCAAACCCGTGTTAATAAATATCATTAGAGAAGGCAGGCCCCACTCCCATGCATAGTCATATATTTGAGCGCATTTCATTCGTTTGCAGGTGACATACACTCTCTCTAGCCCTCGCTCCACTCTCCTCAGCAGGATATTGCACCACACCGCACCAGCTTTCTGCTTTTGTTGTACCTCAGCTGTATCTCCAGAACCTTCTTTTTCCAGCTGGAGAGAGTGCTGTTGGAGAAAGATTCTTTTCCGCCGGCTGGAGAGGATGACGTTGGAGAAAGCCGCCGGCTAGACAGATTGACGTTGGAGAAAACTTCTTCTCCAGCTTGGGCATCTTAGGAGGAGGTTCGTTTCTGGCTGGAGAGAACGACGTGGAGAAACAGGGGCAATGAAGACAATTGTTGCTTCTACCATCTATACTGGGCTGTTGCTAGCTTTATCGATTCATATGGTATAGGCACTGTCCATCGGTGCAATGTGCAAGTGCTCACATCTCATGGTTCAAATAGCTCCCTGTATGACGTACGTGGCGTTTCCTCCCCAAAACCACTCCGGTTCTCATCCTTCTACTTGCTGTCGCCCCTTACTATCCTCTGCATCGTTTCAACCATCGGCCAATGGCACAAAAGTATGCCTTTGTTTGCTGTTCAACAATCTGGTTTTACTGGGATTTCCGGTCGACATCACAAGCATGAAGGCTATTTTGTCCCAGTGTCATTTCAAGAACTAGATTATTAATGATATATAGTTCTTGAAATGACACTGGGACAAAAGAGTCTTTATGCGTGTGTGATGTAGACCAGAAATCCGAATAAGACCGGGTTGTTGAGTAGAAGACAAAGGCATACTTCCGTGCCATTGGCCGATGGTTGAAACGATGCAGAGGATAGTAAGGGACGGCAGCAAGCAGAAGGAGGAGAACTGGAGTGGTTTTGGAGAGGAAGCACCACGTACAACATACAGGGAGTTGTTTGAAACATGAGAAGTGAGCACTTGCGCATTCCACCGATGGACAGTGCCAATACCATATGAATAGATAAAACTAGCAACAACCCGGTATAGATGGCAGAAGCACCAATCGTCTTCATTGCTCCTGTTTCTCCACGTCGTTCTCTCCAGCTAGAAACGAAGCTCCTCCTTAGATGCCTAAGCCGGAGAAGGAGCTTTCTCCAATGTTAGTCTGTCTGGCCGGTGGCTTTCTCCAACGTCAATCTCTCCAGAGGGCGGAAAAGAATCTTTCTCCAACGGCACTCTCCAGCCGGAAAAGAAGGTTCTGGAGATACAGCTGAGGTACAACAAAAAGCAGAAAACTGGTGTGGTGTGGTACAATATCCTGCTGAGGAGAGTGGAGCGAGGGCAGGAGAGAGGGTATGTCACCTGCACCTGCAAACGAATGAAATGCGCTCAAATATATGACTGTGCATGGAAGTGGGGCCTGCCTTCTAAAAAAAAAATGGATAATGATATTTATTAACATGGGTTGAACTAAAGGGGGGCTGCCAGGGGCCATGCCCCCATAGGGTAGGAAGTTTAGAGGGGTAAAAATTGAATGCCCAATCCCCGATGTAAAGAGAAACTTTATTCTAAGTTGGTAGAAGACGAAGGCTAAAGCATGACCAAAGGCAAGATAACCAAAAGAACTAGGAAAAATAAGTATTCTCTACTGAAGGAAGGAATGCTAATCACTCAATATATTGTTGGGGCTCCTCCCCAATTAGACACCAAATATATGAAAATGAGACACAGAAAAAATGCACTCTCTCCATTTCCAATCAGACGCGAAACATATGAATGTCAGGAGTCCGGGCCCTTTGATATACATTGTTCAGTCGTTCACTAATAGTCAAGCTTTTGGTGCATCTGGTTATTAGCATGGTATCAGAGCAAGGGGTCATGTGTGTTTGAATCCTTGAGGATGTGCTACTGTCCAAGTATGGTCATTTGGCGTGATTCTGTCCACGTGCGGAGCTCAACACGTGAGGGGGGTTGTCAGGACCCTTTGATGCACAGTGTTCCGTCGTTCACTAACAACTCAAGCTTTTGGTGTTTCTAGTTATTAACAATGAAAACAATAACATTCGGGAAAATGTGCTCTCTCCCTTCCAATCAGACACCAAAAATATGAAAACACAAACATATATGAAAACGAGAAAATACCCTCTCTTTCTACTTTCCTCCTTCCAGTCCACACACCTTATCAAAGAAATGAATCAACTCTCTAAAGTCTTGCTCACTAGTGATTGTTATTCCTATGCCTATGATTGTTATTCCTGTCACTCCGTAATAAGAGGAAAACTCAATTACTATGCCTAAGATTGTTATTCCTGTCACTCCGTAATTGAGTTTTCTCATGCACATAATAGAGAGAATTACAATGCATAACATCAATTACTGATTATACTTGATCTGCAACACAAACGAACATCCTAAAATAATAGCTAAAAGAGTTTAAGGATGAATATTCTACAAATAATAACTAAAACATTCCAAAAAATTATCCTAGGAACATCTCCTCCATGCAACTAAAGATGTTGGAATAGTGATCCCTCAGTAATCTCCAAACGAGAATAAGGATCATCAGCCAATGTAATATTTCACTTTCCCTTACTGTTGGATGGTAGATGAACAGAGGATGTAAAATTAACTGGAGTGGTAATAATAACTAAATAAACCTTCCTATTATTTAGCCTTACAAGTTACAACAGTTCCTGTGATGTGCTCAATTCCGAGTATGAAGAAGCAAACATAAATTCATCACAATTTGGACAGAAAAAGTCAAAGTTATTGCATCATTATCCCTAAAAAACAATTTACTGCATCATTATGCCCATTCATCCCTCATCCTATCAAAGGATTCTTGCGCCCATTTGTATCACTTACACTGAATACAGCACGTGAGTTCTACAGGGCATGACATTTCAAGCTCCCAAACCAACAATTCCAACCAATAAATTACATAGGGGATTGGGCATTCAATTTCTACCCCTCTAAACTTCCTACACTATGAGGGCATGGCCCCTGGCAGCCCCCCTTTAGTTCAACCCGTGTTAATAAATATCATTAGAGAAGGCAGGCCCCACTCCCATGCATAGTCATATATTTGAGCGCATTTCATTCGTTTGCAGGTGACGTACCCTCTCTCTAGCCCTCGCTCCACTCTCCTCAGCAGGATATTGCACCACACCGCACCAGCTTTCTGCTTTTTGTTGTACCTCAGCTGTATCTCCAGAACCTTCTTTTTCCAGCTGGAGAGAGTGCTGTTGGAGAAAGATTCTTTTTCCGCCGGCTGGAGAGGATGACGTTGGAGAAAGCCGCCGGCTAGACATATTGACGTTGGAGAAAGCTTCTTCTCCAGCTTGGCCATCTTAGGAGGAGCTTCGTTTCTGGCTGGAGAGAACGACGTGGAGAAACAGGGGCAATGAAGACAATTGGTGCTTCTACCATCTATACCGGGCTGTTGCTAGCTTTATCTATTCATATGGTATCGGCACTGTCCATCGGTGGAATGTGCAAGTGCTCACATCTCATGGTTCAAATAGCTCCCTGCATGACGTACGTGGCGTTTCCTCCCCAAAACCACTCCGGTTCTCCTCCTTCTGCTTGCTGTCGCCCCTTACTATCCTCTGCATCGTTTCAACCATCGGCCAATGGCACAAAAGTATGCCTTTGTCTGCTGTTCAACAATCTGGTTTTACTGGGATTTCCGGTCGACATCACAAGCATGAAGACTATTTTGTCCCAGTGTCATTTCACAACTAGATTATTAATGATATATAGTTCTTGAAATGACACTGGGACAAAAGAGTCTTCATGCGTGTGTGATGTAGACCAGAAAATCCCAATAAGACCGGGTTGTTGAATAGCAGACAAAGGCATACTTCCGTGCCATTGGCCGATGGTTGAAACGATGCAGAGGATAGTAAGGGACGACAGCAAGCAGAAAGAGGAGAACTGGAGTGGTTTTGGAGAGGAAACACCACGTACGGCATACAGGGAGTTGTTTGAACCATGAGATGTGAGCACTTACGCATTCCACCGATGGACAGTGCCAATACCATATGAATAGATAAAACTAGCAACAACCCGGTATAGATGGCAGAAGCACCAATCGTCTTCATTGCTCCTGTTTCTCCACGTCGTTCTCTCCAGCCAGAAACGAAGCTCCACCTAAGATGCCTAAGTCGGAGAAGGAGCTTTCTCCAATGTTCGTCTGTTTAGCCGGTGGCTTTCTCCAACGTCAATCACTCCAGAGGGCAGAAAAGAATCTTTCTCCAACGGCACTCTTCAGCCGGAAAAGAAGGTTCTGGAGATACAGCTGAGGTACAACAAAAAGCAGAAAACTGGTGTGGTGTGGTACAATATCCTGCTGAGGAGAGTGGAGCGAGGGCAGGAGAGAGGGTATGTCACCTGCACCTCCAAACGAACGAAATGCGCTCAAATATATGACTATGCATGGAAGTGGGGCCTGCCTTACAATTTACAACAGTTCCTGTGATGTTCTCAATTCCGAGTATGACGAAGCAAACATAAATTCATCACAATTTGGACAGAAAAAGTCAAAGTTATTGCATCATTATCCCTAAAAAACAATTTACTGCATCATTATCCCCATTTATCCCTCATCCTATCAAAAGATTCTTGCGACCATTTGTATCACTGACACTGAATACAGCACGTGAGTTCTACAGGGCATGACATTTCAAGCTCCCAAACCAACAATTCCAACCAATAAATTACATAGGGGATTGGGAATTCAATTTCTACCTCTCTAAACTTCCTACACTATGAGGGCATGGCCTCTGGCAACCCCCCTTTAGTTCAACCCGTGTTAATAAATATCATTAGAGAAGGCAGGCCCCACTCCCATGCATAGTCATATATTTGAGCGCATTTCATTCGTTTGCAGGAGACGTACCCTCTCTAGCCCTCACTCCACTCTCCTCAGCAGGATATTGCACCACACCGCACCGGCTTTCTGTTTTTTGTTGTACCTCAGCTGTATCTCCAGAACCTTCTTTTCCAGCTGGAGAGAGTGCTGTTGGAGAAAGATTCTTTTCCGCCGGCTGGAGAGGATGACGTTGGAGAAAGCCACCGGCTAGACAGATTGACGTTGGAGAAAGCTTCTTCTCCAGCTTGGGCATCTTAGGAGGAGCTTCGTTTTTGGCTGGAGAGAACGACGTGGAGAAACAGGGGCAATGAAGACAATTGTTGCTTCTACCATCTATACCGGGCTGTTGCTAGCTTTATCTATTCATATGAATGTGCAAGTGCTCACATCTCATGGTTCAAATAGCTCCCTGTATGACGTACGTGGCGTTTCCTCCCCAAAACCACTCCGGTTCTCCTCCTTCTGCTTGCTGTCGCCCCTTACTATCCTCTGCATCGTTTCAACCATCGGCCAATTGGCACAAAAGTATGCCTTTGTCTGCTGTTCAACAATCTGATTTTACTGGGACTTCCGGTCGACATCACAAGCATGAAGACTATTTTGTCCCAGTGTCATTTCAAGAACTAGATTATTAATGATATATAGTTCTTGAAATGACACTGGGACAAAAGAGTCTTCATGCGTGTGTGATGTAGACCAGAAATCCGAATAAGACCGGGTTGTTGAATAGTAGACAAAGGCATACTTCCGTGCCATTGGCCGATGGTTGAAACGATGCAGAGGATAGTAAGGAACGGCAGCAAGCAGAAGGAGGAGAACTGGAGTGGTTTTGGAGAGGAAACACCACGTACGGCATACAGGGAGTTGTTTGAACCATGAGATGTGAGCACTTGCGCATTCCACCGATGGACAGTGCCAATATCATATGAATAGATAAAACTAGCAACAACCCGGTATAGATGGCAGAAGCACCAATCGTCTTCATTGCTCCTGTTTCTCCACGTCGTTCTCTCCAGCCAGAAACGAAGCTCCCCCTAAGATTCCTAAGCCGGAGAAGGATCTTTCTCCAATGTTAGTCTGTCTAGCCGGTGGCTTTGTCTAACGTCAATCTCTCCAGAGGGCGGAAAAGAATCTTTCTCCAACGGCACTCTCCAGCCGGAAAAGAAGGTTCTGGAGATACAGCTGAGGTACAACAAAAAGCAGAAAACTGGTGTGGTGTGGTACAATATCCTGCTGAGGAGAGTGGAGCGAGGGCAGGAGAGAGGGTATGTCACCTGCACCTGCAAACGAATGAAATGCGCTCAAATATATGACTATGCATGGAAGTGGGGCCTGCCTTACAAGTTACAACAGTTCCTGTGATGTGCTCAATTCCGAGTATGAAGAAGCAAACATAAATTCATCACAATTTGGACAGAAAAAGTCAAAGTTATTGCATCATTATCCCTAAAAAACAATTTACTGCATCATTATCCCCATTTATCCCTCATCCTATCAAAAGATTCTTGCGACCATTTGTATCACTGACACTAAATACAGCACGTGAGTTCTACAGGGCATGACATTTCAAGCGCTCAAACCAACAATTCCAACCAATAAATTACATAGGTGATTGGGCATTCAATTTCTACCCCTCTAAACTTCCTACACTATGAGGGCATGGCCCCTGGCAGCCCCCCTTTAGTTCAACCCGTGTTAATAAATATCATTAGAGAAGGCAGGCCCCACTCCCATGCATAGTCATATATTTGAGCGCATTTCATTCGTTTGCAGGTGACGTACCCTCTCTCTAGCCCTCGCTCCACTCTCCTCAGCAGGATATTGCACCACACCGCACCAGCTTTCTGCTTTTTGTTGTACCTCAGCTGTATCTCCAGAACCTTCTTTTTCCAGCTAGAGAGAGTGTTGTTGGAGAAAGAATCTTTTCCGCCGGCTGGAGAGGATGACGTTGGAGAAAGCCACCGGCTAGACAGATTGACGTTGGAGAAAGCTTTCTTCTCCAGCTTGGGCATCTTAGGAGGAGCTTCGTTTCTGGCTGGAGAGAACGACGTGGAGAAACAGGGGCAATGAAGACAATTGTTGCTTCTACCATCTATACCGGGCTGTTGCTAGCTTTATCTATTCATATGGTATCGGCACTGTCCATCGGTGGAATGTGCAAGTGCTCACATCTCATGGTTCAAATAGCTCCCTGTATGACGTACGTGGCGTTTCCTCCCCAAAACCACTCCGGTTCTCCTCCTTCTGCTTGCTGTCGCCCCTTACCATCCTCTGCATCGTTTCAACCATCGGCCAATGGCACAAAAGTATGCCTTTGTCTGCTGTTCAACAATCCGGTTTTACTGGGATTTCCGGTCGACATCACAAGCATGAAGACTATTTTGTCCCAGTGTCATTTCAAGAACTAGATTATTAATGATCTATAGTTCTTGAAATGACACTGGGACAAAAGAGTCTTCATGCGTGTGTGATGTAGACCAGAAATCCCAATAAGACCGGGTTGTTGAATAGCAGACAAAGGCATACTTCCGTGCCATTGGCCGATGGTTGAAACGATGCAGAGGATAGTAAGGGACGACAACAAGCAGAAGGAGGAGAACTGGAGTGGTTTTGGAGAGGAAACACCACGTACGGCATACAGGGAGTTGTTTGAACCATGAGATGTGAGCACTTGCGCATTCCACCGATGGACAGTGCCAATACCATATGAATAGATAAAACTAGCAACAACCCGGTATAGATGGCAGAAGCACCAATCGTCTTCATTGCTCCTGTTTCTCCACGTCGATCTCTCCAGCCAGAAACGACGCTCCTCCTAAGATGCCTAAGCCGGAGAAGGAGCTTTCTCTAATGTTAGTCTGTCTAGCCGGTGGCTTTCTCCAACGTCAATCTCTCCAAAGGGCGGAAAAGAATCTTTCTCCAACGGCACTCTCCAGCCGGAAAAGAAGGTTCTGGAGATACAGCTGAGGTACAACAAAAAGCAGAAAACTGGTGTGGTGTGGTACAATATCCTGCTGAGGAGAGTGGAGCGAGGGCAGGAGAGAGGGTATGTCACCTGCACCTGCAAACGAACGAAATGCGCTCAAATATATGACCATGCATGGAAGTGGGGCCTGCCTTACAAGTTACAACAGTTCCTGTGATGTGCTCAATTCCGAGTATGACGAAGCAAACATAAATTCATCACAATTTGGACAGAAAAAGTCAAAGTTATTGCATCATTATCCCTAAAAAACAATTTACTGCATCATTATCCCCATTTATCCCTCATCCTATCAAAGATTCTTGCGACCATTTGTATCACTGACACTGAATACAGCACGTGAGTTCTACAGGGCATGACATTTCAATCTCCCAAACCAACAATTCCAACCAATAAATTACATAGGGGATTGGGAATTCAATTTCTACCCCTCTAAACTTCCTACACTATGAGGGCATGGCCCCTGGCAGCCCCCCTTTAGTTCAACCCGTGTTAATAACTATCATTAGAGAAGGCAGGCCCCACTCCCATGCATAGTCATATATTTGAGCGCATTTCATTCGTTTGCAGGTGACGTACCCTCTCTCTAGCCCTCGCTCCACTCTCCTCAGCAGGATATTGCACCACACCGCACCAGCTTTCTGCTTTTTGTTGTACCTCAGCTGTATCTCCAGAACCTTCTTTTTCCAGCTGGAGAGAGTGCTGTTGGAGAAAGATTCTTTTCCACCGGCTGGAGAGGATGACGTTGGAGAAAGCCACCGGCTAGACAGATTGACGTTGGAGAAAGCTTCTTCTCCAGCTTGGGCATCTTAGGAGGAGCTTCGTTTCTGGCTGGAGAGAACGACGTGGAGAAACAGGGGCAATGAAGACAATTGTTGCTTCTACCATCTATACCGGGCTGTTGCTAGCTTTATCTATTCATATGAATGTGCAAGTGCTCACATCTCATGGTTCAAATAGCTCCCTGTATGACGTACGTGGCGTTTCCTCCCCAAAACCACTCTGGTTCTGCTCCTTCTGCTTGCTGTCGCCCCTTACTATCCTCTGCATCGTTTCAACCATCGGCCAATGGCTCAAAAGTATGCCTCTGTCTGCTGTTCAACAATCTGGTTTTACTGGGATTTCCGGTCGACATCACAAGCATGAAGACTATTTTGTCCCAGTGTCATTTCAAGAACTAGATTATTAATGATATATAGTTCTTGAAATGACACTGGGATAAAAGAGTCTTCATGCGTGTGTGATGTAGACCAGAAATCCCAATAAGACCGGGTTGTTGAATAGTAGACAAAGGCATACTTCCGTGCCATTGGCCGATGGTTGAAACGATGCAGAGGATAGTAAGGAACGGCAGCAAGCAGAAGGAGGAGAACTGGAGTGGTTTTGGAGAGGAAACACCACGTACGGCATACAGGGAGTTGTTTGAACCATGAGATGTGAGCACTTGTGCATTCCACCGATGGACAGTGCCAATACCATATGAATAGATAAAACTAGCAACAACCGGTATAGATGGCAGAAGCACCAATCGTCTTCATTGCTCCTGTTTCTCCACGTCGTTCTCTCCAGCCAGAAACGAAGCTCCTCCTAAGATGCCTAAGCCGGAGAAGGAGCTTTCTCCAATGTTAGTCTGTCTAGCCGGTGGCTTTCTCCAACGTCAATCTCTCCAGAGGGCGGAAAAGAATCTTTCTCCAACGGCACTCTCCAGCCGGAAAAGAAGGTTCTGGAGATACAGCTGAGGTACAACAAAAAGCAGAAAACTGGTGTGGTGTGGTACAATATCCTGCTGAGGAGAGTGGAGCGAGGGCAGGAGAGAGGGTATGTCACCTGCACCTGTAAACGAATGAAATGCGCTCAAATATATGACTATGCATAGAAGTGGGGCCTGCCTTCTAAAAAAAAAATGGATAATGATATTTATTAACATGGGCTGAACTAAAGGGGGGCTGCCAGGGGCCATGCCCCCATAGGGTAGGAAGTTTAGAGGGGTAAAAATTGAATGCCCAATCCCCGATGTAAAGAGAAACTTTATTCTAAGTTGGTAGAAGACGAAATAGATATGGCTAAAGCATGACCAAAGGCAAGATAACCAAAAGAACTAGGAAAAATAAGTATTCTCTACTGAAGGAAGGAATGCTAATCACTCAATATATTATTGGGGCTAACTCCTCCCCAATTAGACACCAAATATATGAAAATGAGACACAGAAAAATGCACTCTCTCCATTTCCAATCAGACGCCAAACATATGAATGTCAGGAGTCCGGGCCCTTTGATATACATTGTTCAGTCGTTCACTAATAGTCAAGCTTTTGGTGCTTCTGGTTATTAGCATGGTATCAGAGCAGGGGGTCATGTGTGTTTGAATCCTTGAGGATGTGCTACTGTCCAAGTATGGTCATTTGGCGTGTTTCTGTCCACGTGCGGAGCCCTACACGTGAGGGGGGTTGTCAGGACCCTTTGATGCACAGTGTTCCGTCGTTCACTAACAACTCAAGCTTTTGGTGTTTCTAGTTATTAACAATGAAAACAATAGCATTCGGGAAAATGTGCTCTCTCCCTTCCAATCAGACACCAAAAATATGAAAACACAAACATATATGAAAACGAGAAAATACCCTCTCTTTCTACTTTCCTCCTTCAAGTCCACACACCTTATCAAAGAAATGAATCAACTCTCTAAAGTCTTGCTCACTAGTGATTGTTATTCCTATGCCTATGATTGTTATTCCTGTCACTCCGTAATAAGAGGAAAACTCAATTACTATGCCTAAGATTGTTATTCCTGTCACTCCGTAATTGAGTTTTCTCATGCACATAATAGAGAGAATTACAATGCATAACATCAATTACTGATTATACTTGATCTGCAACACAAACGAACATCCTAAAATAAAAGCTAAAAGAGTTTAAGGAGGAATATTCTACAAATAATAACTAAACATTCCAAAAAATTATCCTACGAACATCTCCTCCATGCAACTAAAGATGTTGGAATAGTGATCCCTCAGTAATCTCCAAACGAGAATAAGGATCATCAGCCAATGTAATATTTCACTTTCCCTTACTGTTGGATGGTAGATGAACGGAGGATGTAAAATTAACTGGAGTGGTAAAAATAACTAAATAAACCTTCCTATTATTTAGCCTTACAAGTTACAACAGTTCCTGTGATGTGCTCAATTCCGAGTATGAAGAAGCAAACATAAATTCATCACAATTTGGATAGAAAAAGTCAAAGTTATTACATCATTATCCCTAAAAAATATTTACTGCATCATTATGCCCATTCATCCCTCATCCTATCAAAGGATTCTTGCGCCCATTTGTATCACTGACACTGAATACAGCACGTGAGTTCTACAGGGCATGACATTTCAAGCTCCCAAACCAACAATTCCAACCAATAAATTACATAGGGGATTGGGCATTCAATTTCTACCCCTCTAAACTTCCTACACTATGAGGGCATGGCCCCTGGCAGCCCCCCTTTAGTTCAACCCGTGTTAATAAATATCATTAGAGAAGGCAGGCCCCACTCCCATGCATAGTCATATATTTGAGCGCATTTCATTCGTTTGCAGGTGACATACACTCTCTCTAGCCCTCGCTCCACTCTCCTCAGCAGGATATTGCACCACACCGCACCAGCTTTCTGCTTTTTGTTGTACCTCAGCTGTATCTCCAGAACCTTCTTTTTCCAGCTGGAGAGAGTGCTGTTGGAGAAAGATTCTTTTCCGCCGGCTGGAGAGGATGACGTTGGAGAAAGCCGCCGGCTAGACAGATTGACGTTGGAGAAAACTTCTTCTCC
The DNA here is from genome assembly GCA_012931725.1 of Litsea cubeba. Lineage (NCBI taxonomy): Eukaryota > Viridiplantae > Streptophyta > Magnoliopsida > Laurales > Lauraceae > Litsea > Litsea cubeba. The sequence goes on from CM022948.1 coordinate 76,961,428, forward strand.
AGCTTGGGCATCTTAGGAGGAGGTTCGTTTCTGGCTGGAGAGAACGACGTGGAGAAACAGGGGCAATGAAGACAATTGTTGCTTCTACCATCTATACCGGGCTGTTGCTAGCTTTATCTATTCATATGGTATCGGCACTGTCCATCGGTGGAATGTGCAAGTGCTCACATCTCATGGTTCAAATAGCTCCCTGTATGACGTACGTGGCGTTTCCTCCCCAAAACCACTCCGGTTCTCCTCCTTCTACTTGCTGTCGCCCCTTACTATCCTCTGCATCGTTTCAACCATCGGCCAATGGCACAAAAGTATGGCTTTGTTTGCTGTTCAACAATCTGGTTTTACTGGGATTTCCGGTCGACATCACAAGCATGAAGGCTATTTTGTCCTAGTGTCATTTCAAGAACTAGATTATTAATGATATATAGTTCTTGAAATGACACTGGGACAAAGAGTCTTCATGCATGTGTGATGTAGACCAGAAATCCAATAAGACCGGGTTGTTGAATAGCAGACAAAGGCATACTTCCGTGCCATTGGCCGATGGTTGAAACGATGCAGAGGATAGTAAGGGACGGCAGCAAGCAGAAGGAGGAGAACTAGAGTGGTTTTGGAGAGGAAACACCACGTACGGCATACAGGGAGTTGTTTGAACCATGAGATGTGAGCACTTGCGCATTCCACCGATGGACAGTGCCAATACCATATGAATAGATAAAACTAGCAACAACCCGGCATAGATGGCAGAAGCACCAATCGTCTTCATTGCTCCTGTTTCTCCACGTCGTTCTCTCCAGCCAGAAACGAAGCTCCTCCTAAGATGCCTAAGCCGGAGAAGGAGCTTTCTCCAATGTTAGTCTGTCTGGCCGGTGGCTTTCTCCAACGTCAATCTCTCCAGAGGGCGGAAAAGAATCTTTCTCCAACGGCACTCTCCAGCCGGAAAAGAAGGTTCTGGAGATACAGCTGAGGTACAACAAAAAGCAGAAAACTGGTGTGGTGTGGTACAATATCCTGCTGAGGAGAGTGGAGCGAGGGCAGGAGAGAGGGTATGTCACCTGCACCTACAAACGAATGAAATGCGCTCAAATATATGACTATGCATGGAAGTGGGCCTGCCTTACAAGTTACAACAGTTCCTGTGATGTGCTCAATTCCGAGTATGAAGAAGCAAACATAAATTCATCACAATTTGGACAGAAAAAGTCAAAGTTATTGCATCATTATCCCTAAAAAATAATTTACTGCATCATTATCCCCATTTATCCCTCATCCTATCAAAAGATTCTTGCGACCATTTGTATCACTGACACTGAATACAGCACGTGAGTTCTACAGGGCATGACATTTCAAGCTCCCAAACCAACAATTCCAACCAATAAATTACATAGGGGATTGGGCATTCAATTTCTACCCCTCTAAACTTCCTACACTATGAGGGCATGGCCCCTGGCAGCCCCCCTTTAGTTCAACCCGTGTTAATAAATATCATTAGAGAAGGCAGGCCCCACTCCCATGCATAGTCATATATTTGAGCGCATTTCATTCGTTTGCAGGTGACGTACCCTCTCTCTAGCCCTCGCTCCACTCTCCTCAGCAGAATATTGCACCACACCGCACCAGCTTTCTGCTTTTTGTTGTACCTCAGCTGTATCTCCAGAACCTTCTTTTTCCAGCTGGAGAGAGTGCTGTTGGAGAAAGAGTCTTTTCCGCCGGGTGGAGAGGATGACGTTGGAGAAAGCCACCGGCTAGACAGATTGACGTTGGAGAAAGCTTCTTCTCCAGCTTGGGCATCTTAGGAGGAGCTTCGTTTCTGGCTGGAGAGAACGACGTGGAGAAACAGGGGCAATGAAGACAATTGTTGCTTCTACCATCTATACCGGGCTGTTGCTAGCTTTATCTATTCATATGGTATCGGCACTGTCCATCGGTGGAATGTGCAAGTGCTCACATCTCATGGTTCAAATAGCTCCCTGTATGACGTACGTGGCGTTTCCTCCCCAAAACCACTCCGGTTCTCCTCCTTCTGCTTGTTGTCGCCCTTACTATCCTCTGCATCGTTTCAACCATCGGCCAATGGCACAAAAGTATGCCTTTGTCTGCTGTTCAACAATCCGGTTTTACTGGGATTTCCGGTCGACATCACAAGCATGAAGACTATTTTGTCCCAGTGTCATTTCAAGAACTAGATTATTAATGATATATAGTTCTTGAAATGACACTGGGACAAAAGAGTCTTCATGCGTGTGTGATGTAGACCAGAAATCCCAATAAGACCGGGTTGTTGAATATTAGACAAAGGCATACTTCCTAGGCTTGAGCTTAGGAGAGCCTTGCTCATTTATATATATATATATATGGGAACCGGTCCTATAGAAACCATCCTTACGGGCCCACTGGGGCCCACCTTATGACCCATCAAAATTGACCACACATTCACAACCCCCTTATATTCACCGAATCCCATGAATTTGAATGGATTCGGATGAACTAGACTGCTGGATTGAGGGTCAATTTTTCTTGTTTGATATAAAGTTGTTAAACTTGTGGACCATGGATGAAGGGATTAGAGGTATTAGATTGACTTCAAATTTGATATGTAGATTGGCCCTGGTTGGATCTTTTGGTCCCCCTTTGTCCCATGACCAGTGGGGTCTCACGGTTGGCCCCACTAGGCGGTCCGCACCGTAAGTTGTAAGGACGGTCCTTATAGGACCGGTTCCATATATATATATATATATATATGGATAATATTCATATTGGTGAAGAATGGATGCGCGTGAATGTCTGCCTGTATATATGCACTGGTTGAGTTCCAAGGGTCCACAAAATCTTAATGACTCATGGGATAAGCTTGTGCATATTGTATGTGATTTGTATTGATCTGTAATAACCCCAATCAATGGTTGTTTTGCTGTAATTAGCTTAACAACTTAATATAAGGAGAGAGAGAGAGAGAGAGAGAGAGAGAGAGAGAGAGAGAGCAGCTCCAAAGGATGGAACTCAGTTTTCATGGCATCTATTACCCTGATACTTAGAAGTTATAACACAAAATTATATGATGTAGCACAAAAAAAAATACAAACTTGGGCCCGGATATGCATAATTAAGTTTGAAATGCAGGTTGGTTGAGGACTCGGATGCTTATTTAATTTGAAGTGCATGTATAAATTTAAATTCAGTGGAGTGTGAGCACTTACTTTTGCATTGTGTGATGGGCGTTCCAGCCAATTAATAACATGGCAAAGTACATGGCTCCCATGGAAAAAACAAAATGGAAGAACCCATACCCATATGGAACATCATCTTTATTTTCTTCTGACTGTGCTTCCTCCTTCTTAAACTGCATTTATTGTTGTTAGCGGCATCTTAATGAAAATATAGTCTAATTAAATACAATGTTGCGTAGTAGGATGAACCTGAAAGGACTTGGAATCTATCCCAGTTGCAAATGTAGCTATAGCCATAGCAAGTAGCGCGATAATGAAGCTCTGCCCATGAATAAGCTGATATGAGCATGCATATGTACAGATAAAAAACTCAAGAATGTTTAATGGTGATTTACGTATATTGCAATCTAATGAAGACAGCAATGATTCCTCCGAAGTTAAAAATAATGTGTCCTTGGACGGAGTTCAAAACACAAATTAAAAAAAAAACGTCCACTTCACTTGATCAGTTTTGGGTCCTTTCACTGTAAAACAGTACTTTTGCACCATGGAAAATGCCCGATTGGGTTACTATATAAGACTAAGCAAGCTCAATAGTTTGCTTATTCTTTAAAAACAATGGAAATAATTTCTCAGGACCTGTCTGAATGAGGAGAGAATGACAAATAGGGATCCCCACTAGGAGAAATTAAGAGAACTAGGAGTGATGAATCACCAATTTTCTCTAGTAGTAATCATCCAGTATATTTGGATTTGAAAGAAGAAAGTCACATAGGAGAAAATTATTTTGCACCTTTATCTAAATAAAAATTGATTATTAAAAGGTTAACTATAGCCTCTTAACAATAAAAATAAGTTTCACTGGAGAAAAATGGTGTTTTCACCCCATTGAGAAGAAAACCAATTCATGTCTGTCTTTCACAGTTTCTAGTGTTACTAGTTTTCTTTTTTAATAGAATCTTTTTGTATTTGAAAACATTTATCGTAGGCCAAATTATTCTTAGAATGTAAAGAAGACCAGCTTTTCTACTTCTTTCATTTCTTTGAAATCTGGATTTTGGATAGTGAATTAAAGTTGTTAGGAACTTATAAGAGCAATGTAATATCTTGATATTGTGAACAAAAACTGTGGCCCAGTCATTTTCCCGTGTTATAGAGTGATTGGAATTTTGCATGTTTACAACTCTTTTCTATCACTGCACAATGTTGAAATCTTACTATGATTGTAAGCCAGTCTGCCTTCATTGCAGCTTCTGCTTTGTTGCTGCAAGTCTCTGTTGGTGGTTCACTGGAAACATGAAAAATATGATCGATAATATTACTGGAACCAAACAAAATCATTAAATGAAGTGCACATTTGACATTTCGATTGTCTCATTTTACTGAAATTGGAAAATGTCATGAAAAATAGACCAAAAGAGGAGACACGTTTAACTAAAACACATCTGTGTTTTGCTAAACAAATCTTTGGTTTCTCCGTGCCTGTTAAATTGAATGTTCCTGTTTTATAAAATACCAACATACCCTCAGTAGTTATGTCATATGTGAGACAAAAACACGGAGACGTCAAATACTTAAAGTCTGAAGCACTATTGCATTTTAGGCTCTCACAGGTAGCAAATTGCGATGCACCATAAAATACAACATAATATGTTATTGAATATTATAATTGTCTTTTGACAAAAAAAGGATAAACTTTTGATGATTTAAATTAGTCAAGGTTATCCAAAATCTGACTGGTAAATATAGACCATTTCCTTTCAGTTTTGAACTGCATTACACACTCTCAGTAGTGATTCGCCGTTATCGTCATCATCAAAGACTTGGCATTTGTTTTCTCACTTCTTTCTTATGGATTCATTGTTTTTTTATCTCCCCCTCCCTTAGTTTGTAAACGAGCAACACTTCAAAACATATAGTATTGGATTGTTTCTGATCTTTTTTACATGCCTAAACCATCTTAAATGACATTAATTGTTTTCGTCTTTGATTGGAGTCATACATATATCCTTATTGATTCCTATTCTATCCTTTCTCGTAGCTCCAGGCATCTATCTTAGCATACACGTCAGTGACATCCATTTTATCTTCTTGGCACTCATTTGTCCAACTTCCAGATTCATACAACCAAGCATATCTAACTGCTACCTTATAAAAAAAGTCACTTTCATTGAACTAGCTGTAACACCCCAACCCCACCTAAATTTGATTAACACCTAATTAATCTTGATCAGGTGTCTAATGTTTGTTTTGGATGGTTTTGTGATGGATTAGAACATTAGGTAGATTAGTGAGGTTTTGAGCCAACTCAGGTAGCACTATAACCTTTTTAATATTTTTGGGTAGCGCGTGTATTTTCAGTTTCAGCGGGTTTCGGGTGCATTGCATACATCATATTGAATACATCGATCTTCGTGTTTGGACCCAGATCATTGGAGCCCAACTCAGATTCATTCAGGCCCAATTCCTAGTTAGAAGCCCTTCTCTCATAATATACTTAACTCTTTGGACTTGTATGCAAATCCATGACAAATTCTCATTTAAAAACAAACCACCCCTTCCTCCACCGATCTTCCCATTTCATGAGAGAACTCTTCTTCCTTTTTCCTTTCTTCTTTCACAGTCATCAAAGGAGAGCTTGGAGAATTTGCATGTCCCATTGGAGAGAAGATCACCCTTCTTCCATCTTCTTCCCATCTCTTGAAGTGACAAGATTCACTCCCTACAGCTCTCCACTTGCTACAAAGGTGAGAACCTCAACTTCATTTTAGATTTTGGATTATAATTGAGTCAAGGAGACTGCTCTACACTACATGCATGCATTCTCATGAATTATTTGGCAAAATTTCTTGTTAGGGCTTAGAAATTGGGGATTTTGCTTGATTTGAGCCAAAAGGGAAGATTAGAATTGGAAAAGCATCAAAAGAAGGCAAGTATGAGCAATTATTAGTCTATGCATGTTGATTATGCTTGATTGAACAAAGAAGCTCTATTGTATTCTTAAATTCAACCTATATTCCTTTCAATTTGTATGTTGAGAATGATGAGAATTGGATTGGTTCTAATGGTTTAATGAGAAAGGGAATGATGATGAAATGGTGTTAAAAGCATGATTTTAGTTAAGAAAATATAGTTTGGGTATGTTGGAACAGAGGTTCCATTATAGGGACCAAATGGGAGTGGATAAGAGAAGTTTCAGATTTCGGATGCAAAATTCTAGACTGTGCGCTCAAGTGCATGTACCCCCCGTTCGAGCGCACATACATGTGCAGGATGATATTCGCTCGAGTGGACCTGACATATGTTAGTGACCAAGGCTCCTTCAAATAGCCATAACTTCTGATCCGTACGTCGGATTTTGGAGTTCCATGTACCGTTGGAAAGCTCTTGAAATGTAAATTCATCAGTCCACATATCGTCGTGATCAAAGGTTGGGAGAGAAAGTGAAAATGTGGATCAATGAACCAGGCCTGTTTGTTTTGGGTAAAAGGGTCTTTAAACCTAGTTGGACCCAATGTTGTAAAAATCTCTAGGCGGACGCTAGGCGGTGGGCATGGACTAGGGATTAATTCCCGATTAATCTCCGCCTAGCCCGATTAATCCCCTCCTAGTCTGATTAATCCCCGCCTAGCGCCTAGGAGGTGACCGCTGACTAGTGCCTAGGCGCCGCCTAGGCCGATTTTTGCAACAGTGGTTGGACCCTAGGTTGGAACTCATTGACCATTAAGGAAGTTATTCCACTTCAAAGGCCTAAAACCCTTCATAATCAATCCTTAAGGATGATTGTGACAAAAACACCAAATCAATAAGGTTCTTAGGGCGTCAAAGTTTGACCTTGTAGGTTTCCTAGACATGGAACCCATAACCGATTAACAGGGTCCGATGGAAATTATAACACATTAGAAATCTTGGGCTGAGATCATCTCACGTGCTTATCTATTTCGTCTAGCACTTCACCATAGGTGTTGGTTTAGGAATTTCGGTGTACCTAGCACACACACAAGGTGACACCAATGAAATGTAGCATGCACATCGAATCTTTTAAACTACATCGTAATGGACGGTTACAGACGGCGGGTAAATCAGATTAGGTTTGGCTAGTAAATCTCCTTGATTATATTAATTGAATTGCATTTTCATATTGCTATTGATTTTATTATTGCCCTCAAAGTCTAAATCATTACTTATATGCATTATCCGTATTAATTTTGATTTGTGATTGTAATTGTCTTACAAATGTATCGTTCATTGATGTGATATGCGGACTGAGTAAGTATGTGATTAGATTGATTGAAAATTATTCGAATGAATTGAAATGAATAGAGTGGAATCGCATAGATTCGAAATGAATTGAGTGTAAATGTCTTACTCAAGTCCTATTAATTGATTCGAATGGTTCGGCTCTGCTTAGCATCGACCGTACAATACTCGACGGGGTTAAAGTTCGGTTTAGTGTGTGTGAATGCCGCTGCACAGTAGGTAGTCTGGAGCACCGGAACTCCAAAACCGGGTAGACAGAAGAACCTTTGGATGAACACAAGTAGTAGCCAACTAGAAAAGTGAGTATTCGATTTATGATTCAAAAAGCATAATTTATTCATAATGCACAATGTGCCTATTGGACTAATATTTGATCTCTTTAACTTATTCGTCTTTAAATTCAAATTAGAACAATATGTGTTAATTCATAATTGCTCATATATATTGTTATATCGCCGTATTCATGGTGCTACACTTGGTATCATAGGAATCTAGGAAACTGAGGAGGAGAACTATCAGTCCCTCCGCGATTAGAGAAAAGAAAGCTTAAGGACATCCTCTAGTACTTGATTGTCGGAGAACGTTCGAGAACATACTGGGTTTGGAAATAGTTAATGCATCATGGTACTTTGCACTTAGTTTATGGTATGCATATGATTAGTATGATTGGATTTGTCTTAGGACCATGTTCCAATGATGTAAGCATCCAGTAACAATCATTACCTTTAAGTACTCTTAGTATCATTTCATGTAAGGGTTTGAATTCTTAAATTGCTTTAACTAGAATCTTAATGTTTAGTTATTGAAATTGTCATGGACTGTTAAGGCTTTGATATTGATGAGTACAGTCTTCCGCAATAAATGTATATTGACAGGTGCCTGTGTGTAATCCTCGCACGCCGTGAAGTAGAGTTTTCTCCTTCGTGGATTCGGACTTGGTCCGGAACAGGTGCGAATTCACGGGAGTACGCATGTCACACCTCGAGGACCGCCCTAATCGGGTAATTCTCGGGCCCGGGATGTGACACTAGCACTCAACGTTGCCAACAATCCATGAGCCTGTCTCTACTCTTCACAGCTTGCTGTGGTCTATTTGTGATATCTAACTCAAAACACTCAATTTTGTTTTACGATGATTCTGATAGCAGTACTGAATGGTAGGTTTTCTTTCCCCTAACAAATACCAGCACTCGAACACTAGGGCTTGTCTCTTTACTAGAATTTGAAGAATTCATGACTGGAGAATTGCAAAAGTTGTCCCCTAGAGGTGGAATTCCAAAATCCTCTTGGTGAAGCATTTAAAATTCTACCAAAATGCAAAGAGATTGGAATTCTATGAATTCCAAAAGATCATTTGAGACCTTTTAGGTCGATTGAATTTGGAATTCTAGTAGAAGAAACGTGGCATTTCAAATGCCAGGGGATCAGACATCACATCAGATTCAAAAGACCCATCATCTCAAATTCTAGTAAGAAATTATCCTAATGAAACAGGCCCTTAACCTCTGGAAAAAGTACTGCATTTTAACCAGTGAAGAGTTTTTGTTAATAAAAAGTTTTTCATTTTGCTGCTGTATCATATTTAGGAGCCTGATTGTTGTTCCCATTGGCTCAAAGGAGATGAAGACCAATTCTCCCACCATCCATTACCACATACTGAAAATCCTAACACTACGCATACTAAAAGTGAGGTGCCGACTGCCGACTCATTGAGAGCATAGATTGAGAAGAATTCCAGTTTGCATGTGCACAAAAGCAACAGCCAATTGGCAGCTGGGATGTCTGGTACACTATTTCTTTAGTTCCAATTGTTTAATGTTTTTCCTATAACCCGAAGTTAAAATCTGAAAACAAGATAAAAGGTCTTCCACAATTTTTTCTTGTCTCTATAATGCACATGGCTAATCAGAAAACCCACCTTCGAATCGCACACCAGCAGATAAATACGATGTACAGGCCCATCAGCCCAGGGGTTAAGAGGCCTCCATTTACCTATACCAATAATTAATATAAAAATAAATAAATAAAAAACAAGATATGAAGAAGGCATGGCGCAGTAGAGCTACTCAACTACAGAATTGCAGTAAAAAAATTTGAAATCCCATAGACTTACTTTAGAATGGAGAGAAACACAGGTCATGAGTTTGAATGAGCACGACTGTCCAGGTGATAAAGCAAATGTTAAGCAAACAGGATAACTTGGGTGCGTACCATACATACATCATCACAATCCCTAGCAGGGAAGCAACATAAGCTGCTATAGAGATGATCAGTACTTGGACATGGCTGCAATTCAAATTTTCTCATATATTAGATTTGACACCCAGGTGGTTACGTCAAAGAGAGTTAAAAATGTGTCTTTCCATCTACAAACATGTTCTATTTATCATACATTAACTGTCCTTTTGTATGGAAAACACAGATAGCATGCATAATAGTAGTTTATGTTTTATTTTTATTTTTATTTTTTTTATGCATATGTACCATAGGACTTACCATATGAGCAGTCTAGATTATCACATGGAAAGCAACGAGGGGCCAAGGAAATGCTATTCAGCATACTTTGGTTTTTGTTCTTTAATATGAAAAGCATATAAAGCATGCATGATAGAAGTTTCAATGTAAAGTGATTTTCTTTTGCATATGCATCATGGGACTTACTATATGAGTGGTCTAGGTTACTACATGAAAATCAACAAGGGACCAAGGAAAAATAAAAAAAAAAGGATGAATAAAGTAGCATCTCTCTGTCAGGCATATTAAGACTTGCATGATTGCTTCATCAATACCTCACCTATGGCACACATATAACATTGCAACAGGATTCATGCAAAGTACAAACACAGGCCCCTGTAGTGAAAACATGGGAACAATCAAAAGACTAGGGGACTTAATAAGAAAATTACAGTTTTAGTTGCTTCTACGTTAGAATGGTTAAACTTTCCACTTCTATGGCACATGAAGTTTATTCATAGTTAGATGCAGTAAAGTCATCGAAATCTCAAATTCTAGGGCATTAAAATGAGTATCCTCCAAAGAGCAGTTCTGACGTGGCTGAAAGAAGGGAAGATCTGAAGCACTTGAATTCTCATAGAAGTGAGGGATGTAGAAGCTCGTTTGGTCAGTGCAGAAATAATGGGCTGGAAAAGGAGGGGAAAAGGACAAAAAGAAAGGAAGAAAACTTGATCCAGAAACATGTAAGAGTAAAACAAAACAATTTGCATGGAGAACACAATTGAAAACAACATTAAACTCAAGTATATACTGAAATCAAATACACTGCTAAACAAGTTGGAGAAGCATGACTATCATGCAAGCTACTAGTTACAACGATCTTATAGTGGTGATTAAAGTAATGACAACAGATAACATGCTGTTATTTTGAACGTAAAAGTCTGTTTTTGACTCCATTGAATTCTGTCTAACAAAATAATCACCTATACCAATATGTTTACTTGTAGTGTGAAATACAATGCAAAAATCGTCAGGTAGGCACATCCATTATTCTTCCTTAATTCTCAATGTCTCTTTTTATTTGGATTTAACTTGAGCGGTTCTCAATCAGAGATCTTAGCTCTTCTATATATAATCTAATTAGAAAGGAAAAACTGGCTTCGTTTTAGTTGGCTGCAGTAGATCTGTATGAAATTCAAATATATAGTTCATTGAGGGAAGGAAAAGCATACCATCTGTCTGCATACTTCTCTGAGTGGCAGCAATCATTCAGCCAAGTAATAAAACTTATTATACTGATGAGTTGAATTAAGAGGAAAACCCTGGAAAGCATTTGCAGAAGGTTAAAAGAGAACCAGAACAAACTGGAAAAGGGAATAATTAAGGATGGTAGAAAGAAGAAGTCCTCATAGTATGCAATTTTCAAAATTACATCAAAGCCTTTTTGACTCATGATTCCTAAGACATAAATCTAAGAAGAATTTTCATAAATTGAGAAGTAAGATCAGGAATAACAGGAACTAGAAGAAAAAGAAATAAGAAATGGAAAAGCATCCATACCCGGCTCCGAAATGAGCAAATTTCCCTGCAAAAACGTTACTGCATATTAGTTAATTTAGTTGCAATGATGTTTGAGCACTGCTCACACAGGAGACAGTCACCTAAGCTATGCCAGCCAATGTGGCCTTTATCCCAAAAAAATTGAGAACTTACAAACTTGAAAAACACTTCGAGTAAACTCACCATAGAACTGAATAAAAGCTGAGGGAACAAAAAATGGAAGCACCATCAAAGCAATCAACATGAGGATCTTGGCAGACCACCATCCAGAATGCCACGAGTCTCGAGGATCATTTAGTTTCGTGGTCCCGACAGTAGAGAGAAACATAGTGAAGTAGAATATCTGGCTAATAGTTAAAGCTCACTCATTTAAGAATGGATTCAGTGCCTCTATAAAACTCTCAAAATAACAAAGCATTATTCTCACTGTAGTTACAGGATGGGAAATGGTTGGTAGTAGAAAGTACATACAAGGCAAACAGCAACCTATTAACTGCCTACTTTTATTTTTGACAAAAAATTGTTGGTTGACAAGTTCCATTGATCATTGTGTGCAGGGGATTGGGTTGATCCAGTGCATTAAATAGATGAAAACATATGGAAATACCAACAATAACAACATGAAGTTGTTAGAAATAATTCAAATACATCATTTTAGAAATTTATCTGCAGTCCATATTTTGGAATGTGAATGTACATCCAGTAATGTGAAAGGTTGCATAGAAAATTGAAAGGTTGCTTAGGAATGTGAGAGAAGAGAACCCTATTAGTGTTAGTGAATGAATTTCCAATCATTAGAAAGTGTTGTCTCTATTAGCATGTGTAAAGGTGTATTAACCACATGAAAGGAAGTAGATAAAAGTAAAGAACGAATGTTGTGCAAGCTCTCGAGTATGTGAGGAGCTCTTTGTTGTCTTTGGCTGTACATCTGCAACACTGTCCTCTCCTTTATCTTATTCTAATATATGCCTTCTCTATTATTTACATTTGGCAATGGTTTTTTTATTTTATCAAATTTAACAGCCGTTGCTGTGCATAGTATCAAAATCTTAGATATTCACTGGGCATTAGAAATACATGCAAAAAAAAAAAAATGATGGCTTAAACCAAAGGTGTCCTTACAGGTAAGGTGAAAACCTAAAATTCTTGTGTTCTATTCTATAACTGTCAACTCTGAGAGAATCAAAGATGGGAATTAAAGATGGCCTCACAGGTATGGTAAGAAACCAAATCATGAAGAAAATAAATAGTATTTTGCAGAAAAAAAGAAAGATGGAGACCAAAATCCAGTTCAAAATGATTTTGAAAGGTGTGGCTCCAATGCCTATTTTTTCCTATATAATTTCACGAGGGACCTGATCATGAACATATTTTTACATCAATCGAGTTTTGGTTAAAATGGATACATGTTCTTTGAAATTCATGATTCTCACATTTTACCAAAAGAAAGCTGAAGAGACTTCTGCATATGCTGCATTGAAATCCCATCCACAGGAATCTGAAGAGTTGAAAGAAGAATTGATGGCCTTGAAATAAGATTTGATGCATTCTTGAAGCAAAGAAAAATCAACTAGAAGAACGAACACACAACTTGAAGGGTTGAAGGAAGGGAACAAGTAGAGGATTCAAGGGAAATTTTGAAAACAGATATAAAAGTACCAAAAGGAAAGCAAAGATCTGAAGAAAAACAGGTATCACCAAGACAAACAATCTTTAAAGAAATTTAGCTTGCCAAATGAAAAATCAAATGTTTCTTAAGGAAGTGTTAAATTCAAAAATATAAATGTGAAATTATATAGTCAATGGACATCTTAAGAATGTGAGGTTTCCTGGGAAATTTGAAGGTTCTGTAAGATTGTAAAGGTTGCATAGGATTGTGAAAGTTACCTAGGATGGTGAAAAGTTGTCCATGAAAGTGAGAAGTTAGCTAGAAATACTAATATGCTTGTTAAATGAATTTTCTATCGTCAAACATCGTTTTCTCTCTGTAAGTATGAGAAGTTGTCTTTACGTGGCATAGGAGTGACAACAGGAGTATCAAGTAAAGAAGAAATATTGTGCATTGAGTGGAAGTCCTCATCATTATGGAAGGAGCTCTATTTGATCTTTGGCTGAACATCTCCAACAGAGCATCTTTTATGAAATATATCTAATTCATCGTGTTTTATAATGGTTTACTGATTTTACCAAAAACCAATATTGCTTTTGGAGTAGATAGTAAAACTCAATAGTATCATCAGAATGGTATGAAATGCAATCAAAAGTTACTCCTTTGGGACATCCTTTTAGCAGTCTTCCATGACCAAGTTGAAGAGTAGGGTACGCCCCACATGCTAAGAATTTGACAGGAAAGCCAATATCACCGTGCATTCCAGTGTGAGGTAGATCTTGCAAACTCAGTGCGATTGTTCTGTCCTCTGGATAGATGAACAAAGGGTTCTCAACCCCTTTAAATAGAGCAATCCACACGAGTTATGATTATTGTGGAACTCAACGTCTCTCTCTCTTAGAATCATTGGTCACTTCACTAGCGGGGAGACAAGCCACACCAATCCAAACTCTCCTAGGTCACAGATTAAGACTTAATTGGGAGATCACCCTTGGTCTAAGCCAGTTGCTTAATCCGACGTGGGTCCCATGGCAGGTGGGCCGCATGATTTCTTACGGTCCACTCGTCGAGTCAAGTGGAGACACATGCAAAGAGCCTGGGCACTCTCCAATAGTCTAGATCTAGTTCTATCCTCATGATCATTGACTTTCGATTCCACTTCAGATAATTCCAAAACAATATTTTGAATTGCATGGTTCCCTTCCTCACAGAATATTGATGAATTGTCCATGGGCCCAATGTACGTGGACCGTAGAACATGTTTTCAACTGCCCATTTGCTTCTACATGGCATCCATAGTCAGCAGCCCACCCTGAGGTTGGTTGGATCCTGCACATGAACGCTGTGAAGGCACTGTGGGAGAGAGGACTAGATATCTCTTTCATATTTCCTTCTATCAGGGAGAACCACACTAACTACCCCATAACTTGGGGCTCAAGTTTTGTGAAGAATAATCAACAGATAGAATACCTTTCAAATTCCTGAAAACTGAATTAAGCTTGTTCATGAAAGAGCATGTATGTTGTTGAACATCATGGGAAGGATACAAAGCAACCAAGGCTCACGCGGAGCACACCTTCCGTTCCCAAACAGTCGCGACCACCTTGGCACCCTTTTAATCCTGCGCCACCACCAACCAACCACCATCGTTAATGTGGAAGAGAGAGAGAACTATAACTTGATAAGCTAAGGTCAAAGCAGATTAGAGTTATCTGTTACAGAACACATCACCAAGCGTATGCTCAGATCAAACTGGCCAACCACTATCGTGTGGCCCACGTTGATGCATGTCAATCAGAATGAGTCCAAAGGCATCAAAGTGGATTAATAAAGGTGAATCAAACATCATATGATCTGAATATCTGATTATGATAATAATCCTCGAAGTTTAATGTGTATTTATAAAGCCGTGGGCCCCACAGAAGTGGTTCAAAACACTGGTATTTGTGGCCAATTTATTGCTGAGTTTTTTTAGAGTAGCACATTCTAATTAGCTGCTGGCGTGCCACTCCGTCCAAGTAAATGCTTGCCCGACTCATCCAAGAAATTTTTGAAGTAAAATGGAAGAAATTATATTTATACTGGATGAGTCATATGCTGAAGTTAAAACAATTTCTTCTGGCCCAATTGGGTTTTTCATAGGCTGAGCCATTCTTAGAGTCCAACCTAGGTGGAAATTAGAAACAGAAGCTTCTGGCCAAGCCCGACGCGGGCCTTGGGTGCTTGGCCAGAGCCTGGCTCACCTTATATATCAGGTTTGACCCACCCATTAGTTAATGGGCCTGGATGGGCTTGGCTTTCTATCACTTTTTTGGGCAAATCGGTCCTAAACTACATGCACTACTTATTCAGGCTAGGGCGGTTCGGTCTTTGGGCTTTCTATCATTTAATACAAGCGCTTCCCGATTATTAATTAGGCCCAAAATTTAGATCCAGGTGCAGCACGTGTACTAAAAGTAAAACCTCTGGGGTGGGGTGGGCACTTGAGCGCCCTATGCCCCATTATTTGAGGATCGACTTTTCTACACCCAAGCCATCTATGTCATGTCCTCTTCTCTTCAGATGCCAACTCTCAAACGTTCAGACTCAACCACAGGGCTGAAGCATTCTATGCAACCGGCTTTTTTATTTTTTATGCCAACTAGTTGAAAAGGAGAGAAGCAGGCCTATCTCATGCCCCACTTTTGTCTATGCCATGCCCTCTTGTGAGTACGCACTCATCCAAATCTCACTTAATTGGGAGTGGCCTATTGGATCGATGAATGGGCAGAAAAATAGTCTTTATCAACACTCAACAGCTATGTAGTCATGTGTTTTTGAATGGGCAGAAAAATAGTCTTTATCAACAGCTATGTAGTCATGTGTTTTTGGAGTCATTTGTGCAGCTGCAAATTCGATAAAAATCTGGCGCCTTCCTCGACACCATTTGGTACATTGGGGTCCAGCATGGAAACGAGATCCGAAAATGCCTTTTTAGGCATGTTGTCATAGGATCGGAACTTCCAACCTCGGCCCTGTTTGGTAATTTTTTTTTTACAATAAAAGTGAAGTGAAATTAAATAAAAAGAGGGAATAAAATATACGGCCATGCTACATGGACGTAATGGGGGGTCGGTTTTTGGACCGACCCCCCATTACGTCCAAGTGGACTTTCTCTAAAATATAAGTGAGTTATGATTGTATTTTATTTTTAGTTATTTGGGATGAAATAATTTTGACTTTTTGTATGGAAAATGAAGTTTTTTTATCTTTTTTAATTATAGTGAATAAAGAAAGTTGTTTTTTTTATTTTTTATTTTTTAAAATAGAGGGAGTTTTGAATTAAAGTGTTTTTTATTTGATGCTTAACTTTATTTGATTTGACTTTACAAATATTTATAATGCAATGGATTTTACCACTATAACTGGAGTTTGGAGTGAATTTTAGGTGGCCCTGTTCTTTTTCTAGAATTCCTGACAGGAATTCCGGTTGTCTGGGAATTCCGGAATTCCTATCAGGAATCCAGTGTTTCTTGGCAAAAATTCATAGCATTTCGAAATTTCAGTATTTACAAATGCCAAAAAACAAGTATTTTCAAATCCCACCTCTCCATTTGGATTTCAAAAAACCCACCATTGCAGGAATTCCGGCTGAGCTCTCCGGTACTCAACGATCATGACGGATATAGTGGGGCGACTTGGACTGTGGGCCACCTTTGGAAATCCGGACCCCACATCTGATAGTGGACCTAGGGGTGAACCTGATGGTGTGGACCCATGGGGATTGGGTCCCATCTGACCCCACATCTTAGGATTTCACAGTACTGGACGTCATTCACAAAGGGGTTTTCTTATATGAACATCAGGTTGTGGGCCCGGTAGGATCACTTGATGCCAAATCAGGACCTTAGGATCTGTTGTGGGGCCTTGGGCGACCTGGATGATGAGGGTTGATTGTGGGCCCTTGATCAGTGGGACCCACGATTTCTGTATTTTCCTAACCCCAGGCGAGAAGCATCGTTTGCTGTTGCTGGAACGATTTGTTACAGAACCTTGTTCTCTAATGAGAAGAAGAGAGGAAAGAGATGAGTGGGTGTATGGTGGTATGAGGGTGCTTGAGAATAAAAGAGGAAAAGTAGGAAGTTGAATGGAGATGCCACGTGGTGCATTAGTAGAGGGGGGGGGGGGGGGGGGGGACCATTTGTTTTGGGTTTATTTTAATCATGGGTATAATATATTATTAGTGGATTAACTACCTGACCCCATTAGTTCATAAAATGCCAATTTTGTTTGTTCTTCTATAATTATGTGATTTTATTTGTTTGGCCCATGGACATGTGATTAGTTTTTGCATGAATGTTGTTTTTAATTTTTTTTATTTTTGCTGCTTGAATTGTGAAATTGGTATATAAACAGTACATACAGAAGTAAAATTCCAGTCAGAAATCCTATAGTTATGAAGCAGAGAATTCAGAAAATCCAGGAACTCATGAATTCTCAGACAGGAATTCAGACATAAAAGAAACAGGAATTCAGAAATGACAGAATTCAGTAGCATTTCAGAATTCCAGCATTTGCAAATCCCAGACAGCTACCGGACATGAATTCTAGAAAAGAAACGGGCCGTAAATGTCCACACTATGATTTACCAAGAAAAAAGAAAAGAAAAGAAAAGAAAGAAACGTCCGTGCTATGGTCGCAAGGGGGGTGTCTACTTTAAACTGGTAGTGAATAATCTAATTATCATCTGTCAAGGGCTGAAACCTGAGAGTTTTCTCATCCGAATGATCAATGCTACCTTACATACCCTAAATCTATTAGAAAGAGGACAAGCATTTTCTGTTAATAGTTTTAAAACACTTTTTTTGAAACCACTGAGTCATAACGTGTTGACTAGACTTGATAGATCACCGAGTTACATAAATCAAAAGGACTTTGACCGAATCTGAATGAGCACTATAGACTCGTCCGAGTAAAATGACTCATTTACTTTCCATGTGGAGTTGAGTTTTAAAGCAATTTCTCTCACGAGATACCATGCGTGTCATGAGCATGTCATGGGAATCAAGTTCAGTTTCGTAGTACATGACTCTCTGCTTCTTTTTTTTTTTTTCTTTTTTTAAGAGGAAACCACTGTTGCAAAAATCGGCCTAGGCGCTAGTCGGCGGTCACCGCCTAGGCGGTGCCTAGGCGCTAGGCGGGGATTAATCCGACTGAGAGGGGATTAATCGGGCTAGGCGGGGATTAATCGGAAATTAATCCCTAGTCCATGCCCACCGCCTAGCGTCCGCCTAGCGATTTTTACAACATTGGAGGAAACAAATACTTCATGCTTGAGCTTGAGGGTCTACCCAATGCATCCGGATGTTGTGGGTTTGAAACTGCACTACTACATTGGACCACAGGAAAGTTTTACCCGATTTTCTCTTTTGGGCCTATAGAATTATTCTGGCCTAAAAGCAGAGACACCCTACGTTATAAAAAAAAAGTTAAAAAAAAAAAAGAAAGAAGAAGCTTGAGGGTTTCATATATATTAGATTGGGAAATGATCGGGTGAGAGAAGTTTCTTTTGGACCGTCGAATTGGTGAGGCAGATCCGACGGTCCTTGTCATTTATATAAAGGGCTCCCGTTAGGGAAAAAACCCTCCAAAGTCCAAAACACAATCGCTCCTCTCTCTTTCTTCTGTTCACCAATGAATAGAGCGAACGAAAAAAGGAAAAAACCCTTCTCTGCCATCTCCCCTTGTCTGTCTCTCTTGATCTCAACAAATATGTCTCTCTGGATCTCTCTCGTATTTCTGTCGCATATCCCACCTGCAGCCTGTGAGGTCCAAGCTCCATACACCAGCTTCGCTGCAATGACTATCACCGAGCTCGAAATCCAATTGCCCCAGTGAACTCAAAGCTCTTGCCATCCCTCGCATGACTCTTTCCTGATTTTTTCCCCCGGGTTTTGGCCTATGTGTTTGGGTTAAAGAGGGATGGAACCGTAATTGGCATTACATCGATTGGATGAAGATTTTAGCTATAACCATGGAATCCCCAAATCCTTACATCCCTAGAGCCCTAAATCACATAACCTCAAACACCCAAATTTCAAAAACACTATCTAGATCCAGATTGGGTACTGTAATTTTTTCTTTTGTGTTTGATTGATGGTCCAATCCAAATTGTGTGATTGGCGTACCCCACCTATAAATGATGAATCAGCCATGATACTAAATGGTCATGACAGGTTCATAGTTACATTCTGTTTCCATTGAGTTTGCAGTTTATGATTTCAGAAATTCTAATTTGTTCAGTTTGGCAATATGTTCTCTTCATTGTGCTCTCCCTCTTTGACATGGAAGCAATCACCATCTTGCAAAGGAATTGAGCGGATAGGTAGACGCGCAAGTATTTCTTTCTCGCTGGATATAATATCTCCCGTTGTGCAGTTTTCAAAGTCCACGACAATACCAGAACCACCCAAAGTACATGGACTGTGTTTATAGAAGTGATTAATCATTTTATTAAGGTTCGCTATATGGATGTCTAAGATTGAACTCAACCTACAAGTCACAATATTAAGAAGCATCCAACTGCACTACAAGTTCACCCCAACTTACATTATACATATGCAACAACATTCCTCTTTTGGAACTTCTTGTGTCTAGCACCCCAATTTGTTTTTTGTTCACCTTTTTTTCCTTTTTTTTTTTTAATGGTAACAACCACTTACATTAGAAGTAAAGCAAAACTAACAACCCTAAAAGAAATCAACACTGCCTCAAATAGGTATTGAAATCAACGAAAGACACTAACATCAGTTTTTGAAGGTCTCAAATATATGAGAACAGATTGTCATCCACATACTACTTAAAGAAAACAACCAAATACTACAGTTCTCTTCTTCAAATCTAGGAGATTATTAAGCATCTGAAAGCAGTGCCTCATGAAATAGAAGATGGAGCTGATTTGAGGCGGGGCAGGTTTTGAGGCGTCGAGGATGACCGAAGGAGAGAGGGGAGAGCGTTGTGTACTCGTTGAAGAAGAAATGAGAAGAGAAAAGAGGATCGTCACGGGTTTTCCTCTTCTCGTTCATAAAGGGTTTTTTCCTCTTTTCGTTCGTTGGTGAAAAGAAGGAAAATGGAGGAGCGATTGTGGTTTGACTTTGGAGGGCTTTTGCCCTAACGAGAGCGCTTTATATAAATGAAGATGACCGTCGGATCTACCTCACGATCCGACGGTCTAAAAGAAATTTCGCAATGATCAGGTGAGAATAGTTTTCAAACGATCATTTTTCCATTAGGTTAATATGGCATATGCAAAGTCACAGTAGTTTAAAACGGACTGATCCACGCAAACGTACTTAATAGGTGCGGGGCCATCAGCACTTGCTATGTTGGTGCGCCCCACAACTATTTGCTTCTGTTTTTTTTTTTTTTTTTTGGTGGTGGCTCCCACATGCTTCCACTTTTTAACAGAAAGAGTCAGATTAACTCTCAGCATTACCCAAAACTATAGTCCACAGCACCTCAGTTGTTAATGGACCGAGTGTTGGTGACCTGGTCACTATTCATTGGGAAGACCCACTTTTCACACCTTGGGAGTGGGACCATCAAGATGAAGCCCACTAGAATGGATTTTTATCTCCAACAATGGGCCCCACTGAGCAGAGTGGTAAAAGCACGAAAGGTAGCCAACCACCCTGGCAGAAAATTAGCTGTTAGCTGTTAAATTTTACAGAGCAGAATAGATTCACTTACTCTCCAGCTCTGATAAAGCACCGTGGCCGTAGTCACGCACCATCCACGCGAACAGATTCGTGACCAGAAACATCAGACCATAGACAAATCTGGCCATCCATGGATTGGGCCCCGTGCAGAGATGTCTACAACAAGAATTCTCCGTGAACTCCATGCATCTCTCGCTGCTTGGTCTCTCCATCTCTTCCCACCTACTACTAGTACTCATCCCACCTAACCTTCTGTCAAACGAGATGACCCATGTCTCAGTTTCTAATATTCTCCATCTTCTCCCTGCAATTCAACCAATCATGCGTTTTCCATCAAGACACAGATAAAGAAAAGGAAGAGACATGAAGAAATTAATCACCACAAATATTTAATATCTGAACAACCGTTTTAGCAAGAGAGAGAAACCACGTTGATGGAAGATTTGTATGGGAGCTATGAGGAAGAAAAGTAGGCAGGAATGATGGCTTTAGCAATTAGTTATGCCGGATAAAGCAGGAGAGAACGACCTTTTACTATATATTCCATTTCCTTTTGTTGTAAACAGAGAGAGAGAAAGAAAGGATTGAAGAATGCACGCATAGAACGCCTTTTCTTTTCTTGTGCTTTGGTAATCAGTGTCCTAGCATCACGTCTCTACGGTTTGATCTTTGTTATCGTTAAGTATACGATATTGCATTCCACAAGTGAAGCAATTGGATATATCACTGATAATGTTCCTTCTACAGTACACCAAAGGCATTTTGGGGATGCGACCCAAAAAAATAAGTTCCAAAACTATCCAAAAGGGTCCCGGGTTCAAAACTCACCAGCCCCCCTTTATATATCTTAAAATCGCCAATAATTCTTTCTATTTTTTTTAGCACATTGTGAGCACTCAGTTTGTAATCCAAACCCCATTCAAAGTGATGGATTTTCCAAACATTGTGATAACATAACTTTGTGCTTGACTGATTAATAATCCCACCATGTATATAACATCCATCAAAGTGAATTTTGGACAAATAATCACATGTTTAGTGCAAATAATCACATGATCATACAATTTGGTAGATCATGCTTAGAAAACATGGCCAATATTTATTCCCTAATTTGTCCAACTAAAAATAAAGTGCATGTGATTTCTTCCCTTTATTGCTCAGCAGGTTTTAGAATTGTATGCTCAAGAGAGTGTGAGTTGAAGACTTCAAGTCCTTACAATGAAAAGGGGGAAGAAGAGGGAGGTAAGGTGTCAAAATTAGTCAACATCATATATAACTGGAATAGGTTAAGTGGGGAGCACTATGTGAGTCCAAACTCCGAAGTGTACTTAAATCGAGCAATGCCACAGAATTCAAGACAGGGGACCTTCTTAATGAACTGCTTGAACGGTATAATAAGGCAAATCCAAAGGGTCATCCAAGTATTTAGGTCCATGATTTCTCTCTCTTTCGGAATTAGAGGTTTTGACAGCGAACTTCAGATTTTTTTTTTAGAAATTAAAAATTGAGTCCACTAGTAGTACCATCTTGAGACTATAGTGGAATTTACTCGACTTCCCTCTGAGCCGAAAAGATTAGTCACCCTCCGAGATAGAAATAAAATATATATATATATATATATATAAAAAAAGCCCAAGTTTCGATTGATCCAATTCTCTCGCTCCCATTTTCACACTACTTGATTAAAAGTGTTTCATACCTGCAAGTGTATTATTTAGCTGGGCCTCACTCAAACTCTCGTATAAAGCAGTCAGGACAGTGCCAACGTCATTCCTACATTCCTACGTCAATAAAACGTTAACAAAACAGTACCGTACACGTGAGGTACACGTGAAGAGAGAGAAAAGAAACGTCCAAGGCCAAATGCCTTCAATAGAGGCTGTCGAGCAAAAGTAACGAAATGGGTGGACTGGTTAGAACAGAAACTCGACAAGACATAGGATTAAGGCAGCAATCCTTCTACAAAACAAGGAAGAAAAAAAATACCGTGTATGAATGGAAATGGAATCCAACTATAGAAACAACACTGTTCCCAAGAAAGAAAATTCATTGCCAGAAACAGAAGCGAAATCAAGACTATTGTGATTGGTGAATGAAGAATAATCATTACTACTTGAAATCACATTTTGTGGTATGAATGAGCCCAAACAGAGGAAATCGGAAAGTTGCAAGAAATAGAGTTAAATCAATCCATATATATATAAATCATGTACTTCTTTTCAATCAGTTGCAAACTCCAAATGCCTAAAACTGAAAGAAAGAAAACCTAAAATCTCCCATTGCTATTCCCATCGAAATTCGAATGCGACCACATTTTCAGCAACACATTTACAAAACCAAATTAAACTTCCATCGATTTCACAGAGAAAGGGAATTCACAATGTAAGATTCAGTCATTAAGTGAAGATCCTAAAAAAATGAGGATCAGAGCTCAGAAGATCTCATATTTGGAAGTGATTTCTAAAAAGAAGGAAAGAAAAATCAAATCGCCCGACTAAGATCGATTGCAATGACGATCACTTGGAAGCTCTAATCTACATTTCAAAAAAAAAAAAAAAAATGCAAGATCTGGAAAGAACTGGAAAGTGAGAATGGATCATTAACATACCTGGAAATGATTTTGATGCAGAGCGTACGGAAAGAAGCTTGTTTCAGAAGCTGTTGTTCGTCTTCGAGGTTTAATGGCGGAGAGAAATGAAAGGAAGAGTGAGAGAAAGAGAGAGATTGTTGTGTTGCTTTTGTATGCTATACATCTTTTCTTTTCTTTTGTATGGCTTTCGGGAGCGTATCGAACAAGTAAGTATATATTTTTTTAGAGGGGGGGCGGAGGTGGCTTTGAAGTACTTCAGTAATTTCTGGAACACGATCAAAACTCGAAAGGACGATGGATTACAGTGCGCGGTTGGCACCGTTTATTTATTAAAAGGTGTCAACTGAATAGTAATCGAACATCACTTTCTTGCATGAGTTGCGGAAAATGGCAACTTGTGGGGGCCATCTGATTGCATAGTTGATGAATAGGTTTTTGAGGTGGATTAGTGGTGGGGGCAATATCAACACTCAAGTGATCCTAGCTGTCAATGCTTAAAGTTTTAATAATGAGAAATCATACAAATTTGCTTTTAATGAAATAATGCTCAAACATTGTCTCAATAGTTTTGATGGTAATTTAGGGCGAGCACCGGACGTGTTCGGATGTAAGGTGAATTGATGCGAAGTAAGGTAAAGCCTCCATCATCTAAATAAAAAAAGACAAGTGATCACATTAAAAGTACATAAATTAAAAAAAAAATTCTTTTGAAAAAAAAGTCAAAATGCAATCTCCTTTATCCACTAAATAATAAAAACACATTCTCTTTCTACACAAAAATTCAAAAAAATTCTATATCAAGCAAGTAAAAATAAAAGATCATCAGAACCTGCTATATTTTATTTTCTCTTAATTTGATGCTTCACATTACTAAATTTCAATTCACCTTACATCCAAACACGTCAGGAATTGAATTAGCAATATGTGGACCTCTATAAAGGAAGGAACAATTAATATAGAGATAAAGAAGGTAATTGGATGGTTTGGAGAAGTGTTATACATGCACAAGGATCATGGATATTTAGAATAAGAATCTAGAAAGGGTTCTAAAGAGTCACGTTGCAGTAACTAATTGGTGCAACTTCGCCTGATCGTCCAAACCTTTGGCCCAATGAACTAGTTGTTTGGAATTTAAGGCTTTAAGTGCCTGAATAAAGCACCAAAGAGCCAAAGGTTGGCCCTTGTTTGCAAGGAGTTGAATTATAAGAATTAAAAAAAAAATTAATTTATTTATATAGAGTTATAGAAGTGTAGATCCATAAATGACCATTTAATGATTGTCCATTCACTGAAAATATTATAATAAAGAAATATGGAAAATGAATTCTCAGCTATCACAATATTAAATTAAGTCCTAGGAAAATTAGGATCCAGCCTTGCCCCTCATTTATTTAATAATCTTTGTTGGGTCCCATTTTACCTTGAAGTCCTAAGAAACAAACAGTCCCCCAAGCATTCAGCTTATATAAATATGTGTTTTCATTTCACAGATTCAAAATAGGACACTGCTTTGGGAATCCAGCCGACCTCAAGTATATACAATCTGGGTTCGGTTTAGTTGGGTACACTGTTATTTTTTTAGTAGAAAAGTTGGATACGTTTGGGTTTCATTTGAGTTAGGTTAGGCTCAAATTAATCCACTTGTGGACTTGGGTTGGACCAATTTTTATTGCCGAACCCACCCTAGTTGCACCCCACCAAAAGGCTTAACCTCATTTATAAAATGAAAATATCTTGCATAGTAACCACTTACTAGTGGACATGGTTAATGAGGTGGGCTTTGAATCAAAAAGTTGCAATTGGGGTTGATCCGGTTGCTTGTACGTTAAAGGCATCTGGCAAAAAGGAAGCTCGATAGTGCACCAAAAGCAATAATTTTGTTAGGCATTCCACGTTGATCGGCAATACAAGCAATGGAAGCCCATTACGAGCAATAAATAATATATATTATAACTTCAGAAAACAGCACTTGATTTGAGAACTTGAGACAAAATTTGCTAATATTGATCACACTAACAGTAAGTGCAGAACCCAACCCAAAAACCTAAAATCCTCTGTCATATTCAAGATCTAGATAGTTAAGGTCTGATGAGAATTTAAAATTTCTAAATAAGGTGGATTTCCATCATAAATTGCTTGATTCTGAAACGGATAGACAACTTGATCAAGCATGAACAATTATGGAATTTATAAAATGGGTGGTATTCATCACAGGTTGGCCCAAGTAAGCCCACATGCGCCGAGGCCACTAATTGCAAAAAAGATAATCTATATATAGTTTCACTTTAAATAGACACCCTACGCTCATATATTACCTACTAATCTTAGTTAATCATGATTTAAACAAATATTGATATATATAGAACGTGAATAGTACTGTGAGCATCATGCGTATCACTTTTTTTTCTCTCTCTTTGTCCATGGCACATGTACCAAAGATTCGTATAATCAAGAGCAAAACCGATCCATATTAAATGAATGTGGAGGTTACAATTACCGATGACTGATGCTTAGGTTACAATTACCGATGACTGATGCTTTGTTTTATTTGTTTAAAGACATCCAAGAACATTCTTTCATTCCTTGTAAGAGGGTCTATTTCTAAAGACAGATGCAGAAGAGAATCATCATCTGTTGCTGGGTCCAAAATAAAGTAATCAGGTTGCGTGATAATCACTTGCAAGGAGTTGCAGAATGTGAACGCCTTTCTCTTGTCATCGTGTGGTGAAAATCCTTATATATGATTGCTATATATACATACACTTCATCAAGTAAAAGGTACAATATCATTATAACAGTCGTACCAAGTTAAGGACATTTCTTCTCTCTTGCATGTACATTTTGTCTATCACGTGAAAATCCTTGTATATGATTGCTATGTATACCCTTCAGCAAGTAAAAGATACAGATATCATAATACCAGTCGTACCAAGTTAAAGAACATTTCTTCTGTATCGCACGTACGTATTGTTGATCACGTGAATCCATGTGCCTGGTACTAAGTTTTGGTTCGACTTGGCTGGCAAAGGGTTGGGTTAAAAAGGTAAGCCGGACAACTTTACTGGTAAATGTGTTTAGTAGAAGGTTTGTCGGATTTTAAATAAATATGATTTTTAACTTATGACTCATATTTGGTTTGCAAAGCTAGAGTTTGGGTTTTGACTGCCCCGACTCCGAGCAGCTCTACTCTATTTATACTAATTTATATATTATTGAAAGAGTATTTGTTTTGAGAAATTTATTGTTAGAATTACATGTGTTGGGAATTATTTACAACAATATTACATTAATTTTATAGAGCATTTAGAACTCTCCGTTTGAATGCTGGAACTCAAAAAATCAAACCTCACCAATGTCGCTTTTGGTTCTTGAAATTCTCAGAATTTTAACTTCCTAAGTTTGAATATTTTCAATATATTATAGGGCTGTGTCTTCCAGCATGCAAGATTGTGATAGTTTTAATATTTTGGAGACCAGTTGGGAGACTACATTTGAATTTTTTCAATATTATCAAATTCTCAGAATTCCTCTAATGAAATAGGCCATTTCTAGTAAATTGTGATATAAAACAATTGTGACACACATAGTAGCGTACATCTACAAAAGCGCAAGTACTGGTTATTTGTGGGACTGTGTCTTCCAGCATGCAAGATTATGAATGAATTGATTTTATATTCTTTGTAGAATATATACAATAATTAGTATCAAACTTAATCTAAACATACTTGTCACAAGATAATTTGGTATCACAAATCATATACCCATAATCAGTCTAACCGAGTCTAAGTGCAAAGAAAGCCCGCGAATTTGTCTGTACCGTTTGACAATTCTCACGAGGTTAGACACTACAAGAAAATGAACTTTTGGTGACGAAATATTTTCGTCGCCAAAAGTGTATTTCCGTCGGTAATAACATTTACCGACGAAATTTTTTTCGTCGGCAAGACGTCGGTAAGATACCGTCAGCAATCCATTTTATCGACGAAATTATTTTTCGTCGGCAAAACAAAATTTTTTACCGACGTTAATTTTACTTTTACCGACGTTTTTTTTCGTCGCCCAAAATATTTTATTTTATTTTTAATTTTTCATATTTAATTTTACCGACGTTTTTATTTCGTCGGTAAAATAATTGTATTTTCTTTTGATTTTTAATATTTAATTTTACCGACGTTTTTTTTCGTCGCCCAAAATATTTTATTTTATTTTTAATTTTTCATATTTAATTTTACCGACGTTTTTATTTCGTCGGGAAAATAATTGTATTTTCTTTTGATTTTTAATATTTAATTTTACCGACGTCTTTTTTCGTCGCCCAAAATATTTTATTTTTTTTAATTTTTTATATTTAATTTTTCCGACGTATTTTTTTCGTCGGTAAAATAATTTTATTTTCTTTTCATTTTTAATATTTAATTTTGCCGACGTTTTTATTTCGTCGGCCAAATAATTTTTTTTTCTTTTCATTTTTCATTTTTAACTTTCGCGACGTTTTTTTTTCGTCGGTCAAAATAATTTTATTTTTTCATTTTTCATTTTTAATTTCGCCGACGTTTTTATTTCGTCGTAAAAACCATTTTTATTTTTTATATTTTACATTTGCCGACGAAATGTTTCGTCGGGAAATGTATTTTTTATTTTTTAAAGTTTTTTTAACTTTGCCGACGATCTTTTTCGTCGGTAAAATCATTTTAGATTTGATTTTTTATTTTTTTTATTTCGCCGACGATTTTATTCGTCGCTAAAATAATTTTTAATTCTTTAATTTCTTTTTTGAATATTGCCGACGAAAATTTTCGTCGGCAAAGGTCTTTTATTTTTTTTTTTAATTTTACTTATATTTGCATTATTATTTTTCTATAAACCTGTATAAAAAATAAACCTGTTCATATACCTATATTCAACATAAAAAATGCAATGAAATAAAACATTACTAAATAAACAAATCTCCATTTTTCAATTGTTTCATTCATCTCATTAAACAAATATTACAATCAATAATGATACCGTCTCATACAAATGTCCAACATACATATATATACAAATAAACCGAAAAAAAGTCCTACACTCCCACAAGTAAGCAACCGACCCCAAAGCGTCTATCAATCTGCAATGACAAAAAATAACATTAAATTCTTTTCAATGAATTAAATTATAAATAAAACATAAACATATAACAAATGTCCAACATACATTAGGTACAAATAAATATATATACAAAAGGGTCTAACAGCCGGTTTCAGGCTGGGTGTTGTTGGATCAAAATTAGAACCAAATCCAATTCCTCATCAATCGTATAACCTTACTTGCTGTGCTGACTGCTTGTAGCCATGCAGGACTTGTAGAGGAGGGAAGGGAGTTATTTAAGTCTATGAAAGAGAACTATGGGTTAGAGACTGATATGGAGCATTATGCTTGCATAGTTGATCTGTTAGGTCGAGGTGGTCTCCTATCTGAGGCGTATGAGCTGGTAAAAAGTACGGCTAAGGGTGCTCGCTCTAGTGTTGGCTTATGGAGCAGCTTATTGAGTGCTTGCAGAGTTCATGGTGACTTGGGGATTGGAGAAGAAGTTGCCAGGCGCCTTTTCCAGCTGGAACCGGAAAATGCAGCAAATTTTTTGACCCTCGCTAACATCTATATTGACGCAGGTCGGAGAGACGATGCAAATGAAGTTTTGAGGTTATTGAGAGAGAGAGGCTTGACAAGGAACCCAGGTTGCAGTTGGGTTGAGCAAAGCATTCCTAGTATTCTTGAATAAGGTGTATTGAGATGGTATCTAGAAAAATATACACTGTAAGCTTTTACATTAAGAAGTCATTCGTTTGGATGCAGAGAAAACGAGTGGAGAAAACAAGTGAAGAGGGGTGGAGAAAGTGTCCATCTGTTGTCTCTACATCTGCACACTGAAAGAGAAATGAAACTGATGCGACTATGTTCTTGAGCAAGAGAGATATATACCAATGTGGCACTGGCTTTGTGATACTATCAACTGGCAGAATAGCCAGCATGGATGTGTGATGCTGCAAGGCAGCTGTCGTTTTACTGATTAAATTAAGAGAAGAAATGCACAGAAATCTCTGCATGTACAACTCAAGGGTAAACAAGTCTTGTATAGATAGAGCAATTAATTAAGCTAATTTGATGAACTTACTTTTATGTGTTGTCCAAATTATGGTCTCAGTCATGGTGAAAATTAAATACAAAGCCATGATCTAGAATATTAAGTGCATGGAATTCATGCATAACTTCTTATCAATATGAGTCTCAAAATTGCTGTATGCATTATCTATGGTTACATATATTCCTATGATGGAATCCTATTTTGTCACTCCGCAAACTATAATTATTCATGAAAACAGGTCTGATATCTTGGAACACCTTTGGAATCATGCAGGTTTAGTGGCACATACAAGCAAATTTTTATATTTACACACACATACGTACGTATTACATAACAAGACATGAAATTAATTATTGAAATGCATGCAACTATCTGAACTAGTCAGAGGTCATGAGATAAGTAAACCCACATGCCCAACACCCACCTCATTCTATATAAAATATAATAACAACCATGGACGAATTGCTCAAAATAAATTGAGCAAACATCTGACATGTTATAAATGTTCAACATCTAGCAAATTATAAATGGTACTTGATATATACAAATTGTTCATTCGCAGACGTAAACACCAAACAAAAAACCAACAAAATTAAGCAATTAACTGAATGTACAAAACTGCATTAACATGTTGAACTTGAACCATTCCAAGCAAAACCTATACAAACAGCCAAACACGACATTCTCAAAGTTCATGAAATCCTCCAAACAGAAGAACACTACAAATACTTGGGGAGTTCATGAAACCCCAAATAAAGAATACTGGGCAAGTTGGTGATCCTCTTACTCTCGTTAGTGCGGTTCATAAAAGCAGTCACATGTAGGAGACTTTACCGTCAAAGTTGTAACCCACGGTTCACATGCTAACAAAACCAAGATTAGATTACCCCCTCGTGTATGCTGTCTTGTCATCATCGTCATCTCTGTCGTTACTGTGGTAGCCATATTTAAAGAGCATCAGAGATCAGATCATCACTGGTAATGGAAGAACACCCAAAAACCCAAACAACCCAAAGACCTTTGAGACTTGAGAGAGATCAAATGGACCATTTGTGGGTCGTTTGTGTGATTACTACAATGGTGCTTCTGGCACCAATTATAATTCTCTGCAGAAAGAGGAGACTCAGAACCAAAGCAGGAAACAGAACACACCTTCCCCTGGGGACTCTCGGATGGCCTTTTATTGGAGAAACTCTCGAATTCATCTCCTGCGCCTACACTGCCCGCCCTGAAAGTTTTATGGACAAGAGACGAGTAAAGTGAGTTTTTTTTCTGCACAAGCAAACAACCATGTCAAGTTTAATGAGAATGACTTTTCACTGTCCATAGCTATTTTTGAGTTTGTTCCAACTTTTTCTCATTTCCTATGTTGATTTTAGTTGTATTGTTTTTTTCTCCAATAATTCAAGTGGATTGATCACATCAAAGCGAGCCCATTAGATGCTAAATTAAATATTAGCTGCCATCAACACCACATAGATGGTAGGTAAATTATTTTTTTTTAAATAAGAGAAATTGGCCAAGTTGTTGTATTGAGTTCGCAAGTCCACAATTTGATCATTTACCCACACCTTCGTATATTTAAATGCTCAAACTCTGCTTCTATGTGTCTATAAAGCAAGACTTCTATATATAACTGAAACTTGTAAGACAAAAAACAAAACGCATTGTCAGCTCTAGTTACAAAGGAGAGATTTTGCAAAGTGGGCACAGGTTGGGGGTACAGTGTTGGAAGCACACATGTACAAATATGCATTCAAATTTTTAATATGAAAACCTGGATGTAGAGAAAAAACATTAAAAAAAAAAGGAAAAAAAAGTGCTGTTTTTTTTTCTTACCCACGTTTGATGTGCTATCAATGCCATTATTTGTACTTCAAGGCCCCATTTATCAACTCAACAGACCCTGATATTGCATATATTTCATCATCAGCAACTTATTTAACCAAGAATGATATTAAAAAAACCAAAGACTAGGACATACACATGAGCACATACAAGCTCACATCACTAAACTATTCAATCAACCCAAAAAAAAAAAAAATGACATAAAACATTTTATCAACTAACAACCTTAATGTTTTAAAATAAGATAACAATAACCAACAAACTACTACATTGTTTCTGGAAATTAGTAGAACAAATAGACATAACTGAACTGTACATCAAAAGAAGTTCAGAAATTTTATATAATAAAATTGCTTAGCATTCAGACTTAAAGAAACATAGAACCACCTCAAAATCAAATCAATCAGAGGGCTCAAATAATGAAAGAAGAAAAACGAAAAGTGCATTTGTGTAGTATGTGGAAACTTTTAGGATACCAATGTAGTGGCTGCCTCTTTAACCAATTGGGTGTAGAAAGGCCTATTCTGTCTGTAGGCTCTTCTTTGTAGCTTGGTTGTTGGCAGCATAACTGTAAAAGTCTTTTATGCCTGCCTTTTCTTCTTTCATTTTACATGTTCATTGTTTCCTCCTTCCTTTTTAAATAAAAGTTTTCATCATTGATAAACAAAAAATAAAAAGTGCAATCATCAAACCATTCAGTATGTAAGGGGAGAAAATATTAACAGAAAAATAACATGAAGGAAACCCATGTCACCACATCAGCAAATTAGCTCAAAAACAATGAAATCAACAAAACCCAAGTTGTAAAAAAGTCACACTGCAATAGAATTCCACTTGCTCAAAACTAAGGAAAGTGTAGGCTCCACATCACAGAATCTGCAAATTTTCTCAAAAACAGCAAAACCCAATTCCTAAGATAATCGCATTGCAATGACACTCCATTTGACCAATATCAAGAAAAAAGTCCACATCACAGAATCACTCAAACTGCCCAAAATCATGGAACTAAAAACCACGTAACAAAATCTCTAACACCATCCAAA
Organism: Litsea cubeba; assembly: GCA_012931725.1. Lineage (NCBI taxonomy): Eukaryota > Viridiplantae > Streptophyta > Magnoliopsida > Laurales > Lauraceae > Litsea > Litsea cubeba. The sequence continues at coordinate 76,993,774 of CM022948.1, forward strand.
ATTCACCACGAATCTAATTTACCAGAAATTGTGGAGATATTAAAAGCTTAAGACAATCAAAGCAGAACTCTGAAACATAAAGCCAGCCAAGCAGGAAACATAGATTATGCCTTCAAATATCAAACCCATTAACAAATTCCTGAAAGATTAATCTTTGCAACAACCCAAATGCCCAAAAAGAATTTCTGAGAGAAAAGGCACCAGTTTATTCAAAGGCTTCATAATTCCAACATAGAAAGCTAACAAGAAAGTGGCAGAGAAACAATACCCAAGCAACAAAAGCACTCAACCCCAAAGTTCCTCTGGAAAAGAAGAGAGAGAGAGAGAGAGAGAGAGAGAGAGAGAGAACAAGAGCAGGGGTTCTGTATACCCAAAAGAGATGGTTCTCTATGTTAGAGAGAATTTATCATACACTCTTTAAGAGAGAGAGAGAGGGTGGATAGGTCTTGGAGATTAGTGTTGAAGAAAGAGAGAAGATGCCTTTTCCTTGCTCTGAAAATGGATAAAAGAAAGAAGAGGGGTGTGGGTAGGGTGAAGAAAGAAGGCGGTACAGACTAAAGACAACAAATACCAATAATATATTTTTTGTAATATATATTTTTTAGATGCAATTTATTTATTTTATTTATTTTTACCTATGGGCCTAGGTGAGCGCCCTCACCGCCCAGGTTTGCATCATGATCTCCAATAGTTGTGCCATCACCAGCAGAAGTGGTCCCTCTCGTGATGTCCAATAAGCCGGTCGGGTCTATCCCTGTTGCAGATGCCAACTGTTTAATGATTGCCTCAAGTGCATGATATCTTCTGTCCTGCTCAGCCACCCTCTTGTCTTGTTCAGCCACCCTCTTCTCCTGCTCAGCCTGCCTCAAGTCTTGTTCAGCCTGCCTCTTGTCTTGTTCAGCCTGCCTCTTGTCCTGCTCAGCCTGCCTCCTAGCCTGATCAGCCACTTGCTCCCGCAAGGCGATCACCTCAGAATGCGCTGCCCGAGACTGTGCAGAGGATCTTGTATATATCCCATATCCATTTAAGTATCCAGACCTCTTCCCAAGCACATCAACAGCAATCTCCTCCTCGCTCATAGGAGTTGTGACTGAGGGCTGCGACTGCTCCTCAATCCTCTGCACCAGTGCATCCTGCCATTTAAAACAACAAGGGATTTAGAATGCTTAGCTAGGATCATTATTTTCCGATTTCTAATTTATTTATTAGCAAACGTACATGTCTCTGCTCAGCCACCCCATTTACCCACTCATTACTCTTTTGTCTGTAGTGGGTGTCGCGGAAGAACTGAGTAATAGGCGGCGCTTGACCGGCATTCTGTGACATCTGTTAATTGAAAAGGCTTTGTATTAGATATGAACCTAGCTACATATTGATAAATTAATAAACTTAATGCAATGCTCGTCATATGAATATAATCAGTACCATCATAGACATCCTCGATGCAAATGATCTGGAGCCACTAGTATGATTATATGGCAACTTGGCTCGACTCTCTTGAGCCTTTTTAGACTTTGCCTACATAGAAAAGCAATAATACAATAGCAGTGATTTATAAAATCATTACTAATAGAATTACGTTGGAATATAATTAATTGTTGTAGATAACATCCCGAATTTACCTTCCAAGATGGTGACTCCCAGCATTGTGAGATCATCATCTGCCAATCAGCTGGATCACAACCCGATGCCGGGTGGTCCTGGGGTCGGGGAACCCCCTGCGCCAACAACTCGAGGTAGTGACTGTGCAGCTCGTACTTCCAACTCTTATACAAAACTCCGCATTGGCGGTCAATGTCCGCCCTGATCTGCATATCACCCTCGTAATCCCCGATATCAAACAATTGCTGCAATTAGGGGAGAGCCATACAAAGATTAGTAATAACAAAATATAATCAGATATTGTAATGAGGCGCACAACTATAATAATTTGGGTAGACATCTTATGCTTCAGTTTACCTGAACTGTAGCAATAACTGCAAGCTTGATCCCACTTTCAAGCTTCTTCCAACCATGAGGCCGTACCGGAGCAACCTCTCTAATGGCTAACCCAAGATGGTTAACCAGTAATGGGGCATGTTCCCCTTCTGGCCTATGGCTGGAGATGGAGATCGGAACGTGGATGTTATGACCCAGCTGTCTTCTAAGCTTCGTCGCATTCTTCCCTCGCGTAACACCCCTTACACGAGTCTGTTGCGAAGAGAGTGGGGCTGATGCTGTTACAATGACAACGGTAAATGAGTTAGTGAACAGATATCATTAAATTGAAGTGAATTCATGATTTTAAAAATGTCATAATGTTCTCACCTACGCTGCTACTCACTGTATGAGGACTCAGCAGCAGCTGGGACGGTTGAGGCTGGGTCGGTAAGGGCTCTGTGGTCGGAGGCTGAGTCGATGAGGGCTGTGTGGTCGAAGGCTGTGTCGGTGAGGGTTGTGTGGTCGGAGGCTGAGTCGGTAAGGGCTCATGTGTGCTCTCTACACCAGCTAAACCGAGTGCAGCTGCAATAGTCCGAGCACGTTTCACCCTACTAGCCCGAGGCATATCTGCAATCTGGATTAGAGCAAAGTGACAAGGAAAATAAATAATTAATAGCAAAAATCAAGAGTATTAGTACAGTGAACGTCAACAACTTACATTAAATGGAAATAGGAAATCATTTTAGCACGAGTTTCAACATCAAAAATGATATTTTTAAAGTACATGTCATGACATTCACATAACGATTACCTCATTCGATTGAGACCGAGATGTATCATCATCTACATCATCATCTTCTGTGGGAATGTAGTTCTCCATCTTATCATTCCCAATGACATTCTTCTTTCCCTTCTCGTTTGTCCCTTTAAACGAACCAAATATAGCACGTGCGGTCCGTTGGAGCCCTAGAGATGCAAGTTTTTCTGCATTCTGTTTAATTGTCTGTTTTCTCTTTAATAAATAATTGGAAGCTTGCACTTGACGTGACAACTCTCCTGGTTTGACCCATTTTTTCCCTCTGTTTGGCATCTCTTGCAACTATGATATATATAAATATGATTAAAATGTGAAATGTAAAAAACTTTTTATCCATATATGAACAAGTGCCCACAAAACTGATAACCAGTGCATTCTCAGAATCCCATTATTAATCCCTGCTTGGTTATGCATATACCATTTCACCAGAAGGGAAAGACCACCAATGAAAAAACTTGCATACCATTGAATTTTACAAGTTGCAGAAGTTTAGCGTGCTTGCCTGGGATTGACAGAAGACAAAACTCCATTGCCATTTAATCACATCCTCCTAACAGTGATAGGATTATCACATCGTTTATACATAACTCAGGATCCATCCATTTAGATAACCCAAGTGACATTCAAGTTACATTTTTATGTTTTTTTGCCTTAACAATTACTGGTAACAGATTTGTAAGTATTCCGTGACAAACAAGAAAATCAATAGAAGTTGAGAACACCAGAAACCAAGACCATCAAAGAGAAATCACTACATTCTGGCAGAAATGCTGGTTTAGCACACTGCAGTTTTTTTATTTTTTTTTTGAAGTAAAGGTATATATGATTTGGAAGTACTTGTCTTCTGCCTGTACTCAAATGATTCAAATAATCCATACATAGTTGAAGAATTAAAAGCAAAAGAAATCCCATAAACACCCCTTAAATTAAATGTAAACAATCGTTTTCTCAAGTGATTTCACACAAATGATTAACTGAAGTAAACCAAAATTCTAATGATTTAGTCCAAGTCCATAAAATTAGAAGTGATGCCTTGTAAATGAGAATTTCATGCAAACCAAAGTAATTTCATGAAAGTATGATCTAATCCAAGTTAAAAAAAAAAAACCACAAAAGAAAAGAAAAGAAAAGAAAAGAAAAAAGACACTGTAGAAAAGATAGGAAGCAAGCATAAAAAACTTTCAATAGACACACAGGCACCCATGATTTCTCAAAGTTTACTTCATGCAAATATGTTCCAATCCAATTCCAGGGAGGCTAGGTAAAGGAGGAGGAGGAGAGGAGAAAGATATAGCACACCAAAGCTACTGTAAAACCAAAAAATAGAAGGTACACACAACCTTTTCGGACCAAGATTCAAGCAAAATTTCTCTAATCAATGGCTATAAAGTTTAACATGTATTTGGTTTTTGCGTGTGTAGAGAATTTTATGTCTATAATAGACAATAACAAAGGTACCCAAAATTTCTCAAAGTGAACTTTATGCAAGCATGTTCCAATAGAATTCCAGAAAGTTCAGAAATGCATTTTCATGGGTATGGTTACAAAAATTCAAGCATATGCGATAACCGGTTACTTGAAAAATTGAGTTACAGGTAAACAGAGTACAATGCAACCAAGTTCCTGGGATCCAACAGGCCTGTACCATGACATCTTCAACCACCTACGAGACATTTTCTCAATCAAAAGCATCATTATCATCCATATATTTAGAGTTGGCTTTGTGAGATCGATACTGTTCGATCTTATTCACAACGATTAGTAGGGAGTAATATCCTAAAGAAGAAGAAGAAGAAGAGCATCCTCTCCTTCCTGCAAAGAGAGTTAACACCAAACGCTATACTTTAACAGCTAACATAAAAACTAATGAATGAGATTTGCCTGATACGAGATTTATAGAATTGCATTGAATCATCTTAGCATCACGTATTGACTGGGTGCATCCAACCATATGCCTTTCTCCCTCGCATTCTACCCAAGAAGAATCGCAAGACTAAATCAGATTTTGGGTTCTTCTCCAATGGGGCCCTTCCAGAGCTGATGGCAGAGCCCACAAATGCAAGATCAATGTCATTTGTTGGGACCCATGAGTATTTGGCCCCTGAGATCATACGTGGGGAGGGCCATGGCAGTGCTGTAGACTGGTGGACCTATGGCATCTTCCTGTATGAGCTGCTGCATGGGACAACACCTTTTTAAGGGTCAAGGCCACAGGGCCACCCTCATCAATGTGGTGGGCCAACCACTGAAGTTTCCAGATAAGCCTGCTGTGAGTGTGGGGGCTAGGGACCTCATCCGAGGGCTCCTGGTGAAGGAACCACAGAAGAGAATAGCTTATAGGAGGGGTGCTACAGAGATCAAACAACATCCTTTCTTTGAGGAGCACCACACCACCTCACATGCCTGAGGCAGTGGATTTTTTCGCGCTTTGCAAGTAAGGAAGTGTCCCAGGTGGGGAACAAGATGGTGGAAAATGGTGGAAACAACAACACTGATCATGATTCTAGTATGGATTTTGATTACTTCTAGGATTGTAATCCATAGTTTGTACAATTTCTGTGGAGGTAGATTATAGTGTTCATTGATGGGGAAGGCGCGATCAATGAAGACTTTGGTTAAAGGTCAGATGAATAAATGTTGCATTTGTAAACATCATTTTTTCTATAAGATTCAAAAGAGAAAGGCCTCTCTTGATGAAACATTTCTTTGTTGAATTTTGAACGGCAAACAAGCAAAAGGCAAAAACCATATCAGATAGGGATGAAGAGAGAAGAGATGAGAATGAGACATTACCTGCAGAGTGGGGAGAGATGCAATGGCAGATTCTCTAACCGAGCAGGGACAGCGGCGAGAGTCCCGGTTTCACTTCGAGCGACGGTCGTTGTCGGGCAGAGAGAGAGAGTGAGGGAGCACCGAGAGAGAGAACCGAGAGAGAGAGAGAGAGCAGATCGAGAGAGCGAGCGAGAGAGTGAGAGAGAACAGAGAGAGAGCAGAGAGAGAGAGAGAGCAGATCGAGAGAGCGAGCGAGAGAGTGAGAGAGAACAGAGAGAGAGCAGAGAGAAAGAGCGAGATGGAGAGCGGCCCACCGATCGAGAGAGAGAGAGAGAAAGAGCGAGAGAGTGAGAAACAGAGAGAGAGAGAGCAGATCGAGAGAGCGATCTCAACCGAGAGAGAGAAACAGAGAGAGAGAGAGAGAGAGAGAGAGCAGATCGAGAGAGCGAGCGAGAGAGTGAGAGAGAACAGAGAGAGCAGAGAGAAAGAGCGAGATGGAGGAGGCCCACAGATCTCGACCGATCGAGAGAGAGAGAGAGAGAGAGAGGAGAGGTAGCAGAGGACGCCCGATCGAGAGAGAGAGAGAAATAGATGACTGCAGTCGCACTGAGATCGCCGGATCGACGCTCTGAGATCGCCCGATCGAGAGAGAGAGAGAGAGAGTGAAATCCCGATTGAGAGAGAGAGAGAGAAATAGAAGATAGCAGAGGGGGCGAGAGTGAGATAGCAGAGAGGGGACGAGAGTGAGAGCGCAGAGAGTGAGAGAAAGACGAGGGAAAGAGAGAAAAGGGGGAAAAGGGGGATTCTGTTGGCGGGAGAGGGAAAATTGAGGTGGGGATATTTCCACACGTTTTTTTCATCACAAATATATTTTTTTGTTGAGAAAAACTATTTTATTTTTATTATTTGAAAACCTCTCAAATCCTCTACCAACCGACGCTAATTTTCGTCGGTAGATAATTTTTCATTGTTAAAGGACTCTGATTTTTAATTTTTCTAAAAACTAAATTAAACATTACCCCAACGTTTTACAAATAACATCAGTAAATGTTCATTTTACCAACGTCATATAATTCGTCGATAATAGTATCTGATAGTTTTACTGACGTAAAATAAAAATCGGACAGGATTTTCTAACACTTCAGCCCGCTGGGGGTCCGAAACGGGAAACGGCCCCCGAAAAGAAGTGAAAACTTGCGAGAGCACTTTTCTCAAGGGTAAGGTAACTTGACGGAATTGACGGTTCGCAAGGACTCCCGGTTATAAAATTATAAGGGAAGCATAGGATTTTCCAACCATTAGGTTCGTAAACGGCCCGCCGAGTAGGGGTGCACATCGGGTCGGGTTCCGGGTTATCGGACCGGGTTTGACCCGACCCGGTATTTTTAAGACCTCTGAACCCGGTCTGATAACCCTGTTAAGTAAAACCGGGTTATCGGGTTCCCGGGTCACCGGGTTACCGAGTTATCGGGTTCGGGTTTCGGGTGACCTGATAACCCAGGAAGAAACTACGTACCATCGTTGGCTGGTTGATGATATCTGCCTCAAGTCACCAATTTGCATCTCTCGGCTCACTCTCACCATCTCAAGATACCTCTCAACTTTCTCTGCTTAGGGTTTTTGGGATTTCTTCAACTTCTGCAATGATTCCTTTTTTCTGTTGACATCGAAATCCTTGAATGCTATTTTGCAATCTGTGGTTTCTTGTTTGGATTTGTTGAAGTGGGTTTGGAGCATAGATGGGTTCGAATCTGTTATCTTGTGAATGAGTCCTCCAGAATGGGGTTTAAAGACATCGACCAGAAAGTACATAGACGAACGAGATCGAGAAAGAGACCATCACAAAGACCTCGATCTCCAGCACGATCGAAATCGAGATCACAAGCATAGAAGCAGTCGCGACGCGGAGGATCGGCACCACCGCGACGACAAACGATCCTAAAAAAAACAACGGTTTGGATTATCACACAGAAACGTCTACATATAAAAAAAAAACAAAAAAGAATTAGGGTTGCCTAAGTTGGGCAATGTAGCACTGCATCTTTCCGCTTTTGACAAATACAACTGCATAACATGGGAGGCATCACCTAAAAACCGAGGAGATCGATGATGCATCTTCTGAAGTTACATGCTTATATTTTCTTGTAGATTCGCTTGGTTACTATGTTCTTGGATTCATCATTAATCGACATGGCATTGCACATCTCAACCCGGTACTCATCATAATGAGGTTTCGAATTCTTCAAACAAACGGCCCGCCGTGGGTTCCCGGAAGCATCGGATTTCCGATCCGGCCGAAAATGAAGGACCGGACCAGACCACTTGAACGTGGTCCTATCCGGTCTGGTCCAGTCCAAAACGGTCCGGTTGGACCACTTAAACCGGTCCAGACCGGTTTAAAATTTTCAACCAATTATAAATGGTTGATTTATAATTAGGGGCATCGATTTCTTTCAGCTATGCATCTCGTAATTCATACTTGTTATTCAGATATGCATTCTGCAATTTGTTGACCCCCCATTTTCCCGTTCGGGCAACATCAATGACACCAATCGTATGTGGGTCCCACCCCAGATGGGTGAACAACAAGGGATCTTCACTATTGAACAATCTCAAAGCACCCCAGTCACCTGACAACAAATTTTATAAGAGATGATGCAGAGTTGCAGACCCTGCCTTCAACACTTCACCAAACAACCATTAAAACAACAAAAAATGAACAGAATCATAACGAAAATAAACAAACAACCAATATGCTACTAATCTTCGAAATAGACAACACAACCACATAGAAACAGCACATCGATTCTCCATTCGCCTACTCAAAACTCTCCCAGATTAGGGGGAAAACGTCAAGCCCTACCATCGAGTTGGAATCGGCATTCATTTGGTATTATCAGTTTAAAAAGATTACCTCTGCATTTTTTTTTTGAAGGGATCGATGAAAGAGATGTTTTAGAAACACTGGAAACGGCGTTCGAGATCGAGAAATGTTCTCCGAATCAAGCGAGAAAAGAGGATTTATGCTTTGCGAGTTCAAAACCCTAGATCGATATGGATATGTTGAGGAGATGGTGATGGAGATTTTCGAAGTAACGATGGTTTAATGGTTTTAGAATTTTAGTAGTCCAAATCCGGTCCGGTCCGGTCAATCCGGATATAACCGGTTTTTCAAGTCCGGTCTGGACCGGACCGAATTTGGACCACTAAAACCACAAATCCAATCTGGATAGGTCCGTTTTTGTGGTCCGGTCTGGTATGCGGCCTGGTTCTGTCAAGACCTCAAGCAAGGCAAGACTGACAAGCTCTTGCTACCAAACCTTTTGAGTCTCTCTAACCCCAAAAGTCTAAGAAGCAAAGGAAACAAAGAGATGTTTCTCCACTCTACAAAGAAAGAAAAAGACCCCCCCAGGAGAACATCAAGACAGACAAGAAACGGAAGCAGTGCAAACTGCAGACATAGGAAATGGCAAGTGTTCTTTCAAGAGGAATCGGTTGTTTTGGATGTCCGAAATGAGCTTTATATTGCAGAGACTGAGCCACTGCCAGAGATGAGATGGAGGGGTTTTGAGGAAGAAAAAGGAAAGCCAGAGATGGTGGGAAGCATGCTGTAAAGGATTAAAAGTTGGTGTGTGTGAGTTATGTAATTAGAGCTGTACAATACTATATGAATTTGATTAGTGAAATACTAAATGAATAAAATAATTAGTGATCTGGGTGCATGGTGCACAAATCGCACCCTCACAGGTGGAGTGTCCATATCGTTGATCTAATTAAACCACATTCGTTCAGTTTGTTCTGTCGATCTAAACTGTGCATTTAATTAGTGCATTCCACAAATCACATGAGTAAATAATTGCACTGGTCAATTGATTTATGCCGTTTAAAAAAAAAATAAAAGTAACCGGGTTACCCGGTAACCCGGCAAACCTGGATAGAGCTTACCAGGTATTCGGTCGGGTTCCCAGTGTGCATAACATAACTGGGTCGGGTGAAACCCAGCCCGATAACCCGGACCCGACTCGATGTACACCCCTAATTATACAGGTCGCAAGCAGAGGATGGAAAAGAGGAACATGAACAGGAATGGGTGCAGGATGTGCATTTATGTGTGGTAAATATATGAGATAGGCAGTTGGTACCCATGCATATAACAGTTATTTAACAATGAATAAAACACAAGGGATAGAGAGAGAGATCGAAGAGATGGGAAAGGGAATGGTTTTGGCCTTGGGGATATATATTTGTATACATTTGGACCCCTTAATTTTTTGTCGGTAAATAATTAAAATAAAAGTAAAAAAATATTTTACCAACGTTTACATTTTCGTCGGTAAAATAAATCGAAACAGTAAAATAAAAAATGAAAACACATTTACCGACGTTTTCTTTCGTTGGAAAATAATTAAGATAAAAAGAATAATATTGTACCGACGTTTTATTTTTTCATCGGTCAAATAATCGACAAAGTAAAATAAAGAATGGAAAAATCAATTTACCGACGTTTTTTTTCATCGGTAAATAATTAAAATAAAATACAATAATATTTTACCGACATTTTACTTTTCATCGGTAAAATAATAGACAAAAGTAAAATAAAAATGGACAAGGAATTTACTGACGTTTTTTTTTCGACGGTAAATAATTAAAATAAAAACAATAAATATGTTACCGACGTTTTATTTTTCGTCGGTAAAATAATCGACAACAGTAAAATAAAAAATAGAGAAAACATTTACCGACATTTTTTTTTCGTCGGTAAATAATTTAAATAAAAAATCAATAATATTTTACCGACGTTTTATTTTTCGTCGGTAAAATAATAGACAAAAGTAAAATAAAAAATGGAAAAAGTATTTAACCGACGTTTTATTTTCGTCGGTAAATAATTAAAATAAAAATAAAAAATATTTTACCGACGTTTTATATTTCGTGGGTAAAAAAATCAAAAAGTAAAATAAAAAATGGAAAAAACATTTACCCACGTTTTTTTTGCGTCGGTAAATAATTAAAATAAAAATAGAAAATATTTTACCGACGTTTTATATTTCGTGGGTAAAAAAATCGAAAAAGTAAAATAAAAAATGAAAAAATATTTACCCACGTTTTCTTTTCGTCGGTAAATAATGAAAATAAAAAATAAATAATATTCTACCGACGTTTTATATTTCGTCGGCAAAATAATAGACAAAACTAAAATAAAAAATGAAAAAAATATTTACCGACGAAACCAAACGTCGGTTAAAATAATTAAAATAAAAAGAATTAATATTTTACCGACGTTTTAATTTTCGTCGGTAAATAGATAATTTTTTTAGATTAAGAATATTTTGAATAAACTTTTGCCGACGAATTCATCAAAAACGTCGGTAAAATTGTAACTTTTACCGACGTTTAATTAAAAAACGTCGGTAAAAGTACATTTTTACCGACGAAATTTTAAACGTCGGTAAAAAGATAATTTTAGGCAACGAAATTTAAAAAACGTCGATAAATGCATAACTTTTGCCGACGAAATTAGAAAACGTGGCTAAAAAACGTGGCTAAAAGTGCAAGTTGTTGTAGTGATAGTTATTTGAGTCAAACTAACTCATTTGGATATCACGTTTAGTTGGGAAAGGGTCCAGAGGGGATGGGTTATCTTGGATGTTTTGAGTCTCTGAATCTCACTAGAAACAATGAAATAGTTCTTGTGCTGCTGGAGGGGAAGTTCTTGCTGAACATGACCCTGATTTAAATACAAGTTGTGGACATTATAGTAGGGTGTGTAAATGGTGTTTAGTGTGGTGCTCATGAGATATACTCATGGAGCAACTGAATATGGTTTGAATCGTTCTACATGGCCTAAAAATCATGGCCTGAAAAGGAGATCCCAGGGTCCAGGTGGGTTCAGGCCTCTTTTCAGGCCATGATTTTCAGGCCATTTAGACTTTTTGATATGGTTTTGGTTGGACGAGGGTTGTCCCTCTTCCATTCTTTTTAGTAAATGGGCTAAAAGCATGAACCCGACACAACTCTAACTTAACCCAAAATTGGGTTATTGCGCCCAAGCCTAACCCAGGTTGAACTGTTGAACCGCAGCACAAATTTACTATAGGTCCAAGGTCGGCCTAACTCAATCCAGATTTTACTTGATTCAAAGATGCATAAAATTCTCTTTTATAGTTTGTTATCTCAAGAGGATTAGGATAATATCAAAATTCAAATTGATAAATCCTATCTAAGATTAACAATGTCACAAGAAAGATTAAATGGATTCGCCGTACTATCAATAAAAAAATATATGATAGCAAAACTTGAATATAAAAATTTAATTAGGAATCTCGCATCACAAAAGCGAGAAAATAGATTTTAAATAAATATTTATAATAATATTAAAAAAACTCATTTAAAATTATCGCTTAGACCTCAAATTGTCTCGAGCCGGCTCCGCCAACAATACCTATCCCAGACATCGTCTGCATTAGTTACTGTGTGCAAAATGTCATCTTAGAGAAGAATTTTATACCTGATTAATTTATTGAAGATCACAACTTATATTTTAGTGAAATCTGGACCCCAACCTAGTAAACAGTTCCATTTTCGCAGCCAGCTGTGGATTTCTCTAGCTGCGAATTTTGCAATGGGGGTGGGGCCCTCTCACCCCCTGAGAGGAAAATTGTTGATTAAAAATCTTAGAGAGTTGATGGATGGTTTCAAGCATCATTATCTCATGCCTTTAACTTGATGATCGAAACTCAAGACTGTTTACTGGCCATTCATTCTATGGATTTAACTTAGAAGAATAACCACATTCAGTCCATCTAATTTTTTTTATACATGATTAATCAAGGACTATTCTTATATATATTGTTGGTTAGGTGAGCCCTTGATCGCAAACCTCTTTAAAAAAATAAAAAAAAAATTTATCATAATCACAATGTTGCAATGGTGAAAGTCGCCAATATTACCATTGGTCAATGCAACATTGGCGCTACCATTATAGGTAGGGCCACAGGCCAAATATGAAATGACCGTTTTTTTGTTGTTGGAAACATAGTTGATTTATTCAAGAAAGATGATGATCGATATGCTACTTCATCCGTAATAGATAGACAATTACAATTTAAACAACCCTAGGGAGAGCATGAAATGACCTTAGATTTGTAAGTTTAAACCCGCCATCTCTCTCTCACTCTATAATATTTTTTGTATTTATTTACTTCTTTTAACATGATTAAACATGTATTTTAATCATTTGCATTAGATTAATCATATGGTCAGATGAAAAGGCTCTATAAAGTGCTCAATAATCTATTATGTGCATTCGATTAACTCGCAATGCGCTCTTTTTTTCTCCAACGCGAGAAGAGGCGTGGCCCTGACCTGTAGGACAGCAGATCAAGATCCCATAAAAGAAAGTAATAGCTGCTGTAATGTGGACATTTTAATGAAAAGGAGTACGCTGAGAGTGAAACAAAAAGGGAGAAAAAAAAAAAAAAGAGGAAAAAGAAAGAAAGCAAGCTATCAATCTGCCTTTAGGCTTTCTATTCCTTAAAATAACGTTCTAAAAAACACAAATAATTCTAGATTTAAAAATAGACGATTTTACGGAAAAAAACTCCGGAAATTTAGACATTTCTCGTGAAGGGTCCCCATAGATTGTAGAGCACAGACGAGGTCCGTCAGGATTTCTTCCGTTTTTTTTTTTTTTTTTTAATGATGACAGGGTGCGTGATAGGAGCAACGCTAGCGTTACTCTACGCGATTTTTTAAGAACATAGAACTCCGTTGTTCTTCTTCCTCTTATTTTTTTTCCTTCTCTTCTCCCACCTATTTCTCTATCTCCCCCACTCCATTTTCTCACAATCATCTTGGAAAAAATAGTATCACATGCTTCATAAAAAAAGATTACTACTGACCGACATATAGTTTTTTCTTTCTTCTTTTCATATTCTCAATATTTATCTTGAAAAGTGAAAGAGACGGGGAAGAAGAAAAATGACGGACATAACATGGAAGAATGGTTCCAATAAGAATCTTATCTCGTACATTATGTAGAGCTTACCTTCAACCCACGAACCCATCCATGAGAAAACGAGAGAGAGAAAGGCTGCTCGGCACGGAAAACCTCTATTCGCAGCTTTTTTGCCCATATGAATAGTGCAAAACCTGTACTCTTAGCTTTTTCCCTGATATGAATAGTGGAATGTTAGATCATTTATAGGGGTGGCCCACATGGCCACAACTCCTTATTATAAGAAACGGTTCTCTCCCTCTAATATTCCATTTATGGTCAATCAGAGGTATTTACATGTTTTCATTAAATGCTAACTAAAGGGACAATTAAAGATTATTTCTCTTCTTGATGGAAGGAGAGAATCAGGGCCTATAAAAGGCAACCCGGGTAACTCTCTTGACTACCGTAGTTTTCTCTGCAACCATCACTTACCGGAGAAGAAAAGACAAAGCACAAGAGAGTTGTGATTCCCCATTGAAGACCAACCTTCTGTTGGATCAGACTTTCAAGATGGCACAGTCAAGTACCATCTTACTTCTCTATTGGTTTAGATTAAATGTTTATAGTATTATTGGATTGATTCCAGAGAGGGTTTAAAAACCCAAAGATTTATTTTCTAACATTTGGTATCAGAGCCTTTGGTTTCAATCCAATGATTTATTATTGTTTTATCGGGGCTTACTGGATTCGTCCGGAATAAAAAAACTCAAATACCCAGAGGAAAGAAAATTTTGGATATTTGATAAATGGTATCCAATCTATTGGATAATGATAGCCTCAGAAATGAGGATTATAGTGCCCAACCCAATCTGGAAGAGATGGGTAGAAAAGATTTATTATCTGTCATTTAAATTATTTTTTATTTAAGAATTACAACAGAAGTTTTCATCTCATGTTTGGTTACTGTTATTATTTTGGGCATGCCAGTAGCATGATAATCATAGCATGAGAAAAGAAACTGAGATGAAATAATTGAGTGGCTGGGCCAGGCCAGCAGGTCGGGTCAACCTGACCTTACTGGCCCGGCCTGGCTGCCCAAGCTGGATTGTTTATGGGCTGGGTCAGGTTCTGGTTTGGGCCAGTTGTGGTTTGGCCTAACCCGTTAAGGGCCCACTAAGCCCATTTCAGTTTTGGAGAAAATTTTTCAGTTGAACCCACTATTAGACGGTACATATTTATACAGTCAATAGACCAAAATAAGCTTTAAAAGTGACCCAAATCAAAGTTTAGAATTTGACCCTGAACTATGAAATTGTATATTAATAGTATGATTGATGTTTTTGATTATTCAAATGATTTTTTACCATCAAATCATTCTATCAGACATTAATAGGGTCTAATTGAATTCTGAAATTTTTTATTGGGCATTGATTGGTCAAGATCGAATTAGATTGATCATTAGAGTTTGATTCTAATTATTCTTATATTTTGTTTATTCAATCCAATCATAGCCGTTAAATTAATAGTATTGGCCATGAAAAACATTCTGAATTCATTGATCAATTTCAGAATTGAACAAATTGGTCAATAATAAACGGTCCAGATCTTATTTTGATCATAAAGACACATCTGAACATGGATCGACGATCCGTTTTCTTCTGTGTATTGATGGCATTGAGATCTATCACTTGGACAGATCTGATGGACTGATTAATCACTCTATAAATTAGAGCATTTTTTTTAACATTATGTTTAAATTTTTTTTTATACTTCCGCTGCAAATTTACTTATTTAGCAAAAATCAAAGTTCTATTTTATTGTTAATATTAAGATATGCTCACTATGGTTTAATATTTAGAGTTACTTATTTCTTGGATTGGATAGATGTATGATTATGATGAAACAATTAAAGATATTAGGCATTGATCAATGATCAATTAATTATAATTTTGACCATTGATCTATGAAATGGTGCCTAATCAACTTAAATGTGATATAATAAAGTTATTCGGAAATTATAAATGGTGCATATGAACCATATTTGATTGATTGGTTCATCACACTTAATGACCGAATGAACTAACTTCATCACTTAATTGTTGTTATCAATTAAAGAATTTAACAATTTCTTAACATGGTAGCCGCCAAAGCGACCCAATTATAGATAATTGTTTAATTTTCTAAATTGAGTTAAGGATATGACAACACTTAAAACTTCAATTTTATTTAGGAAATGGTTCAATCAAGCCCAAAGGTACGATTGTCCATAATTTAAAATTGGAATATGACATGGTTAATAAATGTATTTTGCTTGTATTTGATTTATACCCAAAGGAAATATTCAATACAATCACATCACATATTATAAACATGGTCATATTTAAAAGAAAAAGTAATATATTTACATATTATTTTTCCAACCCAAAGGTGGTTTTCCAATGATGTACATATCACTTTTAAATTTCAGTATATTGCGTAGAAAAATTCAAAGCATCACATAACTTATTGTTATTATTTATTTGTTCAGTTACAAATTCCATGGCATCACTTTCGA